>CM075806.1:82638718-83238718 GCA_037975025.1 Excoecaria agallocha
AATTGCTCGGAGAAAAAATGTGGGCGAAAAAGATGATGGGATTTTGTCCACTTTGAGAAAGTCCGACTTATTTTTTACAAACAAATAAATTATTTAAAAAAATTAAATTAAAAAATAAATTTAATTTTATTAAAATTTTATTAATTTAATATTTTCTCGGCACGGAAATTTTTGTACCGAAACCGCTGGTGGGACCAGCGGTTTCAGGTCTGAAACCGCTGGTCCCACCAGCGGTTTCGGTACAAAAACTGTATCCTGTCAGAAAACACCCTATTTTTGTAATTATTTTCTGACATATCCTATTTTTATAAATATTTTTTAAAAAACATTAATTAAAAAATTGTCCCCATATAATATACGCACTAGGATTTGGACTTTAGGTGGAACTTCAAATCCTCACTTTTCAATCTTAAAAACAAATAAATGATTCTTCATTGGAATCCTAGGCGAAAATATCGGAAAACAAGGTAATAATTTTGGATTCTTCAATCCACCAAATGTGTTTGAGAATTTCCCCATGTCTCTTTCTTGAAGTAAATATCAATTATCCAATAACTTTTAAGTAATTTATCAAAAAGAACAACTTGCTCATAAATCCAAGCAGTAGAGATATTGTTGTATCGAAGAGTCTGTTAAATTGGATAAATTCGAGCATAATGGGAATAGCCGACAGATACTGTGCATAATCCGCCAGCAAACTTATAGGAAAGAAACCGAAATCATGGCAGGCAATTAGCATCATTTTGATAATGATATCATAGTGATAGAATAGTTGCTGGATTGTGAAATTTTAATGATAAGTTACTTCATGTCAGACAAATGTGAAAGGAATATCAACATAAGCATTTTTGTAATGCTAAACTTTAAATAATGGCATCAAAACATTATACAGGTAGTGCCTCAATAACAATAATAATAATAATAACCCAATAAGCTTTTAACTTGGTGCTGGTGATCTTAATCTATAACTCTAAAGTCGAAGAGTCAAACCCAAGTCAGCCACTTGTAGCCAAAAGGAAAAACAAATATGGTCACCGAGAGTGAGAACATTATAAAATCTCCTGAAATATATATTGCCACTTCAGTTTCCTTGTAATGCTTCTGATCCATTTCTCTTTGATCAGCCAGCCAAAAAGCAAATATTCAAAGCCTGCAAGCCTCTGCTGCTGAAGCTGATATTCCAAGGTGATCTAGCAGAGATGTTTCCCATGGACCAAAATAAGAAGATACCTGGGGAAGATTACTCAGATGGTTGGGAGAAAGGTTATTCGAGTGAATGGCTGAACTTGGGCATAGGCCAGAATTGGGATTTAAGGCCATTCAGATCAAAATCTAATACCAAAAAGGTTTTTCCCTGCAACTTCTGCAAGAGAAAGTTCCTCAGTTCACAAGCGCTAGGTGGCCATCAGAATGCCCACAAGAGGGAGAGAGGCGCAATCAAGAAGTACCAATATGAGAGGCAAATGGCAGCAAATTGTTTTCATGCTAGAACGATGGCCCTGTCACTAGGTGTTCAAGCCCACTCACTTGTTCATAAACCAAATAGGGAACAGGACGCTACTGTTTCAAGTTCGAACAATACTATGCAGAGATTCGGAGCCCAATGGTCACCTATTCTGCCTGAAGAGACACTGGCAAGATGGCCAGGAAGCTTTCGCGTCTCCTCAGATCAGCAGAAACAACCACTAGATTGTCTGAAACTAGACTTGTCTTTGCGACTTTGACACTTCCATTATCAGTTTCTACTGTTAATCGAGCAAAATATCTCATTAGTTCTAATTATGTAGGGAGCATTAGTGGCTGAGTAAAACGTTTGAAACCCATTGAAGATGAGGAACAGAATGGCTTGTTATAGTAGGAAGTAGAAACATAGCTTTGCACAGAAGTTGTGACCAAGAGGCAATCAATTACCCTATAAGATCTGTAAGCATTCAACTATCAAACCATCAAAATTAGCTTAGCTCCCTAAATTACTACTCGCCAATCTTTCATGGTGAAATCCATCTAAACAATTTCATAGATGGAGAATGACAAACTTTCCTACACTCAATTGGGAACAGGTCAACTCGAAGCACAAGGGTTTTATTACACCTAATATATTTAAATAAAGCAAATGTCATCTTAACACTTGAAATCAAAAGCTATGGTGACCAAACCACAAAATTCACCAACTATATTTACAAAATTTCCCAAGGAAATCCTTAGATTACTAAGTTCTAAGGACAAAAAATTTGCGGTTACTACTTGCATCAGCAAATACCATTCTTGCCCACAATATCAATTCTAGAAGCATCAGGTTTGTTGTTAAAGCTAAAATGTGATCTCCATGGGGCAAGGACCCTTCAAGTATTCTCATATAAAAGTCTTTGTCATCACCGGACATGAAATGCAATCTAATATTCATTGTTTAACGTCTTCAAAAAAAGAAGCTGGCACCTCAGGAGGTGAAGGCATGGCAGCAACACTTTTGAACTGTCCCAAATAAACAAGATAACATAAGGTAACCATGTTGATTGTCACCTAGGAAAAAATGAATCAAATTCAAAAATGCTCGAGTAAAATAACACCTTATGCTGCTTGTATTTTTCTCTTACAGCTTGTAATCCACCCCCTCTCCTACTCAAATACAAGTCATGTAAGACAAGAACACATTCCTTCAAGTCACATGACCTGTATCCGGTGTACTTTTCCAAAGCAGAACTCTACATAACCAAATATTTGTAAGAAAATTTATTTACTTATGAATTTAAAGCAAAAACAAATTAATGTATTATCTGCAAGGAGATCCTCACCCAGGGATGCATCTTCGGTCTTATCATGAATCTCGCAAGAAAGATGACAGATGCAGCCACCAAAGAAGGCAAAAATTTCACACAATTATAATCCAACAAGCTTAACTCAGCAAGGTGATATCCCAAGAACTCAAGCTGCAAATTCAAATTCTACAGAAAAATGTAAACTCTGATTCAGATATTGATCAGCGCTGGTTGAATGTGCTACAGCAATTCGCATACAATATTGCAAATGTACACTGTGGAAATCAAGCCTAACCTTATAATCCTCTTGTGCAAACCGAGTGTACCTCCTGCAGCCCAAGAGAGCAAAAATCATCAAAAATGAGTCCATCAAACTCCTATGCTTCAAGCTTAAATATCATTTATGTATTACCAAATATGAACAATAAATTATTCTAATATCAATTCTTACCGTAGAAATGTCTTTATTGTGGGACTACCCAATTCAAATTTCAAGGACTTGAGTATGCCAGCCTCCATCTTTACAACCTTTAGAATTGAAAGCAAATACCCACTAATTAAATCAGAAAGGAACAAAAATAAAAGCCCAAGGTGAAAAGGGAATTCTATAATGTATAAGGGAAGAAAGTAGTTACCTCTTCCTTAGTGTATGTATTATCAGTTATATAGCAAAAGTCTTCCACATTTGGAGGGTTGATTTCTTCGTACTTTCTGCATAATGCAAACAGAGCAAAGAAATGTTAAAGTGTAGAAACACCAACAGAAACAAATATACCAAAAACTTGAAACGAATTTGAAGAGTGCAGGCCCTTACGATGCAATAAGCATTGAGGATACTCCCAATAGCTGAAGTTTCTGTCTGTTTAGAACATTCAAAGATAGGAATCTGTCAATGTAGGAAATGGTGAGGTACAGAGTATCTGATACAAGCTTGTACTCCTCTGCAACCTCCACTAACCAATCCACCAAAACTCCTCTCATATTGGGGCTAATATCCTTCTGAACCGTCTCAAAGTAATCAGGTAACGGCCTTTTCTTTGGATCCACCTATAAATAACTCATTCCATCATCAAAAATCAATCTCCACTTAAATAAACATTTTTTTTATTCTAGCAATGCTTAATGCCCGATTAAACATTAAACCCCTAAATTATACACTCGAACTACTCTTCTAAAATGACCGATTTCCCAAAATGCACTAATTATCATTGCAAGTAGAGCATTGTTAAATGAGTTGAGAAGCTACAACTAAAAATCCTTAAACTCCCGGTTGATGTTCATTTACAGATCTAAAACTACTTACCTCCAATTTGTGAAGGTAGTCGTAAATATCAGAAGCATAAGATCCGCACAACTGAGGATCATCGGACCTTGTATCGATATCATCCTTGGAAGAATCATTCTTCGCAACATCATCAGTGTTGGGTAGAATAGCCTTTTTAGCCTTTGGCTTTGCTTTAGTTTTCTGCTTCTGGGGCACATCCGCTGAGGGAACGACAACGTTTGAAAGGTTAGGCAGCTCTCCTAAAACAACCCTCTTCTTAAAAACGGGCTGCTCCTGAGCGGAAGCCATTGCAGCAGCTCTCTTTTTGGCAGCGCGAGTAACAGGACGAACATGGTTCTCTTGATCAGCCATTGAAGTAAATCACTCACTCTCTATTTGCCTTGAGAAGGGGAAGGGAAATAGAGAGCGAGAGAGAGATGGAGGAATTTGGAGTAGAACGGAGGTGAAATAAGTAATGGGGTAATAGAGAGGGAGAGGGAGAGGGAGAATAGAAATGAAAGTAAAAGAGGGAGCGCCATTTTTGTTTTCCAAAAAGCTGATTGTTGGCGGTTGTTTGGTTATATTGGTTTTTGAGGGTTTTGAATTTAATTTTTTTTGGAGGAGAGGAGAGTGTTTTTGTTTTGGTTGAATTTTTTAAAATTCCCTTCTTTCTATTTAACATTTATGTAGAGGCGGGTCTCTCTCTCTTTAGAATGCTGATTTGGCGGGCTTCTGTTTATATTTTTCATTTTGCTTTGCGTTTAACCGTTGGATGAGGAAATAACATTTTATCGTGGGACCACCACGGCCTTGTTTATCCTCCTAGCCGTTGGATCCATTATCTCATTCCCTGTTGTGCTGTTATATTTATTAATCTCTAGAAAATAAAAAGGGCTATGTAGTATTTAAAATGGGTGATTTTGCCCTTATTCTTTTTTCTTTTTGAGCCGCTTATTCTTTTTTTCTTTTTGAACCAATTATGCTCCTGAATTCCATTTTTTGATATGATTAGGACAAAAAACTTGACTTGACTAACGACACTAATGTCGACCAATCGCGTTTCAACATATCATTTTCATCTTTCCTAATTATAAATCTATTCAACAAAAAAAAAAGATATAAAAAAAGGTTTATGTGTCACTTACGTTGCATAAAACTTAAACAATGAAAAAAATTAAAAGTATTTCTACATTCTCTCTCTTTTTTTTCTTCTCCCACGAGAGGAAGATGGTAGGGTGGAGGCGGTTGCGGAGATGACAGAGAGATTTTTGGATTTGCTATTAATTTTTGTTTGTCATTTTTAATCCTTATGGATTTTTGTGTTTGAATGTCCTCCCTCTTCCTCTTCTCTCTTCTCGTGTTCTTCTGCTTCTTTTTCTTCAAATATCAACAGCTTCCCCCAAAAATTTTTATAATAGAAATCTAGTAGTGAAAGCATTTACAATTTTGTACAAGTATTTTACATTTTGTGGATCTTTATTGCCATATAAATACAAACCCAATTTCTTCAATTCTCTCTATACCTTACTTTGCATTTATGTCCTTTTCTCTCAACAATTACAAAAAGAAAGCTTTGTTGCAGCAAAATCAATGGCGGAGACCAGCAATAACAACATCAATAGCAACAAATACAAAGATGGAGATGGATATTATGTGGGGATTCCAATTCACAACCAAGTTAGAAATATAAAGCAATTTTGAAGAAACCAGAGATGAGGTGTGTTTTTTGCAAGATTAGCAGGGAACGTTTTTTTTATCTTTTTTGGGTTTAGCTAAGAAAGAAAGACCCATTTCCATAAGCAATTGATTACCCACAAAATTATCTATTTTATGCATAGTTTGCAAATAGATATTGAGTTTGGATTTTTTTTTTCTTTTGAATTTTAAGGTTACTCTGTTTTGGTTCATGGATATTCCTTTGCCTCTTCACTTGCTTTGTTCTACGGAGTTTAACATAATTGTAAATGTACTTTGATAAAAAATTAGGTATAGAAAATTAAAGTTTTAACTGAAAATTTCTCTTCTTGTTTGTTTCTTTTTTAATTTTTTTATTTGAGTTCTACGGGTTTGTGAATTTTGATTGATTGAATATATATGTACATTTTGATTTTCTATTTCGTTTTTCAAAAGGTTTGAGTTTTAGATTCTTCTAAGGAATCTCGGATTTTGGGGTTGATGTAGTAGATGTATCTTTGTGTTATAAACTTACTGATATTATGGTTTCACCATAGAAATAAAAACAATATATAGTGATTATTATTTCTTCCATTATTGTTGATTATAGACATTTACTTGAGTTCTTGCATTTTATTGAGAAACAACAATTTTTTCCCCTTTTAATTTCATTTTTTCATAAGCCAAACAGTTTTTTATTTCTTTTTTAGTTTTTTAATATTTTCAGCATGAGTGTCACATGTAATGCTACCTCATCTATTTTAAATTCAACATTTTTGTTGATTGGATCGATGAATATGAAAGAATGATGACGTATCGAAACATGATTGGTTGATATTAATGCCATTAGCCACGTGTCAAGTCCATTAGTTTGAGGGGATTTGTATACTTTAAATCTCAGTTCAAAGGTAAATTCGTATAAAAAATGATTTCAATGGCAGAATGGTTAATTGTCGCTTTTTTTTTTAATTATTTCTTTGATAAATTTATTTTTATTTTTAATGTTCGACTATCTTAAAACTGTTTATGATTACATGCCTATATTAATTAATTGTTGGTCAAATATATAAATTGAAACTGCAATTTAACAACGTTTTTTATTTAAACATCAGAACTTAGCTAACGATGAAATAAACATCTTAACTTGGACAATAACAAGTTTTTAAGCCATTTATGCTGGCATAGTAGAGAGCATGTAATTCACCTACAATTGAGCACATGAAAGGGCAAAAATACATATGGGAGCAATGGACCTTTTTCCTCTTTTGCATTTCTTTCCTGTTACTATTTCAACATTAAAAAATCATGGAGTGTGTTTTTTCTAATTTGTTAAACAACGAGGATGAGTTCACTCAACTTGAGCAATCCCTTATCTAGTAAGAGGGTCATGTGCAGGAGCTATTTTTCCTGAAATCAATTGGTTTAAATATCAAAATTGCCTATTAAAATATAATAAATTCTTACGTGTTTTTGTAGGACTGAAGCAATTATAACTGGATGTTGAATCAACAAATTTATCATTGCTTTTTTAAATCTAAATGGCAAATGAAATCCTTTATAGTCT
The DNA here is from genome assembly GCA_037975025.1 of Excoecaria agallocha. Taxonomy (NCBI): domain Eukaryota; kingdom Viridiplantae; phylum Streptophyta; class Magnoliopsida; order Malpighiales; family Euphorbiaceae; genus Excoecaria; species Excoecaria agallocha. Next base: position 82,645,977 of record CM075806.1, read on the forward strand.
TATTTTTATACAGAAACTGAGCTATGGAGCAAAATCTCAAAACTCATAAACTTTAATTCAGCACATCAACAACAATAGCAGCAACACCTGTGGCAGAGAAACTAGTCAAATTAAGAAAATAAGAGAAAAAATAGGAGTTTGTAAACCCAGAGAAAGAAGCAGGAGCAGAGGAAACAGAGAGATAATATGAGATAAAACATTATAATTTACGACTTGCTAATCTCTTATTCTTTTGATAAACAAAAACTTTTCCTTATAGAGAGAATTTGCAGAAAATTTCAATTAGGTTTCAACCGAATGTCTTTACACTGATAGCTTTTTCCTCTCTTCCTTTCTTAAGAAAGATCAAATTTCCAGCAAAGAAAACTTCAATCCCAATTTCACTTTCAAACCCTTAAAAGACATGTCTTTTGAGCATTGATTTGAGAAATTGTGCACACCAAATGAGGAAAATAGAATTGTCATTTATTCCACGACGTTAAGAGGCACAAGAGAGACATTCGATGCGTGCAACATAGTTCATGCAACGATTGAAGGATTTGGGGTTTCAATTTGCGATAGAGATGCGTCAACAGATAGTGAGTTTAGAGAGGAATTGAAGGAGTTGATGAAGGGGAAAGAGCCACCGCCTCCACCTTCGCCTCCACCTCCTCCACTACCAAACATCACCGCCTCTGCCTCCATCTCCTTCAGTTCGGCGTTTGTTTCTTGGAAAAATTGAATACAGGTGAGAATCCGAAAAGAAATTGAGAAAGGATTTGTGTAGATTTGATTTTGTGTGATATTTGTCATTTTGTAATTGGATCTTAATTTATTTTTTGATATGTCAATTCACGCGTATAACTTGCACAATAAAATTATTGTAATTGATTCAAAAAGCGTTTAATAATCCTAAATTTATAAAATTAGAGTGTTCATTTGATCATTAGCTAAATTCAAGTATCTAAATAAAAAATATTGTCAAATTTAAGTGTCAATTTATGTATTTGACTTTAGTTATTTCAATTTAATTTGCACTCTTATGGTCTTGTAGTAATTAATAATCTTTTTATTTACAAGTATGTTAATTTATCTAAAAATTAGTGTATTTATCGCTGAAATAGATTTATTATTTAATTGTATTAAAAAAATCACATTCACAACAACCCATTCGACAAAAGGCAAAGCCCGCCATGCGTCTTCTCCCTCGAAATTTTTGTGCCGAATGGTATGGAAGACACCTGTTCGTTGAGTAAGAAAAAAAAAACTTTCTTGACTTATCCTGTTTAATTAAATTGATGTTTAAAATTTTTGGGATTCTAAAGAGAATTGTAAATTCTACTAACAAAAATGACTTTGTTTCGCTAGATGCAATATTCTAAGCTAATAATATATTAACAATTACATAAATAATTAAAATTAATGAAATTGATTGAACGCATATGATTTTCATACATTTGAATTATTCAATCAAACAAAGATACTCGATCTAATGATTTATATACACACGTACTTAATAATGGATATAGCATACAATTAAAAAAAAAAAATGCAAGTCTAATGTCTAATATCGAGCCCTGAACTTTCCAAAGAAGAAAAGAATTAGAAATGTAAAGCTGGCAGTAACTTATGAATTTTCTAGGTATTACTAACAACCAAGTCATGGACAGGATTCATGGACGAAACGAAACACACAGCAACAGCTAATAAAATTTTAAAAAAATATAACACTATTCACAACATATAAAAATCACAACGATTTTTGCAGTATGGAAACTAAGTTCTCAACTCCAAGATGAAAATTAAATGAAATCCAACGATTTTGACGTGGTAGGAGATCCTGGGAGTGGTTCAAAAACCATTCACTTCCCAATAAAAAAAAGTGTGAAAGAAAGCATAACTGTAATATTAAACCATAAAGCATAATAAAAATATATAAATAAAAGCAAGAAGAAACTGGTGATTTGGCGTGGAATCAGATTGTTGATGGCGTAATTCGAGACAGATACAATTCAAGAAGAGCCCGTTCTCTGGGTTGTGAAACTGGAACGCTGGAGCTGTTACCTGCAACATATGTATATTTCCATTCCTTATATATCATACATATAACATTAAATAATCAAATGCTCAGTTATTTAGTTTTGGACTGTGATGCATATATACGTATATATTCCAAAATGGGTATAAGGATCCATATGGCTAAATCCCAGCGAAAAAGAAAGAGAAGAAGAAAAAAAGGTGTTAGGGTTATTGGTTCAGGTTATATAAGGATCCTCGAGCTTAGTTATTACTTTCTTTTTGTTCTTTTGATTATCAAAATGTACGGATAAGTATTTATGCGATTATCTCCTCTCTAGGTCTCTTATTTTTAAACCAAACAAATAAAACAATGCGAATGCTAGGTAGTGTAAAATGCGAAAAAAAAAATTACAAATTTCAACCATAAATGTGACCCCTTCTTAAAAGGATTTTCAATTTTTTCTTTTCGACAAACAGAAAAAAAATGCATATGTCGAATAATTTTTTTATTAAAAAGATATAATTTCCAATTATAACTATAAATATTATCGGAATATATACTTTTAATTAAATATTGGATACAAAATTTGGTAGTTAATAAAATCATCTGTTAGTATAGAATGAAGATATTTGGCATTTTGCCCATAATTTAAAAATAGTAGTCCGGTTAAAAAAAAAAAAAAAAGCTAATAAGATGGATACATTTAATTAAGGGTTGATATAATATACCTGATCCGGGGTAAAATTCAGGCCAAGGGGACAAGTTGACGTCAATAACTTGTCCAAACTCAGGACGTTGCACATTATTGTCGTCCTCGAAACCACTTCTTGGGCTTATATGATCATTAAGATTCATGTTTTGTCCGTGAACCATTGTTGAAACTGAGGGTAAGATCTCAGCTGCTTGCTGCATCTGATCTCTACCAATTGCATCATAATCAGGTGAATCATATCACACGAATTTTAATTAATTACTATATTGTTAATAATAATCACCTTAACGGAAGAAGGCCATTGGAATCCAGAAAATTCAAGATCTGAACCTGCTGGTCTCTTTGACGAAGCCAATCCAAGAAACTATTGGGATTTTCGTCTGTGATAAAATCGTTTAGATATGCTGTCTTTGGAGGAAGATGTACCTGATCACTCTTGAAATTATGAAAAAAACTCACGGACCATGTTTGCAAGAATTTTTCGATAATCAGATCCATTTTAAATGAAATAAAGGACTAACAACATACCTGAGAAGACGGAGGAGCTTTTAAAACTTGCTGTTGCGCGAATTTTGCGTTGTGAGAATGATAAATATTTCTAAATTAATGTAAGCTAAATAATTAGTTAATGATTAGTTGTAGATGTTATCACCTTGTGCATTTTTAAGCGTTGCAACGCCTCTTCAAGGATCTGTTCCTGGTACTCCGCTTCACACAGTGTTGTTATATGTGAAAGATTGCCCTTGAGTATCCTGAAAGAAATTGGATATATTGAGCTACATGTCCCAAACAAATAGGGTTTTATATTTAAGAGTACCTCAGTTGTTTCTCCATATCCTCTATCTTGGTTTTGAATCTATCGATTTCTTGTTTAAACTCCTGCAGTATATATACACATATCTGATCATACGAGCAAAGAAAATGACGTTGAACAAAAATTTCGTCACGAAACTGTGATTTCCTTGCAGTGACATTGAACCAAAATTAGAATACCTCAAGCTGAGAATCTGTGATCGCAGGGCTCCTTCACATATTTGCCAAAAAAAAAAACAAGTTTTAAAATGAAAATAAATATATCAAAAGGTTAAGATAAATGTACAATTAGAAGAAGAAAAAGCAAATTGGAAACCTGGGTTCTCGATGAGTTTGATCGCCTTCAGCCTTTAACTTCCCCAGAGCTTTGTCTAGGAACTTCAAAGTCATATATCGAAATTCTCATTACTTCATGAATTTTACAACTCTTAAGTCCTGATAACAGTGATAAGGCTATAATAAACAGATAGAATGCTTACCTCTTGATTCTGCAACCTTTTGTGGATGAAAAGATGCATATATATGCCAATTTCCATGAAGAGAATCAGCAAAGCATCAACATATAAACCTATCTATACACAAGAGAATCATGCTGATCGAATACAACTCAAAATTCAAAAAGATAAAGACGTTCTTACCGTCCTCGTTCATGCTCAGGAAGATTCACATATCGACTCAGAATTTCCTCCATGCTTCAGCAGAGATCAAAAACAAAATCAGGTTTAGTTACTATTTTTCCTTTGGTGTCTCCATCTTCAGGTTAATTAATTGTTTGGCTTTCAAGTGATAATATGTAAAAACAGGTGTCGATGGTTTGAACCAAACCTTTTCTTTCCAGAAAAGAAACTGAGTCTCCCAGATGGAGAAAACATGATGAGCGCAACATCAACATCACAAAGAACAGAAAGTTCATAAGCTTTCTTGATAAGCCCATTTCTCCTTTTAGAGAAAGTAACTTGCCTGTTTGTTGTGTTTTCTATTTTCTTGATTTCAAGCTTTACTCTTCCCATCGCTATTTTCTTTTTTAATCAATTGCCATCGATAAATCTATCCCCCCTCTAAACATATGATTTGAAGCTCAGATAAATAAATATATGCGGCAACTATTGGAAGCTAGTGGAAGAAAAAGCAAATAAAGTAATAAATGAAGAGGAAAAAGAGGAAGATTTATAGATGACAATTGATTTTTTGTCACTATCAGGCCATTTACAAAGATGAGAAAACTGGAAAGAGACAGATGTGGCAGTGTACTGCTGTAAATTGTTCAGGTTTATTTTGGTCAGCTTTTAGCAAACTGGTTCGTCTTTTAATTCTTATTATTTCTTAAGCTATATATGCTCTTTAAGTTGTAATTGTATAAACAAATAGGGAGTGTAATGGTAATTCTTGCAAGAAATAGTGGTAAGTTCCTAGATATCACCAAGGAAGTCATTCCGATGCTTGGTTAAAGTTTAGTTAGTGATAACCAGACTATGTTTCGGATCCAGGTCCATATTTCGGATTTCCATATTTCCGATTTCTAGCTATTTTGGTTATCCAACATTTGGATTGTTCAATTCGGACGGCTTCGTCTTGACAGGCTTTATTTGGATAAATAACTCAGCTTGACTTTCTATTCTGCATAATTCTTTTCCCAATAAGACTTCTATGATCATCATGATTCCCAGAAAAAGCAGAAAATTGATCTCTATGAATAGCTATAATTGTCAAGTGGTTCTCTCTCTCAGCGTTTTTTATTAAAAATATTTTTTATTATTTACTGATTTGATCATCGAAAAAATTTTCTTATTAAAATTTTATTATTTTTATATATTTTTAAAAAAATAATTAAATTAAATCCGATAATAATTTGATAATTTTCGAACGATTATCAATTAGAAAAAGATGAGAAATAGTTGAATAACTAATTAAAACGCATGCTTTTGTAGGATGCTTTATAGGTTTATATATATATTGTGAAAAGAAGTGGGATAAACCAACACAAGAACGAGCAAAAGTTAGCGATTAAAAATAGTTCCCCAGATAAGAGGTCTCTAACTTCACAAGGGGCATCCTGCATTATTTAATATTTATATAGTTTTTAAAGTTGTTTGTAGAAGTTACGAAGATTTATTAGTTTATTATACTAAAACAGCTAGCTGTTTAGTGTAAAATTTGAGTTCTCTGTTTTTACACTAAAACAGCTAGCTGTTTTAGTGTAAAACGAGTTTTCTGCTACTTGCACTAAAATAGCTTGTTGTTTTAGTGTAGAATAATTAGTTAATTTTTTTTAATTTGTTTTGTACATAGTTTAGTTAACTACTTACTAGAGTTAAATGGCAGTTTTCCTTACGTTAATTAATTCTAGTTAGTTTTTCTTAGTTTTTCTCTTGTATATAAATCTTGTTACGTGTGTATGAAGAAATAGCGAAATATACGATTTTCTTCTCCTCTTTTCTTGATAATTCAACATGGTATCAGAGCCTGGTTCAAGATCTTTCTTGATGTTCTTGAAATCTTTTCTGTTTACAGATCTTAACTCAAGAAACTTTGGTTGAGCATTCTCCTGAAGGTTTTCTTCCTCTGATCATCTCTGTTTTCAGAGTGGTTTCTTGAAATCAGATTATTTCTCGTTTTACTTGAATTTCTTGTTTTTTTTTACTTGAGTTACTTGTTTACGATGATGACTACTCAGATCCAAACTTCTGGTTCTGATAATCTTGGATCGTCTTTGGTTTCTGTACCTCTTACTGGAACAAACTACAGAACCTGGTGTAAGTCCATGAAGTTAGCTTTAGCTGCGAAGCGAAGATTAGGGTTTGTTACTGGAAAAACTCCTCAACCTTCAGAAAACTCAGATGATTTTGAGGATTGGTGTGGCAATAATGCACTTGTCATCTCTTGGACTCTTAACTCTTTATCGAAAGATTTATATGATTCTTTCGTTTATGTTACTACTGCAAAGGAACTTTGGGATAAGTTGGAGAAAAGGTTTGGTGAATCTAATGGACCAATGCGGTACCAGATCAAAAGAGAGTTGAATGCTACTACTCAAGGAAATAGTTCTGTCTCTGCTTATTTTACTAAGCTTAGCAGATTATGGGATGAATTGTATTGTATTGTGCCTCTTCCTCAGTGTAGTTGTGGCTGTAAGTGTGGTGCATTTAAGGAATTGAATGACCTGCATGAATCTGATATGATACTTCAATTCTTGTTAGGATTGAATGAAAGTTAAAATAATGTTGCAAACCAGATTTTATTGCTCGATCCATTGCCTAACATTGATAAGGTGTATTCAATGATTTTCAATGTTGAAAAGCAGTTGCAGATTAGTATGTCTGTAAATGAAAATACAGAAAATAGTGCTTTCTTTGCTGGATCAAGTAAGAATTTAGGGAGTTCCAAGATATCGTCTTTCAAGAAGAAAGAAAGTGCGAAGAAGGGAGATCGTTATTGCACTCATTGTAAAACAGAAGGGCATACCAAGGAAACTTGTTTCAAGATCATAGGTTTTCCTGATTGGTATCAAGAAATGAGACAGAAAAATAAGAAGATGGGACCTAAGGCAACTAGTCATAGAATCAATATGGCTAATACTCCTCTTGACGGTGAAGATAGTGATGATTCAGATCAGCAGTCCATGAGGAATTTTATACAGCAAGAGATTTCGAAGATGCTTCAAGGCAAGCAAGTTGTTCAAACTGAGTGTATCAATTTTTCACAGGATTTTGCAGGTATTATTTCTTCTGTATCTCATGCCAAGATTGAAAAAAATGATTGCTGGATTATTGACACGGGTGCTAGTAGTCATATTGGTACTACAAAACAAATGTTTAACAGTCTCAATTCTTTAAACTTACTCAATTCTGTTCAATTACCAGATGGGACTGCCAAAACTATTTCTTCCACTGGTGATATTTCTCTTGCTAGCAAACTCCTTCTAAAAAATGCTTTATTCATTCCTTCTTTTAAACACAATTTGTTGTCTGTCAGTAAACTCACTACTTTTAGTTCTTTGATTTTCACTTTTCTTCCCACCTGCTGTGTCTTACAGGACCAGAAGACTAAAGTCATTCTTGGTATTGGCAAACTCAAGGGCAATCTTTATGTTCTTGAGCATGATTCGTTTTCTCCAGATGTTATTCAAGCTTTCTTTCCTTTAATTCAGTCTGATATTGTACTTTCTAGTAGTTTATCTTTTCCTTCTCATTCTCGTAATTTTGTAAATACTGTTGTTCATAAGTCTTGGTCTCTTTGGCATCAAAGACTTGGACATCCTTCCATTCGTGTATTGAAATTTTTGCCTTCATTCAATAAAACATCTGATTTTCAGCACTCAGATATGGTTTGTGATGTCTGTGCTAAATCCAAACAAACTAGAATATCGTTTCCTATTTTGTCTAGTCATACTTCCAGCTTATTTGAACTGGTACATCTTGATGTATGGGGGCCCTATCAAGTGGAATCTTTAACAGGAGGGAGGTATTTTCTGACCTTGGTGGAGGATTTTAGCAGGAGTACTTGGACTTTTCTTATGCAGTCTAAATCTCAGGTGCCCAAACTGCTGTATGCTTTTATTCGAATGGTTTTCACTCAGTTTGGGGTTGCTTTGAAGATCATAAGAACTGATAACGGGGGAGAGTTTGTGGGTCGATTATGTCAAGATGTTCTTCTTGCTCATGGAATCTTGCATCAAAGATCTTGTGTGTATTCTCCACAACAGAATGGGACTGTAGAGAGGAAACACAGAAATATTCTTCAAGTTGCCCGGTCTTTGTTGTTTCAAGCTTCCATGCCTACTCTGTTTTGGGGTGAGGCTATATTACATGCAACTTTTTTGATCAATAGGACCCCTACTCCTGTTCTTGGTTGGAAAACTCCTTATGAGTTGCTGTTTAATTCTTTGCCTGATTATGACAGCATTAAAGTGTTTGGATGTCTTTGCTATGCCACTAATGTTACTCCCCATAAAGACAAGTTTGCTGCTCGTGCTTGTAAGTCTATTTTCCTAGGCTATGTTCCAGGCAAAAAGGGTTTCAAGGTATATGATCTTGATTTTCATACTGTTATGGTGTCCAGAGATGTTGTGTTTCATGAAGACTATTTTCCTTATTCCAACATTTCTTCCTTACCTGAATCGAATGAGTTGCCTATACCCAATGTTACTTTACTTCCTGAATTTATAGAAATCCATGAGACTCCTGTTTGTCCATCTTATTCTTCTACTTCCCCAGTTCGTGCCGTAAATAACAATTCAGTGGATGTTGTCGCTGCTCCTCATAGAAGAAGTTCCAGATCTACTCGACGGCCTAATTGGTTACAAGACTTTGTAGTCAATAATATTTTACCTATGTCCTCCCCACATATTCCTTCTACTTATCCTTTTACAAAAATCTCTTCTTTGTCTCCTATTACAGATAATTTTTTAGCTACCATCACCATGCATCAGGAGCCTTCTTCTTATAATGCTGCCAAAGATAATCCCCACTGGATTAAAGCCATGGCTGATGAGATTGAAGCTTTAGAAAAGAATCACACTTGGGAGTTGACTTCTCTTCCTCGTGATAAGAAGCCTATTGGTTGTAAGTGGGTTTTTAAGCTTAAGCTTAAGCCTGATGGCAGTATCGACAGGTATAAGGCACGTCTAGTTGCCAAAGGTTATACTCAAGTTGCTGGTGAGGATTACACAGACAGTTTTTCTCCAGTAGCTAAAGTTGTCACTGTCCAGATTTTCTTTACCATTGCTGCAGCATGGGGATGGTCTATTCAACAGATGGATGTCAAAAATGCCTTCCTTCATGGGCATTTGAATGAGGAAATTTTCATGGATCCACCACCAGGTTATTCCAAAGCTGTACCTGGTTTGGTATGTAAACTTAATCGCAGTCTTTATGGGTTGAAGCAAGCTTCTCAGCAGTGGAACTCTGAGTTAACTAATTTTCTGATTTCTTATGGTTTTCTTCAGAGTCCTCATGATCATTGTTTGTTCACATTTTGTCGGAGTGATGTGTTTTTAATGTTGTTAGTTTATGTTGATGATTTGCTTATAAGTGGTACTTCTTCTATGGCAATTGCTCATCTTAAGGCAGCTCTGGATAACAAATTCTCTATCAAAGATTTGGGTGATGCTCATTATTTTCTTAGCTTATAACTTATTCGAGATGATCGTGGCTTATTTGTTAATCAACGCAAATATGTCTTGGATTTACTTTCGGATACTGGGCTTCTTGGGTCGAAACCAAAAGTTACACCTCTTTCATCTCATGTCAAGCTGTCAGCTGATGGTGGTTCTTTACTTGCGGATCCTCATGAATATAGGCGCATCATTGGCAGATTGCTTTATCTCAGTTTCACTAGGCCGGATATTGCATATTCTGTACAGCAATTAAGTCAGTTTGTTCATCAACCTCGAGATTCTCATCTCAAGTATGCGCATCATCTTCTTAAATATTTGAAGCAATCTCCTTCTTATGGTCTGTTTTTTCCTTCAGATAATTCCTTGAGTTTGACTGCTTTTTGTGATGCTGATTGGGCTTCATGTGTGGATACTCGACGTTCATTAACTGGTTTTATTGTCTTTCTTGGTTCATGTCCTATTTCCTGGAAATCTAAGAAGCAAACTACTGTGTCTCGTTCCTCTGCTGAAGCTGAATATCGTGCAATGGCTTTCACTGTCTGTGAATTACAATGGATTTCTTATATCCTTGCTGATTTGCAGATTCCTGTTCAGTTTCCTATTTCTTTGTGGTGTGATAATCAAGCTGCCTTGCATATTGCATCTAATCCTATTTTTCATGAGCGGACGAAGCATTTAGACATTGACTGTCATGTTGTTCGAGATCAATTCAAAGCTGGTTTCATTGATTTGCAGCATGTTTCTTCCAATCTTCAAGTTGCAGATATTTTTACGAAGCCATTATCTTCTCCTATTTTCTCCAACCTTTATTCCAAGTTAGCTCTTATTGATTATCACCAAGATCCAACTTGAGGAGGGGATGTAGAAGTTATGAAGATTTATTAGTTTATTACACTAAAACAGCTAGCTGTTTAGTGTAAAATTTGAGTTCTCTGTTTTTACACTAAAACAGCTAGCTGTTTTAGTGTAAAACGAGTTTTCTGCTACTTGCACTAAAACAGCTTGCTGTTTTAATGTAGAATAATTAGTTAGTTTTTTTTAGTTTGTTTTGTACATAGTTTAGTTAACTACTTACTAGAGTTAAATGGCAGTTTTCCTTAAGTTAATTAACTCTAGTTAGTTTTTCTTAGTTTTTCTCTTGTATATAAATCTTGTTACGTGTGTATGAAGAAATAGCGAAATATACGATTTTCTTCTCCTCTTTTCTTGATAATTCAACATGAACCATAAAACATTAACACGCAATACGTGATGATTGATAGCATGAGTAAGGCTAATTATCGCACTATCAAATTGAGTTAATTTCACTTATAGCAACTGGACTTATGCCTAATTATTTAAAAGTAATTAATTTATTTTTCGTGACTTAAATATCACCGAACTTATTATATTTTTGCAAAAAAAATCATTTTGATCGGTTTTTTTACGATAATTTTTGTCGAAATACTGAAATAACATGTCACGTCATATGTTTGGACACATGTGACATGACATATCAGCAGTCACGTCACCGAAAGATATTATATCACACAACATGTCAACATGCCACGTTATATGCCTGGATATACATGGCCTCTTTCAATGATGTAGCTGCTGACGTGTCGTACTACGTATGTCCAAGCATATAACGTGACGTATCACATCAACATTTCGACAAGGATTATCGTTGAAAATCGATCAAAATGACTTTTATGCAAAAAAGTGATAAGTTCAGTGATATTTAAATCACGAAAAATAAATTAGTTATTTTTATACGATTAAACGTAATTTTAATAATTATATATAAAATTGATCATCGCACAATTCTAGTAAGAAAGAGGAATGAGGAATTTCGAGCAGGAAACTTTAATGGTCTAGTATTTTTAGAAAGAACCAAAACTTGGTAGTTTAAAAAGTTTGTATTGTAAAATTGAAAATTTATATACTTTTTTTTATCATCCTGTTTAATTAAATTATTCGAGTTATTAATTCTGATAATTGCCCATTATGAATGAATGTAACAACTAATTGTTATAGATAAACTTTAAATAAAATAATTTAAGCACCATATAAATTTAAAAATTCTGAATATAATAGTATTGTATGATTATCACTTCTCAAAAAAAAAAGTATTGTGTGATTGTCGGCTATCTGATCTTGTCACGTCTCGAGGATAAAAATAACTCGATTTTTTGAAGCTGTGAATATATCAGTAGAATCAAGATATGAATTATGGGTTGCTGAAGGTAAGGGAATTTGACAATGTTTTGAATCTCGGTTTGACCCAGGTGGTCGAACTGGTTGGATAGCGAATCAATAAGAAAATTGGATTAATCCAATATAAAACTCAAAAAATGAAAAATTTGGATTGAACTGAGTTGAGTCAGAGAATTCGGATTGAACTGAGTTGGACCAAAAAATAAGGTTGAACCAGATTGGACTTCAAAATCTTTTCAAAAAATAACAAATTTTAAACGGTTTGATTATTTTATTATATATCATCATGTGATTGGAAAATTATAGATTTATATAATTTAATTTATTTTTCTTATTATAATTAATCAAATTTTAATTTTTATCCTATTCAATCAATCTTATAAAATATTTTTGCATGAAATTATATATTTTTATGTATAGTTCAGTGTTATTAATTATATTTATTCACGAAATTTATTGTAGTTTGTACACGTGTTAAATAAAGTTATTTGAATATTTATTTTTGATATTATATAAATTTATTTGTATATTTATTAATTAAGATAATTTATTTGATTTTTATATTTATAAAATTTATTAAACTTAAAATTAATATTTTTATATTAATATTTAATAATTAATAAATTTTTAAATATATTTTTATATATTATATATTTAATTTTTTATAAATAATTATATTTTTAAAAAATAATAAAAAATTTTAAATTAATTCGATTAAATTAATTAATCAATGATTTAATTGACAGATCCAGTCAACATAAATCCAGTTTAAAACATTGGAATTTGGTTACCTTAGGCTCCGTCTGGTTATAGGTTATAATTTAATTTAAGAAGGTGGCAGAGGAGTATGGGTCCCAGGTAGCACATGGCATGATACTTTCAGTCGTGGCTGTAACCTAATGCGAGTAAGACGAGGTCGATTACACTGCCACAAGACGTTAACCAGTTGCTACGTGTTCTCGTTTTTTTAACACATCTCCCTATCTTATTACCCCACACGTTTGTCCTACTTGTATACTTTCCTCGAGGCATAAATTATGCTCCTGCGACCCTGCACTACAACCTTAATAGGCTCCGTTCTTGCATGTGGGCTACCATATGTTCGCATGGCCTGTTAATTTCGTAACTTGTGGGAGAATATTGCAATCACGAATTTACAAATTATTCAGGCTCGCTTCAAGTTTAAATCGGTATAGGAAATTTCAAAGGACAGAAAAATCAGCTCATGTCGCATCTACAGGTTACAAAACTCTGAACGCAAAATTGTTCAATTATTCTCTATGATTATCAATTTTATAAAAAAATTAGCCGCCAAACTCTAAATTTAATTCAACTACTTTAGAGATATTATATCACTTTTTTTACGTTAAATATTACTATCACGTTTACCTTCAACTTGCGAGCATCTAATTGTAATTATATATTAAAGGTTTATTATTATAAACTTTCAGATGAGTACTATATTATAACTAAATTCAAAACTAAGAAATTTAATAAGATTAATTTTACTTTCAAACAAAAAAAGGGATAAATTTTCCGTAGAATTGCTAAATTGTATATTTTCATAAAAGCTCGAAGCTTGTTGAAGACATCTGGGCTAGGCTCCGCTTACTGAACCAATTACCAGTTGGGTTTGAAATATCTAGCCCAAGAACATACAAAAGAACCAAGGGCTTGAACCACCTAATTCACAACAATTAACTTAGTAAATGACGTAATTAGACATGTCCAAGAGTTTCTTGGGACAAAAAGTAAAAATAATATAGTAATAATAATAAGATAACAAATGATGGAGTACCTAACATTCAAGAAATTGAAAGAACTGGCAATTCAATTACCCGCCCTACGCAATGTAGCAGTTAGTTGAAGCCAATGCACTAACGGCACTCTCATCAACCTACTAGTCTTCTCCTTCCACTCTCCTTTCCCGCACCTAAAAGAACAAGGTGCCTCTCCTCCGATCTCTCGCCATTCAATCTGCTCCACAGCAGACATGTACAGGATGGTGTTGCCGCCACCTCCAATCCATTCTTCACGATGGCAAGAATCCTGGGGCCGCTTACTTGTCCCTTTGACTCTATGGATATGTGGCATGTAATTTTACCATCTTCTTTTCCAATTCTTTTTGTTTGACCCTTCAAACTGAAGCGAGCATTTTCCTCTTCTTGGTTTGCTTCTTTTTTGCAGTTTCTGTAAGTCTACGATACGGGTATTATGCAGATCGACATATGGTCCTTGGGCCTAGCTCTTCGCGGTTGATGGAGGCAAGTTCTTTATTTGTTCAGCGGGTTGAAGCCACTGTTGATGATAAGAAAGGGGTTCTTCTTTATGGGTTTTCTCAAAAGCCTGATCTCACCTTTGAAACCAATTGGACTGTATCAAAATATTTGATTGTTGCCCCTTATAGTCGAAAGGTAAAATTTTCCCCCTTTTTATTCTGTTATATTGATTTGATTCTGTAGTTTCTTCACTCTTTTGATTTTTTTTTTCTAGGGATTTTCTCTGTGGCTGAACAAAGGTTCACGAGTTGGTATGCAATGGGAAACTCAAACTAGTATTTTAAATCAGCTTGAACTGGTTATGATTAAAGGTAATTTTTTTTGTTGAATTTCTAGCTAGCAATAATGGTTCTTACAGAATTATAATTTTGAGTTCAACATGTCATTTGTTTCTGCAGGGGAACGGAAGCGTGAAACATTGCTGCCAAGTTTGACCACCTCCCCTGAAAACCTCAACCTACCCCTTAATGGTAATGCCTTTTTGTAGTTTCGGGGACAAAAAAAGTCAATTTGTTTTAGTTAGTACCCTGTATAGTACTTTTTTTTTTTTTCAAAATTTATTGTGTACAGGAAATCCATAATTGGATTTAGTAGCAGAATTCTTGTTATAGAATACTTCGCAAATGGGTTCCGAAGAGTAGTGGTCTGACGACTCTGACCCATTGTTTTACTAATTACAAGTCTCATTTACTAATTAAAAATAAATATATTGATTTGCCTATAGTTTCTTTCTTTAAAGCATAGCATATTTTGTTCAGGCAAGGGAGCAGAATTCATGATTGAGGAGGATGACAAGTACTATCTTGGTCTGATCAACACAAATCATAAAAGTATTTTAATCAAAATATCTGCGAACGTCACATCGAAAATGTATAATCTATCAAATGCCAAGAACATGTGCTCAACAATTGAAGGATCATGCCAGCTCATGCTTCTGTTTCCAAACACTCAATATGTTGTCGTGACCACACCTGATAACGTAAGGCTTTATCCCTTGCTTGCATTTCTCAATTTCAAAGTCTGATCTCTGATTAATTCTTTCCTCTTCAGGGGGATATCGGCGGATGGTATATCGAGCTATCTTTCGTGGCTCGTGTCATAACTTACATTGCAATTTTAGGTATGAAATTAGATACATACCGTGAATTAATAATTATAACTTAGCCTAACATTCTTTTTTGGGTGTTTTACAGGATTTATTATTGTTGTAATTTTGCTGATACTGAAATATCTTGGAGCTTGTGATTATGAAAGCAACACAGAGGAGATAACAGCAGAAACACCAACACTAAGACAAATTTCTGAGACCGAGCCTATACTGCCATATAAGCAAACTCGTTTAACATATGGAACCAATGGAGAAGACGACGAAGATGGATCATCAAGTAGTTCTTCAGAGGATTTATATGATGCTAAATTGTGCGTGATCTGTTATGATGAGCAAAGAAACTGCTTCTTTGTTCCTTGTGGCCATTGCGCAACCTGTTATGACTGTGCTCAAAGGTAAAAATTATATAGGACCTTTATGTTCCACAATGTTAAGTTTCTGTCAAAAATTGACTGAGGATGGTTGTTTTACAGGATTATGGAAGGGGAAAGCAGAATGTGTCCGATTTGTCGAAGGCTAATTCACAAAGTAAGAAGATTGTTTGTTCCGTAAAGAGAGGAGAATTTGTGCTTCAAGATTTGTGTGATTGTGTTGACAGCAAGTTCTAGTTTGTAAAGAGAATGAGGCTATTTGTTATTTCTGCTCGAGTCCAATTCCAGGCTGTTTTATGTGCCATGTGAAATTCTTTTTGTTCTATATGATCAAAGCTATGCGAAAATTCGAATTTAAAGGGCTTCAAAACCAAACTTGATGCCGAATTATGAGAATTTTTTTTCACTAAACAACAACAAATGGGAGAAATTTAAGCGAAAATACGGTGGTATAATTTTTTGTCTAGCTAGCTGTGTCCTGAAGCTGATGTCCTGTTCTAGAAATAGGGAAAGATCAAAGAAAATTTGCATAAAAACCAATTCCCTGATTATGGGCTTGAGTGAAAATCACCGTCAATTAAACAATCCAACGGCAAATTCAAAATATATTGAAATAAACAAACACAAATCACAAAATTCAAATAATTAATGTAGATTTATTTATTTATTTATTTATTTTGTCGTTGATGGATAGGATTGGCATGATATATCTTTATCTGTTTTGTCCGATTTGCTTTACCTTGCAGCTGCAGGCAATCAATTCAGCAGCTATAACCATCATCTGTAACTGTTTACATTTATTTAGGCACAAGACGAGCAATTTAGTTTGTTTCCATGGAAATCTCTTTCTATTGCTTTTTCTTTCTCTTTCTATTCCTCTATTTCTTCTCCAAGAATCTGGGCATAATTAGGAACAAGAAACTCCCACCAAGTCCCGGTCTTTCTCTACCTATAATTGGTCATCTCTACCTCTTCAAGAAACCTCTGCATCGAACTTTTGCCGATCTTTCCGTCAAATATGGTCCGATTTTATTCCTCAAGTTCGGCTACCGTCCGGTCATCCTTGTGTCATCTCCGGAGGCTGCAGAGGAATGTTTCACTAAGAATGACTTGATTTTCGCCAATCGACCAAGACTTCTCGCCGGAAAACATCTTGGGTATAATTACAGCACCCTAGTTTGGGCCTCCTACGGTGATCACTGGCGCAACTTAAGACGCATAGCTTCTGTTGAGCTGTTATCATCTCATCGCCTTCAAATGTTCTATAAAATACGAGATGAAGAGGTGAGATCAATAGTTCGCAGGCTGTTTAGGAAGTCAGAAAGCGGTGAATTTGCTACTGTGGATATGAAATCAATGTTCTTCGAGCTTATGCTTAATGTTATGATGAGAATGATCGCCGGAAAGCGATATTACGGAGAGAATAAGGAAGAATTGGAAGAAGAGAGGAGATTTAGGGAAATTGTAAGAGAGACATTTGAATTGAGTGGAGCAACAAATATTGGAGATTTTGTGCCGGTTTTGAAGTGGGTTGGATTGAATAAGATTGAGAAGAAGCTAGCTCGGTTGGGAAGAAAGAGGGATAAGTTTATGCAGGAGTTGATCGAAGAGCATAAAAGAGCAAGAACAGAGTCTGACTCAGAAAAAAAGAGCAAGACCATGATTGATGTGCTCCTAAAGTTGCAAGAAAATGAACCTGAATACTATACAGATGAAATTATCAGAGGCCTGATGCAAGTAAGTTGTTTTTTTCAATATCCTTTCGCATTAATTGATGATGTGATGGCAACCAAGCTGATGAATATATTTTGCTATGGAGTTAGGATTGAAGATTAGAACAGTAGAGTGGACCGGCTTATTCACTTTAATAAAGACGGCTATTAAATTTTAGCACATGTTATTAGCTATTTATTGTTGGATCAATTGGTTAGGTTTTCACTAAATGTGCTTGATATTAATAGTCCGGAATTGATTTGGTGGCATATGTGAATAGAAGTGCGGGGAATGACATTTATGGCGTTTAGACATCAAGTGGATGTTGAAATTAATAGAGTTGAATTGAAGGTCTACCCAATTAGTGAGCGTATGATCATATATTATGTTTTTAATGGGCAGGTAATGTTATCAGCTGGGACCGATACTTCTGCAGCAACCATGGAGTGGGCACTCTCGCTTCTACTAAACAATCCAGAATCACTTATAAAAGCCAGAGAAGAAATACTCAAAAACATAGGACAAAACAGGCTCGTTGAAGAATCAAACTTAGCCAATCTTCCATATCTCCACAGCATCGTAAATGAGACTCTTAGAATGTACCCTGCTGCCCCACTAATACCCCCACACCAATCATCACAAGAATGTACTGTGGGAGGTTTCAATGTCCCACGTGGCACAATGTTATTGGTCAATGCTTTTGCTATACAAAATGATCCCAACTCATGGGATGAACCCACAAAGTTTAAGCCAGAAAGGCACATGGAGGGACGAAGAGAGGAGTGTGTATTTTTACCATTTGGGTCAGGAAGGAGAGGTTGTCCCGGTGAGGGGTTGGCCGTGAGGATGGTTGGATTGGCTTTGGGGACTTTGATTCAGTGCTTTGAATGGGAGAGAGTTGATGAGGAAATGGTGGATATGAAAGAAGGGAGTGGCCTCACCATGCCCAAACTTGACCCCTTGTTTGCCAAATGTACCCCGCAACCAGCCATGGCTAATCTCCTTTCTCTAGTCTAAGAACTTTTGTTGTAACCCTATGGAATAAAATTGTATTCCCTCTGTAACGCTATCGAAAAATTATTGTCTATATTCGGTTACACGAATTTTTGGAAGGAGAGTGTGAGAATATTAAAATAATTAAGGAAAAACACATTTTTGGATACCGAACTTTCATATTTTTCTGCATTAAATTTTTGTATAAAAAAATTAAATATTAGATTCTTTTATTTTTTATTTATTCTACATTAAATCCTTATGTGACGGAGCTTGATAATTGTGAAATTAATGATATTTTTATTATGTTTTTAGGTATTTAATTAGGTTAATTTTGTCAATTAGGTTAAATTAAAGTTTAATTGGTTAATTTAATATTTTTGGAGTTAATTGTAATTTTTGGTGTTTTTCAGGATTAAAATTGAAGAAAAATGATTTAATTGAGAAAAATGCAAAGTTTTGGGGCAATTGTATAAATTTTAAGAAATCGATGATCAAAAGACGAGCGTTTAGTCCCGCATCTTTTAACACTGTCGAGTGAAAATTTAAAACGGCCGTGCAAATTGGTTCTGGATTAAAGAGTGAAAATCGAAGTTTTGTTGAATAAGGTAAATTGTTCTTTGCTTGGCCGCGTGAAGCAAAGAAGAAATGTGATGACCAGCCGCGTGATGAATTACTCTGTGCCCAGCCATGTGATGAAGGAAGAATTATGCTTCCTGGCCGCATGAGAGAAGAATAAAACTAATGCCTGACCGTGTAACTCAAGTGTACAATACATGCTTGGCCGCGTAAAAAGGAATTTAAAGTCGACAAAACTTCCTATTAGCTCAGACTTGTTTTTCCTATTTTGTTGCGAAAAATTGAAGACTTAGCCTATAAATACAGTCGAAAAGTACCAGAAAAAGGGAATCAATCATGAAGTAGAATCAATTAATAGTTTTAGTTTTTTTACGTAGTTTATTTCTGTGTTTTTCATTTCAATGTTTTTTTAGTTTTTAAATATGTTTGGAAAGTAGTTTTTTTTTTTCCTTTTGCTAATGAATTCTTGAAATCTTATATTTTATTGTTATGACTTAAGCTTGTGCTTAATTTTAATGGAAGTTTGATTATTTCTTAGTTTTTAAACACAATCTTATCATTATTTAACTGAAGATTGGTTGTTAACTTTATTAACATTGGTTAGTAATTGGTTTTTGGTTGGATTATTGATATGCATGTTCTTAGGTTAGTTTGCTTGGATTAATTCATGATTATGTTCTGAATAAGAGATAATTTTGTGTTAATTAAAGTAAGTTAAGATTAAGAAAAAGTGTAACTAAGAATAAGTGAAAGTTAAATTACTTGAAAAAGGATTTAATAGACATCTAGGAGGATTAATTCAGATCTTTATGCTAAGTGTTGAATTATTCTGAATAAGAAAATTTTAATGCCTAAAATGATAATCTTGAATAAAGTTATCTGGTTTTATTCATCTGAATTCTTCATAATCACTTGTGTTTCTCTTTTAATTAAGTCATTACAATGAAAGTTAAGGTTGATAGTTTTTTTAGCAAGAGAATTTTAATTATTGTTTTGTTTTTAATTCATGTTTTAGTTTTTATTTTGTTTAATTATTTATTTAGTTTAATTTTTGCTTTTAAATCAAAAACATTTGGAAAATAATCTCAGATTAATTTAATTCATGTATAGGTATTCTTTTTAGCAATTCATGTTCCATTGGATACGATATTTGGGATCTTAATCTATATTTTTTTATATTACTAGCTGATCTAGTATATTTGCTAAATACCGGTCAGAGCTGATGAGTTTGAAAAACATGCTCCGATTAGGACTGTTCACATTTTTTGATAAATCGATCAATCCAATCAATTGAAACCGACCAAACAAAAAAAATATGGTTTAGGTGAGTTGTTGGTCAGGTTAGGTAATATTTTTAGTTCTATTGTGAAAAATGGTCGAATTATTCTATAATATGTCGGGCTATTACCTAAACCGATCATTTCATTTCTTCTCTCCATCTCTCTTTCTCTCTACCATGCCTTAGACTCTCTGTCCTCAGCTCATCTCGGCTACTCTACTGTCTCGTACCCTTATCTCCCTCTTTTATTTTCTTTTTTCCCTATATCTCGCTCTCTAGTTGCTGCATCTGCTTCAACGGGTATGTAATTTTTGTTTGGTTATATATCTTGATTTTATATGATTTTTGTTTCTTTAGATCTATTTATTTGATTTTTATTTGGTTAGACTTGTTTATTTTAACTTAGATTTGTTAATTTTATATGATTTTTCCCCAATGCCTCCACTCTTTAAATCTAATATATGTATTGGCTTTATTGTCGCATTCATTTGAATGGAAATTGCCACGGGAAGGAGAACTGGAAATATCTGATGAGTTTGGGATTGTTGTTAAGAAAATGAACCCTTAATGCTTGTTGCTACACCTAGCTAGGCTATATTCTCCCGTTTCCCTATTATTTGGATAAAGTTTATGATACATTGGTTAGGTTGTATGCCTATTATTTGACTAATGATTCAACCAATGTCATTATTTCAAGTAGCCAATTCTCCGATGATATGAATTTAGATGATGCTAAAGAGGATCAAGTCATTAATTTTCAGCATAAATACTTTAGGCATAGGAAATAAAAAGAAAATTTAGAGAGTAATTTGGGGGTTGTAAAGTATTTAGCTGAAACTTGTGAAGAAATTCATGAAAATTTTGATATCATAAGATGGTGGAAGATTAATGCCTCCAAGTATCCCTACCTTTCTCTATTAGCAAGAGATGTCCTAGTTATTCCTATGTCAATTGTTGCATCGAAGTCAACATTCAGTACTGGAGGTAGGATATTAGATCCTTTTAAAAGTGCATTGTCACCTTTAATGGTAGAAGCACTTATCTGTTGCCAAAATTGGTTGGATTCAGTTTCAATTGATCTTCGAGAAGTAATGGACAATGTGGAAACATATGAAGAGGTTGAATCAGGTATTGTTTATTTTTGAAGTTATGGTTTTCATGTTATATTTCAAATGGAATCAACTTGTCTAATTCATTTTGTCTAACAGATTTTCCAAATTTACGTGCACTTTCAATTCGAGAGTGAAATAGGGCTTGATCAGAATCTAGAGGCATTAGCACCTATTAGCATTTTTGCACTAAATATATTCTATCATATTTTGTAATTGATTAAGTAAACATCTATTATTCTTCCTTTATTTTTTTGGACATGTTGACTGATAATATTATATTTCATTACAATACTTGGTATAGATAAATTTTTGTATTTATTATTTTTAAATTTAGTATATAGTGTTTTAAATTTAGTGCAATTTGTAATTTAATATAATTATTATTTTACTTTATAAGTTAAATTTTTTAAAAAATTGATGAATGCAATAGTTAATTTATTTCAAACCGTTTCAAAAATCACACCAAATCGTTATAAATTACAATAAAAAATTGCTCCAAACCGCCCCAAACCGTTCATTTTTATATGTATTGATTTTGGTTGGATTTTTTTTTTAATTTTTAACCCAACCCAATCTATGAATAGCCCTAGCTCCGATCGTAAGGCCTATAAGAACTTAATGCAATAAATCATAAGTAAAATGATCTAATGTGTGATTTTTTTATACAGGAACTAAATGCAAAAAAAATATGAATTTCAGGGACTCAATAATGTGTTAATCTATAAAAAAATGAAAAAAATACATTCCTAGGTCCCTAAACTTTCATATTTTTGTACATTAAGCCCTTATACAAAAAAGTCACACATTAGATCCTTTTACTTATGATTTATTGCATTAAGTCCTTATGGTCTCATGATCAGAGAGTGTTGTTCAGGCTTATCAGCTCAATCCCATAAGGATTTAATGTGGATTAAATCAAAAGTAAAAAAATTTACTGTGTAATTTTTTTGTACAGGAACTTAATGCAGAAAAGTATAAAAAATTAGGGACCTAAGAATGCATTTTGCCAATAATTAATTATCTTTATTTTTATACAAGGTTAATCATGATATACTCCTAGTCATAAAAGCAATACTTGTTTGAAAAAATACATACACATTAATTCCTAAGACTACAAAAAAAATATCAATTAGCGACGACAGTATTTTAGTCGCTAATTTTGTGACTGATTCGCGACTGTTTTACAATTTCGTTGTGGGAGGATATTTTCTATTTTTTGCGATGAGTTAGCGACGGAATGAATAAACAGTCGCTAATTATTGGCAGGAAATATACGCGCCATGTTTTGCGATGAAATTAGCGACAAATATTTTCGTCGCTACATTTTATAATTTTTTATTCATGAAATTAGTTCCAGAAAATGTAGCGACGAACATTTTAGTCGCAAATTTTGGAGGGAAATTATGGCGCCTTTTTTGCGACGGTTTAGTGACAGAAATGTTTTGTCGCCAATAGTAATTTATTACAATAAAACAATTAGAAACGAATTTTTTTAGTAGCTAATCCGTCGCAAATAAATTAAAAAATATTTTTTTTAATTTCATTCACATGATTTATGTATAATTTCAAGTAATTTTAATATAAACCATATGAAATTAATATTTTATTTTTGTGTGATTTTATTTTAAAAAATATAATCTTATATTATTATTTGGTTAAAAAGGTGGGTAAGGATCATTTATGGAACTTTTTTTCTTAGACTGGCGATTCTTTGTGTGAACTGGATGAGAGTTTTTCCATTTTAAATCTTTCTTCTTCGTTGGACATACTGTTTGCTTTCTGACCTTAACAAAACTTGATGCCTAGGTCAATTTTCTATGTTGGGTTTTAGTTTTGGCTCTTCGTTAAAAATATACTTTTTTTTGTAGTGATAATTTTCGTTGCAACTTAAAACCAAAAAAGGAATAAATACTTCAAAATTTTTATAAAATAAAGTTTGACCTAATATATAGAATAATTTAGAGTTTTGAGTTTAGAGACTTACTTTACAAGTGTACAAGCACCTATGTAGTAGGTGGATGAGTTGGATTAATGGATCGAGTGATTAATGTTCAGTGAAAAAATCAACTATCCCACGTTGAGATCTTGTTATTTTTACCTTTTAATTGATCTCACATCGCATAATTGCAAAGGTGAATCGCTAAAGAGAAATTCATTTACTTATTTAATTCATTTCCTACACATTTGATAAAAAAGCTAAAAACTAAAACTATTATAAAAAAATAAAATGTGGGGCAAATTCAGTCCAATTAGATATCTTATTTCCTTTAAAAGAAAATCTAGTTCAAGAACCCTAGTTGACAGCTGGATGTGGATGAGGAATTTCACGAGTCATCACATGCCCAAATATATGTGTGTTAAACGAATTGTCTTTTTGCTTTTTTGGTATTCAATTTTTTAATTTTCATTTTGTTGCCTGGGTCCTTAAATTTTAATTTTTTATATTAAATTTAAATAAAATAATAGTATAAATATTGAATACTTTAATTTTCTTTATTAAATTTTTTATTTAGATCTAACGTATATTATTTTTGAAGGATAAATTTAAATATAAATTTAAATAATAATCTTATATTTTGTTAATTGATTCATCTAATTCGTATTTATTTGGTTGATTTAATGAAGTAACAGACTAGTATATTAGATGAATTAAATCTTCTTTATATGTTAGTGGGAATAATTAATTCAATTTAAAACAACTAGCTTGAGTTTGTTTGGCTGGAATCAGTGTCTTTCTTATGCTGAAATCTATTTTCAACGTGGATCCCATCAGCTTGAATAGGATTAGTTGGTTATAAGGATAATTAGAATAGATTTTCTTCTAATTGTTATTTTTATGGGAAAATAGAGCATCTAAGCTTATTGATGTTCATAGCTGATTCAATTTTACGAAGAGAGTAATTTTTATGTCAAGGATCAATGGAGAAGAAATCATCACCAAATCATCATCAACGTGAAGAAATCATTTTCAAATTTTTAGTTCTGAATGTGGTTGAGATAAGAAGGTTTCTAATTTACCATATAGGCTTTCAATTCCTTTCATCCAAACATTTTGTCTTTCATTATATGATTGATAATTTGAAAATGTGGTTGAGAGAAGAAGGTTTCTAATTTACCATATGAATATTTTTTATTATTTAAAGTCTGCTCGATTTGTATATAAAGTAACTCATTATCCTAAAGATTTTAAATAAAATTAAAGATTAATCCACAATAATTTATAGTATAAAATTAAATTAAAATTTATTGTTAATTTAAAATTTTGTTATTAATATCATAGATAACTATATTTTATTAAGCATTGTTAAATAAATTTTATTCTAAAATTTTTATCTTTTAATAAATAATTTATTTTTGTTAGTTATATTATTATTATTATTATTATTATTATTATTATTATTATTATTATTTTTTTATTTATTAAAAATTTTAAATAGTTAGAAGATTATTAATTGATATGAACTAAAATACTCCTACTTTTAAAGAAAGAAAAGAGGAAGAAGCATGGACATTTAGGTATTTTCATGATTTTTGCCCTAACTATAAAAATATATTTTTCTATTTCTCTCCCTCTTCTTGTGCAGCCTCTATCTTCCGTTCTTTCTCGTTCATCTCCTTCTACTGGAGCTACCGCCACCCTTGCCACCTCTGTCTCTTTCGATCGCCATTCTCTTTTCCCTTTTTTTATTTATTTTTTATTCTTTTATTTCTGATTTTATCTATTTCGTGTGAAGAGGGTATCTTGCTGGTATACAGGTCGGAAATGCCTGCTAGGAACTTTACTACCTCAATCATGACATCAGGTACGTCTTTGGTGTATATGTGTTTATTTGTTTTCAATTTGGATAATGTATTGTTCTAAGTTAAATCCTACATCTGTTGGTTTTTCCTTCGTATCTTTAGATCTATTGTTTTTGGTCCTAGATCTGTTTATTGCATTTGTTATATATATATATATATATATATATATATATATAATTCCAAAAGTGTATATAAATATTTCCACTATCAGAATATACCAATATATATAATAACAATAAAAAATAAGAATATAAATAAAAAAGTTCCTTCGATGGCATCTCGCTTCATTAGAGGCTCAGTTTTCTCGATCTGTACCGATATGATTGAATATAGAAATTTGTATCTTTTCTCTATGATCTACCTCTTATTCCAAAATACATCTGAAACCTTTAAACTTCTTTCACTTTATACTATTATGCCACTTTTATTTTACTTGTTTTCATTTTTCTCTACACTCTTATTTCTATTTCCTTTCAACACCTCTTAATATCGTATAGTCAAATAACTATCGTAAAATTCAAGTTAAGTTGTTGTTCATATCTAGAAAATTTTCTACTTTTGAAACCATTATCTCATCTCAAAATACAACAATGGCATCGGGGACAATTAAATTCAAAACCCTAAAGCAGCAACTTTTCTGATCTCTTTTTTATATTCTTTTAAATCATCTTATTTTAAGTCTCATCATAGAAAAACATGGATATTTGCATTGACTAACACTCTATAACTTTCTATGACATAATTTTTAGACTCTTATAGACCAGAAATGACTAAATATTTGCTCTGATACCAAATTGTAACACGTTATTACTATTAACCTATTGTCTATATCCAATTAAGTTACTTTAATCATGCATCACAACATTATCATGCTTGTATATTATGCATCATACAATCATTATGTTACTATTACTCATATCATGCTATATCATATATTCATATGGGTATTATTTTAACTATTTGCATACTTTATTTCATGTATAGTATCATGCATACCATGTTATATATGTGTTACTTCAGGTTCTACGTGCACGCATATACTTAGTCATATCGTGAGTTGGTTACAATTCAATATACACATATTAAATAGATCCTCATATACCTAATAACATTAACACAAAATATCCCTACATCAACTCTTATCAGTCTTGTGTTAGCCTTTTCTAATGCAGAGAATATTTATGTGTAAAAGTCTTATCTATAGAACCTACACGGATAAAATATCCGTGCTAAGCTATAAAGCTTAGTGGAAAAATATAAGACATGTGGACAACCTCTTACAAAGGTCGTCAAAAATGCAATCACATACAAGTATAGCTTTAAGCATATAACTAGTCATTTAAAACATATTCACAGAGATCTTCAGGGACTATATTATCTTTTATTTACACTTTTAACTAATATCAAGTACTTATTGATATTCCATTGCTTATCAGTTTCATACTTATAACAATATTCATCTGACCTCAAAAATCTTATACATCAAGTTTACTTTTTTAATTCCTTTATGTTATTCTTGACTAATCATCTTGACGTACAAATTTTTCTTGCTTATGAAACATTATCAATTGCCAAACACTCTTTAACTATGCTATTTATTTACCACTTATTTACTCCCACACATATTCATATACTTTAACTA
Organism: Excoecaria agallocha; assembly: GCA_037975025.1. NCBI lineage: Eukaryota > Viridiplantae > Streptophyta > Magnoliopsida > Malpighiales > Euphorbiaceae > Excoecaria > Excoecaria agallocha. The sequence goes on from CM075806.1 coordinate 82,672,689, forward strand.
TTTTTAAGATATGGCAATATCAATCCATATTCATAAAAGTCATCTTATAATCATAAGACTTTAAGTTAATAAACTACCTCTATATATATATAATAAATTCAATTAATTTTCATTTTTTATGCATATATATAACGTATTTCACGGATAAGATATGTTTTCATCTGCTTGAATACTTATTATTATTATTAAGCTATCATATCATTACCTTATGTACTATACAAACTCTTTAAAGCATTGCAATATTACCCTTGCACTTTGATCTCCACATAAATCAAATTCACATGTTATGAGTTCATAACTTATTTATATTATCATGTAATAAGTCATACATACCACTCATATCAATTATACAATATTCAACAAGTAACATGTAGTTATGGTGTTATACATCAATCGATATACTTTTGCAAAACATCATATACCATTTCGTATATTATGCATTTCTAGGTATAGGAAACACTTTAAAGCCATCTCAAGAATTTTCATATATACAATAACCAAATACTCTTTCTCTTGAAGTCATACTTTTCCATATGCTATATATTGATGTTTTTGAAGTAACACACACACACACACATATAATCATATAAGAAGCATTCAACTATAAAGATCATGTATTTATCATTTAGATTATTGATAAAGTATCAATAGCAAGCAAGTTCATATGCATGACGTCTTGGTCTAGTAAGACTATGTGATTCTAAAATGCCAAGTACTTATCTTTATAATTTAGCCTCATATATGTATCATGTATTTCATATACTATAGTTTATCCAAAACTATGATTAAAACGATTCATATTACTTAAACGATGACATAGGAGTATTTGTGCTTTTAGTTCAATTACTGTAATCATATTAGATAGCCTGCTTAAGTTTTAAAGGTGGATAACGTAAAAGGTGGATATCTGAAGGTATCAAAACGATGGATATCTAAAGATATCAAATCAATGGACCCAAACAAGATCAACTGTACTATAAACCAATCAAGTGAACCTAGATGGTCAGCTAACAATCCAAATGGGGCTGTTCATGATCTAAAAGGGATCAACTATACTTTAGACCCATTTGGGCCAAACTATGGTAGTTGTAATAATCCTTATAGGCGCCTTTCTATCCATAATTGAACTCTATTTACAGGCAATACCGTGTTCATGTTCATTTCATATATCAAAACTGTCTTTATATTATTCCATTTTCACGTATACATAATCATGTAAAAATATAACTTTTCTAGCGCATAAACATATATGCACAATTCATATAATAATTTATACAATTTTACTCAAGTAAGTAATCAATGAAAAGCTATACAATCTTTAGTGTATATACTTGTATACACCATCTCATAAAAATGCCATCATATACTTTATCATATTATATATAATCAAATATACTTCCATGTATTCATTTACTTTAGCATGCTAACATTTGGCATCACATATGCACAGCCATACTATTTCAATCAAGTAATATCCTTGTGACTATACATTTGATATACTAACATATAAACATGTATATAATATCATGTGGTATCAAAAGATACATATATGTGCTTTTACTATACATGTACCACAATATTTAGTATGTAAACTAATATATATATAGACATGTATCACAATCTCTAGTATATAAACAAATATATATATAAACATGTATATAATCATGTGGTATTAAAAAGATATATAATCCCAAGTATATAAACATATATTTTCAACTTCATTTAATATTATGTTTAACTTGCACATGAACTCTTATATCTCTGTGGTCTCATATATATATATATATATATATATATATATATATATATATATATATATATATATATATATATATATATATATATATATATATATATATATATATATATATATATGTTGACATTTTAATGTATAGACATATTATACAACTATAACATATAAACATGATTATGTTAGATCAATGAAGTGAATAATAACATACCTTTATCATACGTATACTTTGATAAGTAGTCATGCTTATAGCTTACAATGTGTTGTTATTTTATATGTTCTATGAAATTATCTCTTTTCTCTTTAATATGTTACTTTTTCATAGGAAAAGTGCTTAAGATCTTTTCTACATATAGACAAAAAATGATATTAAAGATGCTTGAATTCATTAAAGATACTTAAGGGTATTCCAAAGATGCATACAAAAATTGTTGTAAATTCTTGCAATAATTTTGCACAGAGATAGATTTCCAAGCTTGTATTTAAAGCTATTTTTGACCTACCAAAAACTATTTCTAACCAAAATGATCACCTACAAACCCGATCCCATATGTTTCTCGTTTCAGGAATATTAAAAATTACACCAATGTCATTTCTACATGTTAAGATATTGCAAAAACATGAAGAGTTATTTTTAGAAATAGTGCTGCCATCAATTCTGAATTCAAGCCATATTTTGACCTATTTAAGTGTAGTATTAAACTATGCTTTCTTCATATAACTTGTGTGCATATAAGTCTAGTTTAACTAGAAATTGAATTCATAGAATTTCAACCTCTATAACAAGAGATATAGTCAAATTACTAACACTACAAAAAAACTGCAGATTAGCGACGGAATTTATACCATTTTTTCGTCGCTAATTAAAATTAGAGACGCAGTGATGAACAGTCGCTAATATATTAGCGACGGATTTCAAATTCAGTCGCTAATTTAGCAACGAAATATTTCGTCGCTAATTTTTTTTTCATCGCTAATTTATATTCCTAATTAGTCGCCGAATTAAAATAATATTTAGCAACTACATTTTTCGTCGCTAATTAAAAAATTACTGTAATTAAAATGATAATATTTAGCGACTACTTTCTCCGTCTCTAATTAAAAAATTACTGTAAAAGTTAGCGACGAAATATTTGTCGCTAATCATTTCTTAAGTTCTAACGTGTGTCAGTCACGACAGTTGCTGTCGCGAATCCATCGCGAAATTATTGCATAATTTAATTTTTTCTTTTATTTTTAAATTTTCATCCTTTACACAATATAAATAATAATCTTATACCATAAAATTCATATATAACAGATACAAATATAAATAATAATCTTATATTTTCATATATATAATTTGTAATGAATTCATTACAAATATAGTCAACATAAAAAAATTAATATATAAAACAAAGTGCAGTTAAATCAAAACTAATTCCTAACAAAAATGAAACACGACAGCATCCCAGCAACTTTCTTTCTGTAGTCATTATCCTATCAACATATCCCAGCAAACTAAGCAGTGTACAGTACTGAAGTTTTTGGCCATAATGTGTTATCGATTCTTCAATTTGAAAATTAATTTCTTGGAAGAATTTTGAATATCTGAACTACAAAAGAAAAAATATAATGAAAGAAGCTACATAATGCAAGTTAGATGATAAGCAAACTAAGCAGCTCATACCTGATATCTGATTTTCTAGTTAAGAATTTTCTATCTTATAAAAAGAAGCGTGCCCAGAAAAAGCAGCTGCAGCACATGTTTCTGTCAAGCCATAACCTTGACCTATCGAAGTCCTGGAGATGAACATCGTGCACAGAAATCAACCTTAAGTGCTATTATATTCATGGTGATTCACAAAAGAAAAGGCATTATAAACAGAAAAAAACAAATTAATCATGGAAGTAAACTTCTTCCCTTAGATGGCAAACCGTCAGAATTAATCAATTTAAGGATGTCTCCTTAGAAGAGAGTGATTTGTAAATATCATAGTTTAATATTGCGTGTGTCTGTTAAAGTTAATGCAGAACCATAGCCAATTGTACAACCTGCAGTGAATACCCTCCATTTAGTAAAACTCATCTATGCCAAGAAGAAGACTATAATAGAATCAACACCCTTATAAGTTTCCATTTAATTGAGATTTGAAGTGGTAAAATTCATAAACTATGATAAAGGCCTTAAAAAAATAATTAACTCATAAGAAAGCTTAATTGCAGAAAATATAATCTGCAATTTTACTGAACATTTTAGTTTTGACAATTTTATCTCAATTCCAATAATTACCTGCAATGTTATCTAAATACTAAACTTGGTTACAATTTTGATAAATTTTTTTCCCTTGCATTTTGATAACCAGTTGCTAGCATTTCCTAAAAGCTGTTTCCCTTTGAATATTTATGACAGATAGGCTGACCAACAAGTATCATGTACTTTCTTATAATATTTAAACACTGAACTGATTTTGGTATTTGGGCAAAACAGCCCAAGTCAGAAGATTTGGATAAATATGAAAAGGTCTTGATATTTTGTGTTACAAAGGCCAAATAAGAAAGGCTTACTCTGGATCCAATGCATAATTACATTGCACAACATAATTTTCAAAAGAAGCAACATCAACATAAGCTGGACTTTTCTGTCTGCCATTTTCCTGCAGCATTATATTTGTTCAATACAAAAATATCTTAGTGAGCTGTAAAAGACTAAGACCACAAAATAGAATTCAAATCTCCAATGAAAATAATGGAAAAAATAAGTTCAGTCACTAAATAGTTATTAAATAAAGGAAAATCCACAACCAAACTGGTCAGAAATGAAGAGAAAATAGGAAGTTGCTTGGCGGCCGTGAACAGTAACTCGTATGCAGCAGGTAGCTTGAAAGAAACAGAGAAGGGAGAAATGTCCAGCAAAGATAATGGTAACTAAAAGGATGGAGTTGGGCACATAGACAAATATTATTATGAAACATGTCCAAAACAGGTACTGATGGTCTGTACTTAGCAATCAACCTAACAAATATTATTAACAAAATTGATTGCACAGTATAGCTTATTCTCTATCAAAATTGAGCATTTCCAAAGAAAATGCTATAATTATAAAATTCAATCAACCTTTTGGATCTTTCAGTTCAAAATCCAGAAACTACGGTTTGTTCTACTTCATAGCACTACGAGGGAAACAAATAAATAGTTCTATTTACAAACATCAAAATAAGAATAAAAAGTAGAAAAAAAGAGATTAAATTGCAGACATACTCAAGCATAGTAGCAGTTTCTTGCCAGGAACTAATCTCTACAATAACAGACTGGGTATATTCTTTCATTAAAGCATAAATACAAAAAGAATTATAGATAACCTTGGAAAATTGAATACAACACAACCTAAAAAAAATCAAATACCTGGGCATGAGATACATATAAGAATCCAGAAGCCTCAATGGGGACAAAAGCAGTCCCCTCAGCCAGTAATTATGGGGACAAAAGCAGTTTTGCCACATGTCAAACACCAAATGCTAATATGCTCAACCTATGTAAAATGTAAACATCTATACTATGAAATCAATTCATTAGAGGCCGAGAAAAATCTGAACATGCAAACAAAAGACAAATTAAAACATCTAAAAAGAGGCAAATTAAAAAAGAAGCAAATTACAGATAGGCAATCACCTCATGTAATGCATAGTTATCTAGGAATTAGTGATCAATATTAGTGTTGTGCAAAAATAATTAATCCGGAATTCTCTATATTAATTTGCTAACGAGTCAACTTTCAGCATGCACTATGGAATAGCACAGAAGTTGCACCCGGATGCTATTGATAATCTAAACTAACAAACTTAGTAGGTTGTCCCTAATTCTGACCTAATTCTGAATGAAGGGCAATTCAAAGTCTGCCAATATAATCTCACAACATGTTTTCTTAGCTTTCCTCCCTAAAGAGGATGTTTCAACATACTTAAACTGGTCCGCATGTGTAACAGCATATTTAGTTCATGCATGTGTTCAAGCTCCTCATCAGTCACCGAACATCGCATGAAATGAGAATCTGAGTTTGGCCAGGAATGAGTTAAGTAAACTTACTGGCTGAAGTGTGTGAGATGTGAGAATCTGAACTTGGCCGTTCTTATCAAGCAATGGTTTCCCTGACTTGTCCCTCTTCACCATGTCTTCAGCATTGCCATGATCTGCAGTGACAATATATATCTATATATATATATGCATACACACCCCATTAGTTAAGAATTTAAGCAAAAATGGTAAATAATAGCTGTTTAAAATAATTCCCAAATACAAAATAGAAAAATAACTTCTTACTTTGATATCCAAAACTATATCTTTGTTTAAGAAATTAATGTTTATTATGGTATGCTGCAACTATTTCAAAGTCAAAAGGATGCTATTAAATTAATATTGGATTTAAAGTGCAAGAGAGGAAATTGAACAGGGCAAAATCGAGATAATCCACTAGGTTGAGTGCTTATACCACTTAACTGAGTGTTATTCTTCAGTCTTGAGAACTAGTCCCTGCATTTTCCATCTTAATCTCACACCAAAATGATTGCATTTGCCATCTTAACCATAAAGTCAACAGCAACACTTAAAGGCAAGATCTCAAAAACTCATCATGCACCCATAAGTCCAGCTAATCAGTTGGCAATGCAATTTTAGTAATTAAAATTTTCAAAAGTATAGCCATTCTAATTTTAATAATAGAAAATACAAGTTAGAGAATCATGATACAAGACCACCAGCAGAAAAGAACAGGGTCTGCTATAGCAGCAAAGAATAGAATCTGAAATTAAAAATTACTCTATAATTCAGGTTTGATTATGTAATTAACCCTTCAATTTCCATTAGTTTTAATGAAAATATTTAATAGAGTGCTTATATTGAAAGAATATTTGACACAAAATGTCAAGAATGATAAATCATCAAAATTGAGAAGTGCAAAAATTGATAAAACTGTACCTTGGCTTTCGATATGATCTTCACTGTGACAGATTGATCTTTGAACTCCCCTTTTTTAACTCTTGCAGAGCAAGTATGACCAAAATGCCCTCTCCCAACCTCCTTCCCTAGCTCATACTCGGCTCCGAAATTCCTGCTGTAACCGAAGCTCTTGTCTAGTGACTGCAACTGCTGCTCCGGCTCTGCACCGCCATGCTCTGACGTTGAAATTCTCAGTTTATAGAAAAAAAAAACTAAACCTTGTTTGTGCCCAAAATAGTACTTTTGGCACTATCAACTGATAATTGTAGGAGTAGAGACTTTACCTGAAATGAAGATGATAAAACCTTTATGAATCTCCTATCAAAATCCATGCAGCAAAGTAAATCCCCTAAATTCTCATTAAATCCCTAAATTTAATTTCTATCATAATCCTTAAATCTTCCACTAGATCTCACAAATAGGGGGTTAAGAGAACTTACCTTATGAATTAATGGAAAAAATTGCAACCAAGGAGGTGGGAGAGGAAGAGAATACCGAAGCAAGAGAGAAAGGAGGACAGGCTGCTCTTCTTGCACAATGAAAGAGGAAGAATGAAGGGGAGGAGGCAACGACGACTCCAAGTGGAGCCGCGGTGGTGGCGGGGCGGCGACGACATGCGGTGGCTGGTGGGGAACGGCGACGATGAAGAGAAGGAAAAGAAGAGAAGAAGTGAAAGAAGAAAGAGAGTCGATGAAGGAGGAAGGAACCCAACTCTCTAAATAAAATTAAGCATAAAAAAACCCCACCCCAAAATGAGGTAGTTTTGGGTGTGGAAGTGGCAAAAATCCAATTAGGTCCCTCAATTCTAAACCATTTAACAATTATACCCAATTCTCCTTTTATGCAATTAAATCTCCTCAACAATTATAATTCAATCAATATATTTAGTTTATTTTATTTACTCTCATTATTTAATATTCATTTTATTACCGAGTCCGAATAAAAATTTTGGATCGGTTAAGAGAATTCTAGGAACTCTAGAAAGAAATGAATCAATTATTATTATTATTATTATTATTATTATTATTATTATTATTATTATTATTATCTCTCATATAACTTAAATTGTGTTAATTTGTGATTTAATTAAAACCAATAATTTTATTTACTCTTAATATAATTTAGAATCATTTATTTATTAATATTTATCGATTCATTCTGATCTAACGGCAAATAATTTTTCGATCGTTTTCGTATACAAAACTGGTCATTATATAAAAAATTCAGAAAATAGCCTTTTTTACAACAAAAAATGAACTTACAGACCTTAAAAACTAATCTTCACCGTTCAAATTTAACAACAAGGAGTTTCGAACGTACTCACCAAAAATCAGGCTGATCTAACGGCAATTGATTTTATGATCGTCTTCGTATACAATACTGGTCATTATGTAAAAAATCCAGAAAATAGTTTTTTTTGTAACAAAAACTGAACTTACAGACCTTTCAAACTTAACAATGAGTTTCGAATATACTCACCAAAAATCAGGCCAATCTAACGGCAAAAAAATTTTCGATCATCTTCGTATATAAAACTGGTCATTACGTAAAAAATCCAAAAAACAGCCTATTTTTTGCAACAAAAATTGAACTTACAGACCTTAAAAACTAATCTTTACCATTCAAAATTAACAACAAGGATTTTTGAACGTACTCACCAAAAATAAAGCCGATCTAACGGCAAATGAGTTTTCGTATACAAAACTGGTCATTCTGTCAAAAATTCAGAAAACAACCTCTTTTTTGCAACAAAAACTAAAATTACAGATTTTAAAAACTAATCTTCACCGTCCAAAATTAACAACAAGGAGTTTCAAATGTACTCACAAAAAATAAGGCCAATGTAACGGCAAATGATTTTTCGATCGTTTTCGTATACAAAACTGGTCATTATGTAAAAAATCCTGAAAACAGCCTTTTTTTGCAACAAAATCTGAACTTATAGCCCTTAAAAACTAATCTTTATCGTTCAAAATTAACAACAAGGAGTTTTGAACGTACTCACAAAAAATCAGGCTGATCTAACGGCAAATAATTTTTCGATCGTCTTCACATACAAAATTGGTCATTATGTAAAAAATACAGAAAACAGTCTCTTTTTTACAACAAAAATTGAACTTACAGATCTTAAAAACTAATCTTCACCATTCAAAATTAACAACAAGGAGTTTCGAACATACTCACTAAAAATTAGGCCAATCTAACGGCAAATGATTTTTTAATCGTTTTCGTATACAAAACTGGTCATTACGTAAAAAATCCAAAAACAACCTCTTTTTTGCCATAAAAATTGAACTTACAGATCTTAAAAACTAATCTTTATCGTTCAAAATTAACAACAAGGAGTTTTAAACGTACTCACCAAAAATCAAGCCGATCTAACGGCAAATGATCTTTCGATCATCTTCACATATAAAATTGGTCATTATGTAAAAAATTCAGAAAACAACCTCTTTTTTGCAACAAAAATTGAACTTACAAATCTTAAAAACTAATCTTCACCTTCCAAAATAGCCTATACATTTATCTTTTTATCATCACCTTTTCTATTTATATTTTTCTTTGACAAACAAAATATTTTAATCCTCTTAACTTATCAAAATTTTTCAATTCAGTCACTTAATTGAATTTATGTTCAATTGGGATCTTAAATCTCTAATTAAATGAAATACTTAACCATTGAATCTTTACTTACACTATTCCGTATAAAAACTGTTTAATTTGTATGAAATGATGGAGAGATGTGAGGGAAGAGAAAATGCTATTTTTATATGTAGGGTTAATTTCTAAAATTACTAAAATACCCCTACCAAATTTCATCATTTTATCCTTGTATTCAAAGATAATTTTGTAAATATATATAACTAAAATTTTTAATAATTTAAAATTTGCTCAAAATTTGAACAAAATAAAAATAAATTATTAATTTTTCATAATCATTTTAAATGAAATAATAAACTTTATAATATTATTATATAAATATTTATATTTATTATTTTTCATAATATGCAATATAATACTTATAACAATTACTTTATTATTATTAAAATGTAATTTTTTTAAATAAATAAGTTTATATTTGGGGATAATTGATAAAGAAATCAATAAAATTCCTAATAATTTAATATTTGATTTAAATTTTATAAAATAAAAATTAATTACAAATTTTTTTATTATTATTTTGAATGAAATAATAAATTTTATATTACTGTTTTATAAATATTTATTTTTTTAATCTTGAACACGCAAATATATAATAATCGTAATAATTAGTTTATTATTAAAAATATAAATTTTCTAAATAAATAACTTTAGATTTTGGTATAATTGATAAAAAATATTATCAACTTATAAAATGATTTATAATTTTTTGTTACAAAATAAAATATTCATTTCATATGTTTTATATTAAAATTACTTAAAACTATGCATAAATAATGTGAGTGAAATTAAAAAAAAAATTATTTCTTAATTTATTTGCGACGGATTAGCGACTAAATACCTTCGTCGCTAATTGTATCACTGTAACAAATTACTATTAGCGAAATTTCTGTCGCTAAACCGTCGCAAAAAAGGAGCTATATTTTCCCTCCAAAATTACCGACTAAAATATTCGTCGCTAAATTTTCTGGAACTAATTTCATGAATAAAAAATTATAAAATTTAGCGACGGAATGATCGTCGCTAATTCCGTCGCAAAAAATGGAGTGTATAATTCCCGCCAATAATTAGCGACTGTTTATTCATTCCGTCGCTATTTCATCGCAAAAAATTAAAAAATATCCTCCCACGACGGAATTGTAAAATAGTCGCGAATCCGTCGCTAAATTTGCGACGAAAATAAAGTTGTCGCTAAGTGACAGTTTTTTTGTAGTGTAAAATCTGTTCCTATTCTCTAAACAGCAGTTCACTGTACCCTATTCGATTTTTATCATCACTTAGAGAATTCATAGTATAAATTGGGTACAGAATCTTAACAACTTCCTTCATGAACATTTTTCTCCTATAAATTTATTTTAATCAAAATTTATATCAAAGGATTTTGACTTCTCTAAAAAAATTTATAGCAAAAATACCACAACATGATCATAACAACTGGGCAGCAGCTCAAAACGAACTTTAATTTAGATTTAAGGACACTTAGAGGTAGAATCAAACTCTGATTTTTTCTACAAAATTAAAGGTTCATGTCTTAAGTTTAATTAACAACTTGAATTACCCAAATTAGAGTTATAAAACTCAAAATATGCATAGAATACAGAAATTGATTCATAATGAACCAACCCATATTTCTATTTCTTAAATCTTCAACAAATCAAAACATGTAAGATATAATCCTTTAGATTTCACTTGAATACTATAATATCAACTCAAAATACATTTCATTACACATTTTTCATAGTTACATTCACATACAAGATGAGTAAAAATCCTTATCATTTAATGAAACACCAAATTTTTCATCAAGACTTCTTTCTCATTCTTCTTCTTCTTCTTCTTGAATATCTTAAAGATTTCTCATCTCAAACCCTTACATGCAACTTTCAGCAACTCAAGAGTGTTCTAATTAGTTAAGAGACCAAATTCATCAAGAAAAAGAAGAGAAAAGAAAGATGTTGATGGATTTTACAAGAGAGAGAGAAGAGGGATTGCAATTTTTAGTACGAGATGAAGGAGAGAATGAAAATTTGCATTTCTTTCTCTTTTTTTCCTTGCCAAATTCGTTCTCCTCATCTTAAGAACCAAGAAAATATTTTCGCTCTCCAACATACAAATATTCTAGCACTTAAATAGAAGGACAAAGTATCCTTATGCTTCCTTATCTATTTTCATGTTACAAATATGTCCTCATTTGTTCTTTCTTTCCAATTTGACCCCATGATTATTTTCTTTTCTTTAATTGCATCCCATCTTCCTTTATTTTATTGATTTTATCCACTAATACATAATTATATTACAATTGACCACTTAACTATAATTTCTTTTCAATTGCACCCTTATATACCACAATTTTAATTGATTCTCTAACCCTCTACCACATGAGACCATTAATCCACAAGATCTTAATTTATAATAATTCATCTAATTAGTCTTGATTAGATATTAATAACATGATAATGCCCTTGAATTTTACTAGGGCCTATTTTGTATCCTTACATTTTAAATTACACTTATGGACCATACTATTTTTGAATTTTCATTTTAGTCATTTTCTTACCATTATAAAGTTACGCATTTGCAAATTTTACCTCATTTTCATTATTCACTCTTATAGCTCATTTTTCTTATCTTTTATGCTTAATACATGTTATGACATGTAAAATTATAATTTAATCCTTGCACTTTTACTAAATTATGACAATGCCCTCTTTTATCACTTATTTATACTAATATCACTACTCGTCTTTACTTTCACATTTAATTTCATATTTAACATTCAATATATCATTTAATCACAAATATATTATTTTTATGATAAGTTACACATTGATCTCTACTGGATCATTAACTTACACATTAAATCACTCATTTATACTCTTCATTTATTGTTCATTATACAAATTGTAATCTTAATCCTTAACATATTATTTTATTACCACTTTACATTTTAGTATCAATTCTTCTCATATTTTACAATTAATTTCACTTATATTCCATTTTCACTCGGGAAACAACCCTTATATTTTATTTATTACACAATTGCCATTTTAATCCTTGAATTTATCAATTCTTTTCAATTAATTACAAAATTATCATTTTTATACCTTATTTACAATTTTTCCATCAGTTCACTCATTTTCACTCTAAACTCATTAATTGGCATACAAATTACCATTAGTCTCAATTTTAACATTTTCATGTAAATTTTTATTTTTGTCTTTCAAATTTACAAAGTTCATTTTTAAGTTGTTTACTCACTAATTTACCATTTTACTCTTTTCATTCACTACTTTGTCATTTTTATCCATTAAACTTATCATTTATAAAAATTACCATTTTGACCTTAAACTTTTTAATATCTTTTATTTAGGTCATTTTCATTCAAATCTTCATTTTTCACTTTACTTTTTGCATTTTTCAATCACTTTTACCATTATACCCCTAGTACAATCTTGGCAGAAATTTTCAGATCAGATATATGGGATATTGAATCCCACAGATCCACAGTACAAACTGAGAAATAATCTTAAATAACCATTTTCTCACAGAATAGAACAGAGCAGAATAATATAGATACTATGGAAGATCATTACGATCATACCATAACAAAGCAAGTCGTCATGATTTACACCGTGGTATGGTATCCCTATAGCTAGCCAATTATATCTTGAACTAGATTTTGATCGCCTGACCATTACTAAGGACAAAATTTACTTTTCACATATTAATATTTTCATTTGCTTTCTCATTTATTGGATCAATCACTTTACTTTTTCATTACTTTTGTACAGTTTATGAATTATCTCATAATAATTCATCATTTTCACTCAAATTTTAAATTATTTCATAATAATTCATTATTTTCACATTAAACATAATCCAATCTCACCCTTGAAAATGTTCATACATATTCCATAAATTCCTAATAAATTAATGGACAAGTGTTTTCATGTCTAAATTCATTTTAAGAGCCCTCAATCATCATCAATTTTTTTAGGCTTATATTAAATAAAATATAATTATCATTCCATAACTATGCATTCACATTTTAGGAATTATTTATAATTCATATTTACTTGGTTATCAGGCTTTAACACAAGATATCCTTAACTCCTTACACTTTAATTTATGTAATCACTTGCCATTTCATATTATATTTAGGTTAGTAAATTACATAATCATCATTACAATTTCATTTTAAAGTATTATGTCCCACTATTCTTCCTTTAATCAATTATTCTATTAAATTATATACTAGCTAACATATCTATTTACTTATATACCCTTACACATTAAAAAGTACAATATTAAATTCTAATATACTATTTGGTCAAACTAGAATTTTCACTCTAAATTAATCATTTCCTCCCTTATCATTAATTCCATTATCTAATACACTAATTAACTTATTTTCGATACCTACCTTTCAATAAACACTAAGTTATCCTTTAACAAATTACATTATACATATAATGTATATACAACTTAAAATATACTCAAATAAGTTTCAATAAATCTCATTTACATTCATCAATCAATTATAACTCATTTTCTTTTGATACTTCATTTAGCCTACTCAATTTCTCTATTCATCAACATTCTTTTTCTTTCATTTATTATGTATCAAGGTTTATAAGCTCACACTCTCTCTCTTTCTAAGCTCAAATTCACTTAAAATTAATTTTATAATTCATAAAATATATACCTTAGCTTACATACAAAATTTCAGCCCAATCAAATTTCATTTTCGATCCGATTCACTCAAACTGGTCCGGTTAATAAATTTTTGATTTTATCGTAAAATTACTTTTTCACTATCAAATAATTGTAAATATCGATTAGAGCCAAACTAAAACTTCCTACAATTTTTAGAGATCATTTATTATTTTTAAAGTTTTGATCAAATTCACGATCAATTAGTTACTATTTGAACAAAAATCATTATTTTTTTTCGTACTTTTTGAGTTCAAAACTTCATAAAAATACTTTCATAATCCTTGAAATATATTCATTAGGCTCCATAAATATTTTTAAGTCAATCAGAGATTATTCCCGATCTGGTTCACTTTTACCACTTCGATAATCTATTTTTTCAAAATCACCAAAAAATTAATTTTTTATTATCATATAATTCTATTTATTATTTAATATAGATCTGAAATTCTGATGATTTTTAGATGTCATTTGCTATTTTTAAAGTTCCTGTCAAACCTTAATCAACCTAGGTACTATTTGAACCACAACCATGAAATTTTATTATTTTCAGTTTTTGAAAATTTATTTGACCTCATTTTGATTTCAAATTTCACCCTAAGAATAGTTACAATTAGTATTTTTCAATGATCACATAAAATATTTTCTGATTTCGGAATGTATTATTCTTTTCGGTATACTATTTACCATCGAAATACTATTTCCGACTAATATGGTAATCGAACCATTATATGTGCATTAGTTTGTTTTTTTCTTGTGAGTTTTGCTCACCTTTTCTTGCCAAAAAATAATTTCAGAGACACCAAAATAGCAAATCTTCTTCTCTGTTTCCACTACTCCCTCGTAAATATGCTATTTTATCCATCTCTCCTTTTAATCCCAGAACAAGCATTCAAGAATAAAGTTTATCTGGTTAACGTTAATATTTTATACAGACATGGAGCCAGAAAGAAGTAAAAGGATCGAGAGAAGAATTTTAGTCTTAGATTCAGTTAAAAACTAGGCAAATACAATGAAAAGCGACAGCAAAAAAGAAATATTTTGTCCTGAATGTTCGATGATACCAGAAGAAAGAAATATACCTCTTGCGCTTAACGAGTAAACATTATTTTCTGTATTTCCATGAAAGAATTAATATATTCACGATTAAAAAGAAAAGGATATTCATTATAAGAATTGTCACTGAAACAAAGGGTCCAGTTTCATTCCTGAAAAATAAATCCAAATCAATCTTCAGCTACATTCACCATGCATTGCACTAGAACTAAGTTCTCTTTGTAATACATGAAAGCATTTAGTTTCTTTTCCACTCTTTCTTTTAGACAAACAATACTAATAAAAAAAATGACAATATTATAGAGAAGAGAACAAAGACATATTTTTTCTTTTCCACTCTTTCTCTCTCTAGAAAATATAAGTTGCAGAGCTTTCAAGGCCATAGCTTTAATTTAATATCCAAAATGATTTACTTATTTTTAGTTGTAATATTATTTTCTGCCTCTCAAAAAATGTATTTGTGAGTGACCCGACTCATCTTGCCACAAAGACTCAAAGAGGAAGAAATATTATATTTTTATCCCCACCATAGAAACAGAGCCTTACCCACCCAATATGTTAGAACGTAAGAAGTAGAGACTCTGGCTCTTAGTTGCGGTAAGAGAAATAGTTGGGAAAGTTCCTAATGGCCCGCAAAAAGATAACATTTTTCAAGATTAAAATTGAAGTGATGAAACATTTCCAATTCGTTCCTACTGTAAAAAAGAGCATAACTAGTTACGTGGTTCATACAAACCAAAGATAGAAGAAAAAAATGAGAATGTGCAAACAAGGCCAGCTTCTTGTGTTTCTTTCAGATGAACGACAGAGATAACTCTTAGTATTTAATATAATTAATATCAAATTATCTACATTTATAGCCGCATAAAGAGTACCAAATCGACCATGAACTTAATTCAGAGTACAAATTCTCCAATTTCAAAACAATACAATATTGTTCAAACTGTAGAACAAGATTAATTTATACACTAACTGGTAAATAACAGACACAAAAGAGAGGGAGATCTAAGCTAGATTTCTAATTAGCAATAATACATTACCACAAAGATCGGAGAGCGACAGGGGTAGGGGATTGGAGTATAACGGCCACCGGCGTGAAGGAGAGGGGCGACGGCTGTCGTGAGGAGAGGGGCGGCAGCTGTCGTGAGGAGAGGCACATGGTGTGAAAAATAGATTACTTGGGCTTATATATATATATATATATATATATATATATAAAAATAAATTAAACCGATCGGTTAACCGAAACCGATGGTTTTTTAAAACCGTGAACCGAAACCGAACCGAAAATTGAAAATTTATATTTTTAAAAATCTTAATCATTTTTTTGGTTCGATTAACCTTAAAAATCGGTTCGGTTTCGAATCAGTTTTTCGATTAACCATTTTTTCGATATTTTTTGCTCATCCCTAATTATATATTTGAGTTAATTGTAATTAAATATAATTATACTCATATATTTAAGGTCAATATTTTCTATATTTGCTTCATTAGTACTCTATCTAAACAAGAAATTTTTTTAATGATATAATTATATTTTTATATTTCTAACATATGATATTTAAAAATTCATAGTTAAACAATTGTAGTAATAAAATTGAAATTATGTTTTGCAACTTATTATTAATATATATATATAATATATATATATATATATATATATATATATATATATATATATATATATATATATATATATATATATATATATATTTGTAAATTTTCATTATTTATTTATTTGAAAAATTGGTATTTTAAATTCTAAAAATGTCACATAATAATTTAATATACTTATTATCTATTTGAATTCATTAATTATAATTAAATATAATTATACTCATATATGCAAGGTCAATGTACTTTGTAGTTGCTTCATTAGTACTCTATCTAAACAAGAAACTTTTTTTCATAATATGATTATATTTTTATATTTCTAACATATGATATTTAAAAATTTATAATTAAGTACTTGTAGTAATAAAATTAAAATTATATTTTATAATTTATTATTAGGATATTTGTGACATATATTTAATATTTGATTAATATATTTTTTTAATTTTTATATAGTAGTATTTATAAAATTATATTAAATAATAATATTTAAAAAAATTCGGTTGAATCGATCGAACTACGAATTCTCAATCTTGCGGGTTCTTTATCCGGTCCGATTTTAATAACATTGCAAAAATCATTAACATATTTGTAGAAATGATATATCATATATATGAATATTCGTAATCTTATGTTTGAATTTACTTTGAATCCCCCATCCCGTCGTCAGCCACCCATTTTCTAGGCTCTTAGTGACGTGCACATGCAAAATACAAATTTTACAGGATTCGGAATTTATTATTTATTCAATATGTTACTTGTGAATTCACCATATAACCATTAAAAAAGAAATTTCACAGTATAACAATTTATTGATGGATGAAAACTAGAATTCGAATACAAATTTACAGCCATCTAATTTTCACACGTACACCTATGCGTAAGCTATTTGTTTCGTAATATCTTACGACAAAACATTAGATATCAAACATATATATTCAAGCCCATCGGTAAATCGGCATTTTGGATAAGGTATATGCGGTAAGAATTTTCCTGAATAAACAACTTCATCTTCTTCATATTACACTCGGCTTCAATTGATGTGCAGCACCATGATCTTAAACCTTATCCTCTTTCTTTTCCTCTATGTAATCACCAAACATTTCATCAACAAGATCAAAAATCTCCCACCCTCTCCGTTTCCAACAATCCCCGTAATAGGCCATCTTCACCTTGTTCGCAAGCCCCTCCACCGCTCTCTTTCCCATCTCTCTCACCGCTACGGTCCTGTTCTCCTTTTACATTTAGGATTCCGTCGTGTTCTGATTGTCTCCTCTCCGGCAGCAGCCGCAGAATGTTTCACCAAAAACGACATCGTTTTTGCCAACCGCCCTCGTCTTCTCGCTGGTAAACACATGGGTTATAACTACACAAGCCTCGCTTGGGCTCCCTATGGAGATTTCTGGCGCAATCTCCGTAAAATATCCTCTCTTGAAATTTTGTCATCTCACCGTCTCCAGTCACTCTCCGCCTTACGCAGCGATGAAGTGAAGTTGCTGATCCGGAGTTTGTACAGGAATAAGGATGAGACTGTGGATCTTAAAACTGCCTTCTTCGAGCTGATGCTGAACCTGATGATGAGGATGATATCCGGGAAGTGGTATTACGGCGAGAGCGTGGAGGAAGCGCAGGAGGCCGCGAGGTTTCGGGAGATTGTGAGGGAGACATTTGAGTTGGGTGGTACAAATACGGGGGATTTTTTCCCATTGCTAGCGGCTGTGCAAGGGGACGAAAAGAGGCTTATTGAAGTGCAGAAGAAAAGAGATGGATTTATACAAGATTTGATGGATGAACATAGAAAGAGAATGGCGTCTAATTCTTCTTCTGGGGATAGAAACAAGACGTTGATTGAAGTGTTACTGTCGCTGCAAGTATCTGAACCCGACTACTACACCGATCAAACTATCAAAAGTCTTATGCTGGTATCGCATTCTTCTTTAATTCCTAACTTTGGTCACTGTTCTTACTGGAAAGTGTTGGAACTTACGGAGAAACAGAGCAAGAATATGAAAGAAAAGAAATGCAGAAAATGCAATGTATCTGCTACTTATTATTTTGAATAAAAGGTGGCCTTTAAATAGGCTTACAATAAAAACTGAAATCCAAAAAATTCTCAACTGAATCAGAAAATCTTGCCACTATTATCAGATATTATTTTGCCTAACTAAAAAATACGAAATATGTGCTACAAGAATCTGATTCAAAAACAGAGACCAAGTCAAACTGTTGAATCAATATTCAACACCCCCCCCTTGATTCAAAGTTGGATACACCAAGTAGTGACCTGAAGAAGGAAAGTTTCTGACTTGAAAGTGCCTTCGTAAATATGTCTGCCACTTGTTCATGTGTACTGCAGAATTTCAAAACAATTTCTCCTTTTGCAATCAGCTCACGAATAAAATGAACTCTAATTTCAATATGTTTTGTTCTTCCATGATGACCTGGATTTCTTGACATTGCAATGGCTGCTTTATTATCACAGTAATTTCAGATGAATTTTGTTGCCTTTGACAAACGTCTGCAAGAAGTTTTCTTAACCAGATGCATTGACATGCTGAAGAAGTAGCAGAAACATATTCTGCTTTTGAAGATGACAATGCTGTTGTGGCTTGTTTCTTTGAACTCCATGATACTGCACCCGAACCAAGACTGAAAACATATCCAGAAGTGCTTCTCCTATCATCCAAACAGCTTGCCCAATCGCTATCAGTAAAACCAACCAACTTGAAATCTGAGACATGAGAATACCATATTCCATAATCCAAAGTTCCAGCAATATAACGTAAAATCCTTTTTGCTGCACCAAAATGATGCACTGAAGGACTACTCATGAACCTTGAAACAACACCAACGAAGAATGAGATATCTGGCCGAGTGTGAGTTAAATAAATTAAGCCACCAGTTAAACTTCTGAACCTGGTTGCATTGGCTTTTTCTGTACCATCTTCCAGCTGCAATTTTTCATTCACGTTCATGGGTGTAGCTGCAATCTTACAATTTGCCATGTTGCACCTTTTGAGAATATCTTGTTTCTTCAAGTAGAGAGTGGGCTCGTTTTCACTTCTTTTAAATCCATTTTGCAAAAAATATGAATCAAGCTTGTTGTACCAGGCCCGTGGTGCTTGTTTAAGCCCATAGAGTGCTTTCTTTAACTTGTACACTTTATCTTCTTTGCCATTGATGACAAAACCTTCAGGTTGAGTGACATACACATCTTCTTCCAATTCTCCATTCAAGAAAGCTGATTTCACGTCCAGCTGATAAACAATCCACTGCAATTGAGCTGCCACAGCCAAGATAGTTCTCACTATTTCAAAACGAGCAACAGGTGAAAATGTCTCTTGAAAGTCGATTCCTTGCTGCTGTGAATATCCTTTTGCAACCAACCTGGCTTTGTGTTTTTGAATGCTTCCATCTGCATGAAACTTTGTTTTAAATATCCATTTCAAGCCAATAACATTTTTACCACTTGGTAAGTCTGATAATTCCCAGGTTGCATTTCTTTGTATTGCCATAAGTTCTTCATCCATTGCCTTTTTCCAAACCTCCATTTTTGCTGCATCTTCATAGGTAATAGGATCTGAGGCAAATAAAGCAAATGCATCAGATTCATATATCTCTCTCAAGGATTTGAATTTTCTTGAGGGCGTTCAATCTGATGACACATTTGAGGAAGAGCTGCTGTCATCAGAATTTGTTGGGGCTGAAATTGGTGAATTTGTTAAGCTGCTACTATTGGTTGTTGAAGAAGCTGAATTAATTTGTGTAGGGGCTGCTTCCTCTTCATATGGAACTTCAATTTGTTCATCCTCGCTGCTGCAATTCCATTTCCAGCTTGCATCCTCATTGAATATTACATTTCTACTGATAATCACCTTGCCACTAAGAGGGTTATATAATTTATATGCTTTGGACTTAAGGCAATAACCAATGAAAATACATTTTTCAGATTTTTCATCTAGTTTTTGACGATTATGTGAATTTACCAAAGCATAAGAAATACAACCAAATATTTTTAAGTGGCTTACCAAAGGCTTTTTACCTTTCCATGCTTCGTATGGTGTTCTATTCAAGACAGCCTTTGTAGGGGAAATATTCAGCAAATATACTGAAGTAGCAACTGCTTCTGCCCAATACTGATTTGGAAGCCCCTTGCATGTTAACAAACTTCTTGCCATTTCTACAACTGTGCGGTTCTTGCGTTCTGCCACTCCGTTTTGCTCAGGGGTATACGGTGCTGTCAACTCTCTGCCAATGCCATTTTCTTGACAAAAACTTTTGAATTCATTAGATAAAAACTCACCTCCTCTATCTGTGCGAAGAACTTTAATGCAAGATTCGCTTTGCTTTTCTACCAAAGCTTTGAACTTCCTGAAATTGTCAAATGTTTGTGATTTGTTCTTCAAAAAATAAACCCAGCTCATGCAGCTGAAATCATCAGTAAAAAATAGGAAATAATGGCTCCCACCAAACGATTTAGTTTGCATTGGCCCAACTAAATCAGCATGTACAAGTTCAAGATAAGAGGAGGCTCTCCAGGCATTTTTAGCAGGAAATGATTTTCTATTCTGTTTTCCATATATACACCCCTCACATAAATCAAATGAATCAATTTTTGGCAGTCCAAAAACCATACCTTTTTGGCCTAACAGTCTCAGCCCCTTGAAATGCAAGTGCCCATAACGCAAATGCCACAATTTGGAATCATTTTGCCCAGCAGCAGCCAAAGCATAATTTTCCACATTAGAGATCTCAAGTGGAAATATTTTGTTTTTGGTCATTTGAACATTGATAATAATCTGGCCAGTCTGTTTATCTCTAATAATGCAAGCGTCATCATCAAACAAAATTGAGTATCCACAAGACATCAATTGCCCAACACTCAACAAGTTATTAGCCAAGTTAGGAGCAAATTGAACATCATCTAGGAGTTTTATTTTACCTTGACCAGATTTGAGTGCTACTGTCCCTTTCCCTTCAACTTGAATTTCTTGATCATCTCCAAGTTTGACTTTCATTTTCTGAGACTCATCTAGCTCTCTGAAAATTTCTTTAATGCCAGTCATATGATTGGAGCATCCACTCTTTATAAACCACACTTCACTTGCACCTTTGTTAGTATTACAATGAGCCATAAACAACTTACTTTCATCAGTATTTGCTTCTGCATAATTGGCTTGATGATCTTTATACCAACAATCAGCTTTGACGTGACCATATCTCTTGCAATGGTAACATTGGATGCTATTTTTGTTGTTCCGCTGCTCTCCTTGACCTCTTGGTTCACCAGCCAACCTTTGTTGCCCATCAGTTCGGCCTCTGTCTCTACCTTGACCACGACCACGGCCTCGAAAACCTCCTCTTCCTCGGCCTCTAGTTGCTGAAGTTTCACTTTCTCCACATTTGGTGGCTGCCTCCTTCACTTGGAATGCCAATGCCTCATTCTTTTCAAGTGATCTATTGATTCTAGACTCATGTGCTTGCAAAGACCCCATTAGTTCATCAAATGAAAAAACTGATAAATCTTTAGATTCTTCTATTGCAGCAACAACATGATCAAATTTTGGGGTTAAGCTTCTCAATACCTTTGCAACAATTTTTTTCATCAGTAATTTGCTCACCGTATGAACGCATTTGACTAACGATTGCAGTTGCTCGTGATAGAAAATCTTGCACCGATTCTCCATTCTTCATAAACAAGGTTTCAAAATCACGTCTAAGGGATTGCAATCTCACCGTGATAACCTTTGAATCTCCTTGGTACTCCTTCTGCAATAGTGACCAAGCTTGCTTTGAAGAGGTTGCTGCTGCAATTCGAGAGAAAATGCTATCATGGACAGCTTGCTGAATAATCACCAGCGCCTTAGAGTCCTTCCTTTTATTCTCCCTTAACCTGATTTCGTCATCAGATTCAGCATACCCATTCTCCACATAGTCCCAAAGATCTTGAGATTTGAGTAGAGTTCGCATTCTGATATTCCAGAATTCATAACCTTCTCCTTTGAAAATGGGGATGAGTGGTTGTGCAGCACTCATAGTGTTCCCGCTGCTAGCCATGAAGCTCTTCTTATGTAAGTCACTCACCTCACGTGTTTACTCTCTCTACTCACTCAATCTAACCTGCTCTGATACCACAACTATTGGAACTTATGGAGAAACAGAGCAAGAATATGAAAGAAAAGAAATGCAGAAAATGCAATGTATCTGCTACTTATTATTTTGAATAAAAGGTGACCTTTAAATAGGCTTACAATAAAAACTGAAATCCAAAAAATTCTCAACTGAATCAGAAAATCTTGCCACTACTATCAGATATTATTTTGCCTAACTAAAAAATATGAAATATGTGCTACAAGAATCTGATTCAAAAACAGAGACCAAGTCAAACTGTTGAATCAATATTCAACAGAAAGAAGGTTTAAAAAACATAAGACTAAGAAAAAAGCGCTCAAAATGCATCCATGAAAAGCATTAAATAATCATTAGTTTTTATTTTTCAAAATAAGCAAGTCCACAAAGATAGTTCCATTCATATTATATATTCATATTATTACGATATTGAACCCATTTTGGTCAACTAAAACAGCAGACAGATAGAAAAACACTAAGAAAGATGAACTTTATTTTCTTATTTGCGTGCATTAGAGGTTGACTTTTTTAAACATCATGTGTGTTCACAGTCTCTACTAGCAGCAGGAACTGATACTTCAGCAGCAACAATGGAATGGGGAATGTCACTTCTAGTAAACAATCCTGAAATTTTGAAGAAAGCACAGAACGAAATCCATTCAGTGATAGGAGACGACAAGCTAATGAGTGAATCCGATACATCAAAGCTTCCATATCTTCGTTGCATTATGAATGAATTGATGAGAATGTACCCAGCAGGGCCATTGTTGGTTCCTCATGAATCATCAAAGGAATGCTTTATAGGAGGATATAAAGTACCATCTGGTACCATGTTGCTAGTCAACCAGTGGAGCATACAGAATGATCCTAAATATTGGGATGAGCCCACAAAATTCAAGCCAGAAAGATTTGAAGGAGCGGAGGGGGAAAGAGATGGATTTAAAATGATGCCTTTTGGGTCAGGAAGGAGGAGGTGTCCCGGAGAGGGATTGGCCTTGCGTATGGTTGGTTTGGCCTTGGGATCAATCCTTCAGTGCTTTGAGTGGGAAAGGGTTGGTGAAGATTTGGTGGACATGACCGAGGGTTTGGGTCTCACAATGCCCAAAGCTCGGCCCTTGATTGTTAAATGTACCCCACGTCCTTCCATGCTCAATCTCCTTTCTCAACTTTGAATTTCTTGAATACACTTGATTACGTTAAATAATGTATAGTTCGCAAATCAAATGGTAAGAAGTCACCACAATAAATATGATCTGTGGCTGCAGAGTAAAACTATTGTAAAATATAATAAAAATGTTGCAATTGTTATATTGCAACAGGTTTTATGGATGCTACATCCGTTTTCGTTATTTTAAATTATAATATTGTAACACTTTAAATTTACAATATATTTTTTATATGTTTCAATTTAAAAATGTGACAATATATTGTCTTATATAAATAAAAAAACAACTATTTTACATCTGCTAAAAATCATCAAACACTAGCTATTTCTCTTTGGTCTTATCCTTTTCTTTTGTGGAGGTATTAACAGTGTGGTTTAGTAGTCAGTTTGCAGTGGCATGCCAATTTTGTGCATAATGCTGGTTGGCCATTTGCTTCGTGCAGCCTTTATTGGATTTAGTCCTTGACAAAAGGATGTGTGCAGTGCAGGTATATTTTCATTTGAAATTGATGAAATACCCTGAAAAAAAGAGTCAGATAATGTAATGTAAATTTGATCGGATTCTGTTATTTGGATGTGCAATTAATTTTGTGTTGAATTTTAATGAGTATTGAATGCAATTCAGATGATGTAGTGATAAACCTTGGTCTAAGACGAAAAGATAAGAAAAAATTCTTTTTATGTCTCTTTCAATGTTGAGTGCTCCCTTTCTAGTTTCTAATTTAGACATGTAAATGATCAATATGGGAGCTTGAGTGTAATGAATGGATATTGATGATCATCATTTTTCATTCTGGATGATGTTACAAGATTAGATTATTTGTTAGATGTCTGCTAATTGTCTGGATAGGTTCTTTTGCTAATAATGCATTATTTTCTAATCTATATGTTATTAATTACTTGAATTTAAAGTTTATATAACTTTACATTCAATATCCATTCGGAAACTAAGGATGAGTAGTTTACATTTTGTTTTCATCATTTTTGTTTTTTTTCTTAATTAATAGCGTTTGTTAAGTTTAGAAATATTGAAATGAAAAAAAAAGTAGAGTTATTTCAATATTTTCAACTTTTTCAAGGCGTTTATTAAAAAAAATGGAATTCACAAAAAATGATGTGATTTATTAACTGCCTATATCTTGAAAAATCAAGGTATATATATTTTGATATACAGTCAAAATATGCATGACTGTATTTTATCAGATAATAAATAACTGAAAAATTAAAAATATATATTTTTAATTCATTTCAAAAAATTAACAACCGAAAAAAAATTCAAAATATTTTTCAATTTTATATTGACTATTTCATATATATTTTGACCTGAAAAATATTACAGTTTTATTTTAAAACTATTTATCTCGAACGATTTAACAAATACTATCTAAAAAAACTAAACAAAACTTTTTCGGTAAAATTAATATATATTTTTTCATTTTTTTTAAATTAAAACTGTTTTTACATTATAAAAAAAAAGTCAATTCTTTTATTTTAAATTTTTGTTTTTTTTTATTTTTGCAGCTTTTTCATATGTTAATTAAGGTCTTATTATTTTATTTTTACTTTTTGTGAATGTTGGCTTTTTTTAGTTTGAGTGCTACCAGGGCCTCCGCACTGTCGCCGTCATCACCACATCACACTGTCGTCACCACATCACCTTCACTATCACTGCTATTATTGTTGTCATCACAATTACAGTCATCACTGTCACTACCACCATATTTATCTATATATATATATATATAATAAAATATGATATATTTTTTAAATATATAAAATAGTTTTTAAATTTTAAAAATAGAAAATTAAAACTTGCTACTTTACAGAAAACAACATAAAAAAAATCAAGTCATACATTGTGCTTTTTAATTTAGGAAAAAAAAGTACAAGTATATATACTAGCAAAAGGTTGCATTTATATACAATTTTAAAAACTTGAAGTTGCTTTAATTATGGTAGCGCACAACTCTTTTCTCAGCTTGTTGTTGTTCATAATGTATTTTTAATTTTTTTTATAAACAATTACATTTAAAAAAAAATCAAATTCAACCTATCAAATCAATTGAACTGTAAACCAATTAGTATGTGAGTCAACATCCGGTACGTCCGTTTCTGAAATTATTATTCATAACACTCTCTATATTTTAGATAAATGTAATTTTGTTAATTGTTAGCTTGGATGGAAGTGAGTGTGGTTGAAGATTGTGATCCATTCCTTTCTGTGTTTTTTTTTTTTTTCATCTCTTAGCATCTCACGTATATCAACTTCTTTCTTAATGGAATAATTTATATGTTATATTCTTGTTTAAGATTCTCTACAGAAAAAAAAATGTTTAAAGTTTACAACTGCCTTTTTGGAACTTACGCTGAATGATGATATATCTGATATTTTACGTTAATATATTTACCAAATTTGAAAGTTTTTGAGATGAAAACTCAACTCATGAATTATTAGAAATAATAGAACAAATAGATTTACGACCGGATCCCAAATAACTATATTTTTTACTATTTTCTCCAATTCTGTCCTAAAACTTGCTCTTTGTTGCTCCCATTCAACTTTCAATCACGCCTTCCTTCTTTTAGTATTCTTTTCAATTCATGGGTTATCATTTTTCCAACTGGCATTGGTTTGTTAAGTAAAATTAACGTAATAGCTTATATTAATAAATGCAATATAATTATTAATGCAATTGTACACCTATTATAAAAGATGAAAGGAATTTTGAGAATAGAGAAATATTTTTAGCACTTCTCTAAATTCTACATGCAACCCCCCAAATTCACGTTAATTTGCATGCTGTAATACTTTTAGCAACTGCAGATTTTATTCAAATTTTCAACCGCATCACGTTTTGCAATTTATTGTGGTTGCTCAGATTTTTAACTTTTGACCTTTCTTCCCCCCTCTCAAGTGTCACAGATTTTCTCTAAACGGTACACTACTACAGCAATCCCAGTAATTGCGTGGAAGAATGCGCCATTTATCATACTTCAATTTCGAGGGATTGAGTCAGCTGTTAATTGGATGACTAGCAAGTGGGACACTATAATAGTAATGATAATTAAAAAATAACAATACGTACAACTCATAATCTTGATTTTGACTAAAAATAATAACTTTCACTCTAATTTAGTGTTGTAATTTATACGTCAGTTATGTATCAGTTAATTAATTTCACTTGGTTAATCTTGCCATACAATAATTCAGCAAGGATAAAAAAAATTTAATTTGAAATTCAACAAATAAAAAAATAATTAAAAAATTTTATACTTTTTCCATTACTCCCAATTGCCGCTTTGTAAAAAAAAAAATTGTTCTATCAAATTATTGCTTTATAAATTTAAAATAACAGTTAATGTAATATTTCCAACTTTATTTCTGTATAATATCGATAAATATTTAACATCTTAATTAATATTTTTTACACACTTTATTATATAACATAAATTAAAAAAATATATTTTAATCTTTTTTTTTTCAAGAAGAAGAAGAAAGTAAAACAATTACATAAAAATCAGTCTGGAAGATGATATGTCCATGATATCTGAATTCAAATGTTGCCCAAACCATTAGGATAAGAGGAATGTCAAACAAACCGCAAATCTTGTTCGTATGTCCAATTTGCTAGAAAGTCAGCAGCAGCATTACCTTCCCTATAGACATATCAGATTATCACTTGCCAATCATAACTGACATACTTCCGAATACGAAGAATAATCGGTTTGTGGGAAAGAGAACATCAGAATTAATAGTAAGCACATAAACCACGCTTTTATTGTTCACTTGAAGAATAATTTTCCTCCAACCTCTCTTCCAAACTCCTTAAAGGTCTAATAAAACATCGCAGAGTTCAGCTAAGTATGCATTGTCACCACCAACATAGGCTGAGAAGCCTCCCAACCACCTATCCAAAGGGTCTCGGAAAATACCACCTGAAGTCGCCTAATGAGCTTCATTTTTGAAAGGGCCATCTGTATTTTAATCTATTAAATATAATTTTACATAAAAAAAATAATAAAATTCAATACTTTAGTGATTTGTGTAATAAATCAGGATTGGATGTCACGAAAAAAGTAGTTATCCATCATTACTTCCTATGTTTTTAACTTTTTCTTTTTTTTTTTTGAGAAATCCTATGTTTTAAGTTGGTTTCTCAAGAATTAATAAAATAATAAGAAGTAAGAAGCCAACCAAACAAGAATCCAATACAAGGTTCCTTAAATATTAAACTCATATCATCACATCACCCCCTCTCCATGGCTTCTCTGTTGATTTACCTAACAAGTTTCATAATCCTCTACATCCTTACAAAGCGAATACTTCATAAGATCCAAAACCTCCCGCCATCTCCATATCCTTCCTTACCCATAATTGGCCATCTCTACCTCCTCAAGAAACCTCTTCACCAAACTCTCTCCAAGATCTCCATTCGCTATGGCCCTTTGCTCTTCTTCCATTTCGGCTCTCGCCCAGTTCTTATCATATCATCATCTTCCCTCGCCGAGGAATGTCTAACCAAGAACGACATCGTTTTCGCCAACCGCCCTCGACTCATGGTCGGAAAATACACAGGCTACGCCTTCACTTCCCTCACCTGGGCTCCATATGGCCACCACTGGAGAAACCTCAGACGAATCACATCCCTTCAGATTTTGTCCACCAATCGCCTTCAAATGCTGTCAGGAATTAGAGTTGAGGAAGTCAAGTCGACGATTTTTAACCTTGCTGAGAAATCAAATCAAACGGTGGATATTAGGACTATGTTTTTTGAGCTTACGCTCAACGTTATGATGAGGATGATAACTGGGAAACGATATTGTGGAGAGAATGCAGACAATCTAGATGAAGCTAAGAGATTTCAAGAGATAGTGAAGGAGACTGTCAGGTTGGCTGGCACAACGTTTATCAACGACTATTTGCCCTTCATGGGGTGGCTTGGTCATGGAGGGAAAGTAAAGAAATTGATCCAAATGCAGAAAAAAAGAGATGAATTCATGCAGGGCTTGATAGATGAACATAGAACAAAAATGTCGACTGGTTCCTCTCAGAGTAAAAAGACCACGATTGAAGTTCTTTTGTCCTTGCAAAAAGAGGAGCCTGAGTATTATGACGACGAATTCATAAGAAGCCTAATGCTTGCAAGTCCTAATTTAACTTAAATTTTTCCGATCTCTTACCGAATTGTCAAATTCTGATGAAAAAATCATCACTTTTAATTGCAGGTTATGCTGACTGCAGGAACAGAAACAACTACAAATACACTGGAATGGGCATTTACACTTTTGCTTAACCATCCACAAGTTATTAAAAATGTCCAAAATGAAATCGAGAAGCAAGTGGGTTATGATCGTTTGCTCAATGAATCGGATTTCGATAATCTTCCTTATCTTTTCAACGTCATACAAGAGACTCTGCGGATGTACCCGCCATTACCATTATTACTGCCTCATGAGTCCTCAGAGGCGTGCACTGTAGGAGGTTTTCAGGTTCCTCCCGGAACTATGTTATTGATTAATATATGGAGCATACAGAATGACCCCAGAATTTGGATGAACCCAGAAAAGTTTAAGCCAGAAAGATTTGAAGGGGCAGAGGAGATGAGAGATGGATTCAAGTTTATGCCATTTTCATTAGGAAGGAGGGGCTGCCCTGGAGAGAACTTGGCAATGCGTACGGCTGGGTTGGTGTTAGGGTCACTGCTTCAGTGTTTTGAATGGGAGAGGACTAGTAAGCACATGGTGGATCTCAACGAAGGGACTGGAGTTACAATGTTTAAGGCTCTGCATTTGAATGCAAAATGCCGCCCAGTTCCAGCTGTGGCTCATCTTCTTTCTCGTGTTAGAGCCAGTTATTCTTACTAGCCATTGCACTTTTAAATATAAACCTAATAATTGAATGACAGTGATACGTTTATATTTCTCGTTTCTAAGCCTCATTTTCTCTTTTCTTTACGATAATCAACTAAATGTATGGGTTTTAATACTACAAATTGGTCCAAATTTAGTTATATAATTCCTTCCTAATCGGGATAATTAATTTTAATTTTCTTATATTTAAGCTTTTAAATTCAGGATATAAATATTAAACTGCGCAGAACTGTGGTTTCACACTTCGTTTTTTCTTTCCAGAAGACCGTGATTCATTGCATAATTAGCAAATTCTGTGGACTGTGATTTGTAAATCCATATTCAATTTCGAAACCCAGTTATCATAGTTGGAGAGAATATATATGAGGATGATTTGATCAGCTAGTTAACACCCTGATTAAATATATTAAAGATGTCGATTTCAATTATATGGGGAAGAAAATAAGTTAAAAGTCTAAAGCTATTGGATCCATGCATGTTCAAATCCTGTAGTCTTGTGGTGAACAAAGTCGGGAGTTCAAATCTCAATACAACACTTGTACACAAGAAAAGAAAAAATTGAAGTTAAAAGTGGATAAATGACTGTAGGTTAATATTTGGCACCTGACGAATAATTCATCAGCCTGTTCCCACTGTACCAAGAAAAGCAAATTTTATCATCTTTTTCAAGAAGAAAACCTGATGTCCTATTCTTCCCTAACTGGAAAATTTCCAAGTTTTCAAGTTTATACTGCATAGTTTTGTGGTTTGAATCAAAATGAGTATATATATATTTGTTGGTTGTGTAAATGAAGATCACTTATCCTATATCCAGGTCAGATTTTCGTCCAAAATTAGACAAATGTTTCATATTGGTATAGGTTTTATCAAAACGTAAATATACTTTAAGGTTTTATTGGAAAAACTGGTGAGACATTGGAAATTTCTTTTAATTATTCCCTTTTCTATTTCTACTTTAATTTCAAAGTTTCTGTTTTGTACTATCGTTTGGATATAAATTTCTATATATTATGCTCCATTATTAGGATATCTTCAATACGAAGCATTTTTCCATTTCAGTGAAAGATGCTTCCATTTGTTGAAAACGTGTCTTATTCATCCCCTTCCTTTTTAAGATCATTTATTGATATTAGTGTAAATTAAGTGTACGTAGTTCATTACAAGGTACTAGTTAACTTTTTAAATATCAATTTATCAATAAATTATAATAGTAATAATTAATGTATAAATTAATTAATTTTTTAGTATTAATTAATCAATGTATTAACAATAATAACTGGTTAATTAATAAGTTTTTGATTAATGTATTAACTCATTAACATGCATAATAATATTGAAATATCATTAATGACGTCATACATATAATAAAGTTAAAATTAGTTTGGTAAATTGAATGGCAATTTTGTAAATAAAAGAAATTATTTTTAAATAAATAAAAAAGTCAAGAGCAATATACTATTCCCTCCGTTCCATTTTAAAAAATATTATTTTTTATTTTTCACGAAAATTTAAAAAATAATTAAAATACCTCAATTTCACAATAAAATATAATTAATGACAAATATACACTTTTATATTTTCAAAAAAATTATTTTATTCTAGTTACAAATAGAGAGTGATAAGAAAGAAAAATATTTTATAAATCGTATAATAAATAGGGTATATATGTAAATTTATTTCTTAAATTTCGAAAATGACATTTAAAGTGGGATAAAATAAAATAGAAAAAAATAATCTTTTAAAATGTGATGGAGGGAGTAGTAATTAACAAAATAAAATCAACCCTAACACACCAATTGGAGGGAAGCTCACATTTACTCTTTAGTTTCAACACATGTAATATATCTTAAAACATTAACGAAATGGAACAACAATTCCAAACATGGTACTCAATTTTACCAAACAACGGAAATCAATCAAAACACACAATCCAAACATATCTATAATGAAATTAGAAAAGGTTGAATTAGTGTAAAATGAGTCAAATAGTGATCTAAGCTAGGAGGATAAAAATAAAGGCTCAAATTTCTTAGTGATTGATAAAAATCTCACATAATTAAGGAACGTGTGGGAAATTAGACCAGCAAACCACATAGCGAATTGGTGGATCATCCTCTATATAGACTCTGTTAGAACAAGTCTGGTAGTTATTGGACATTAAGGTTATATTTGGTATAATGTAATGTAATTTAATGTAATGGATAATATATTAATTATTTTATTTGTTAACTCAATTTTTTTATAATATATTATAATTATAAATACATATATAATCCCCAATACATCAATAGATGTATTTCTTAATTTATAATATTTTGTGGTATTTTCCATTACACTCCTTTATTTTAAATTAAATTATATTCTCTCAAATTTAGTAAAATTATTATTTTGTATGAAATTATATTTTGAATACAAGTTTTTTTTTTAAATATTATGATTTATCAAGTTCCGATGATAAACAGTAATACCAGGGTGAACACTATGGCATGAGGATTTCTGGAACTTGTAAAATTTTTATTGCACCACTGAAAAATACTATTCATGACGAGTCTAGTATATAATTTAAGGTGAAAATAAAATCATTTAGGTCACTAAAAGTTAAAAATAAAAATAAATAGCAAAATCATAAAGAGTTGACCAAAAGTTTAACCAGCTAGAAAATATTTTAATGGCCTTAAAAAAATTATTCTGATTACATAAAATCTGTTGAAATAATATAAATGAATTTTTAAAAGTAAAAATTAATTTTTGGATAAATTCGAAAAATTGAATTTTGGATCGGTAATTTAATTTCGAATATTGAAATATAATAAAACGAACTCGTTTTAAGCTGAATTTTAAACACATCCTAAATAATATTTTTGGAATTATTTTAGTAAAAATTTGACAACAAAATAAATTGGACTAATTATGAGTGAACAAGTGGATTAATCATGGCTATTTGATTAAAAACTTGATGATCAAATCATGATCATTGATCAATCCATATATAAATATCACATATTTGAGATTTTCAACCATTTCTTGCTCACATTTCCTATCAAATATAGAAATATATTAATATTTTTATTACGTTACTAATGTAACCAAACATAGCAACGTACTCACAATTATATTATATTTTTTAATTCATTATATTATTCAATACATTATAATCATTTATCTCTTACCAAGCTTAGCCTAAATGTTAGATCTACATGTTCGTCCAAATCGTGAATCAGCTTGTAAGTCATGATCATCTACCCGCCAATTGCTGCCCGTCTTCTTACTTTGAGAAATACCATACATTAGCCGATAATTGTCATACCTCGTAAATCAGAAACCTCAGTAGTCATCTACAATAATTATTAGATTCAGGCAACCATTTTGTCTCTATTAATTCTTATTAGGCAAAACATACGTTCTAAGTACTTTAGTGACTACATCTTTCTTACTTTGACTTAATCTCTAGAGGATACAACAATTCGTTTTCTAGTAAACCAAAACAGGTTTGAAGTAGAGCCACATCGGTGTGCGGATCCAATACATTACCCATAATAATTAATAACAAGCCGAGCTGGACAGAGATTGTTGGATAGTTACGGATTCTATGGACGATATAATTGAGTTTATAGCACGTATCTGTAGCATTTGTTTCCTGACGTGTTGTGTTTCCTGTTTCCACTGACTTCATTCGCCGAGAAAAAAACAATTTCTTTTGCATTTTCTGAAAAAGAAACTTGATTTTATCTTCTTCCCTTTATTGGCATTTTCCAATTTTTTCTTTCCAGATTTTTGTGGTCTGAAGCAAAAGTAAGCTTACTTGTGGAATCAGAAACTACTCCGGAATAAAAGCATGAGAAAGAAAAGGTGAAAGCATCAGCAAATTAATGCCATCCATTTTTCTTTTTACTTGTTCTTCATATATAATTATTTTGTTGAGATTTGCAAAATATACCAAACGCTTTCAACTGTGTTTATAGGCCAAAATTGAATTGCGAGAATATGATTTTGTGCCAATTGCCAATCCTTTTCAATTTTCATATATAAAAAATTAAAAAGAGATTTGTGCGCCGATTAATTTTTTGCAAAAAAAAAAAAGAAATAATTTTTTATTTTTTTTTTCAAAGGTGCTATTGTGTTCTACTACTAGCAGTAGTAGGATATATCTTTTATATGCAGCATTTTCCATTTGAATAAAGAGGCCTTTATTTGTTGACAAGACGAGAAATGAATAGTCATGCTTTTGTTCCACTTACAATTACTATTAATAATAATAGACATGATCTCCTAAGAATTTTCCATCTGGCGAGTAAGTCTAGTTGATGCAAGCCATTCTAACTTCATCCTACTCTTTTAAACTACCAATAGCAATTAGTGTTGGTATAGAATCATGATTTGATTAATTGACTCTCGTATAGAATTCGAACAATTAATACTTAAAAAAAATTAGTACCAGTAAAATACTTAAATTAAAATTTATTTCGTGGATAAAACGAAAAGATGATGTCAGGATTCCAATCTAATAATACATGTAGAACATAAATTGATTCATGGCAACTTAAACTCAATATTCAGCCAGCACACTATTCCAATTGATATGTTGGATTTTAAAAAAATGAAATTTTTTATCTTTTCATATCACTAGATCTGGCAAAATTGACCTAAATCCACGAGTCGATCCAAATTTATTCAAAAAAATTAACTCAAATCCAATCTAATACACATAAATATCCATTGGATCAACCCAAATTGACCCATTTTATTTTTCAACCCAATCCAACCCAACCTAATATCCAATGAATCAATCCAAAATTAACTCATTTTATTTTTCAATTCATTGGGTATTAACTCAATGAGTGTTTTCAAGATTCAAAAATCTTGACTCATTGTGTATTAACTCGGTATGGGTATCCTAGTAATTGACATGGTCGTTGTTCAGCTTGTTTCCAAATTATGTTATTTTGCATGGTCGTTGTTGGGCTAAGCTGATGTGTTTGCACAAATCTGTCAGTGAGTGTTTACATGTACAAGAGTTAGTTGATGTGAAATTCTTTTCTTTTCTTTTTTTTATATGAAATTTGTATAAAGAAAGAAAAGGGCAATTTTCGTATTTTTGTTCTCTTAATTATTCCTGTAAATCATCCATTTTATATAATGATGAAAAAAGAAAATATTTAAAGAATCTCAACTAAGTAACATTAATTCAAAAATGAAAATGAAATATATAAATATAAATATAAATATATAAAAAAATTCTCAATCATATTCATCCATTTATGCATTAATTATGAGTACTTCGAAAAAAACAAAAACAAGTACTTATTTTTTAAGATAACTAAAAAGGACTAAATAAAGAAGAACAATTCAACAAGAAACAAAGCACGATCTAACACAGGCTAATAGGCATACTTCGTATAGCCAAACTAGAATCATTTGTCACAAAAAGGAAGAGAAACATAAGCATCAAACAAAAAGAAGTTGGGCAGATGGATCTTGGGATTTCTCACTGGAGCAGCTGCCGGAAGTATATCTGGGTTTGTTTTCTCGATGCTGTTCAAGATAGCATTGGCAGCGATAAAAGGCGAAGGAAAAGATTCAGGGCTTATAATCTTTAGTCCGCATGTGGTAAAGAAGGCTGAGTATTTGTCTTTCTTGGAGAAAGAAGATGGACTTGCTAATTTAGAGCTCATTAGAAAAATCCATCATTGGTCGATTCAAATCAATCCAATTTATTAATGATCTATATTTTTTGATCTATCGATAACCCAATCCATTAATAACCCAATTCAAATCCGTCCAACCCGTCCATTTACCACCTCTACATATCACACCAGACTAACATTACGTATACGATTTTTTTTTTATAATTTTAATATTAATTAGTAATAAATTCTATAAAAAGAGTAATATTATTTTTTGCTTATTAAATAAAAATATCTTTAAATTAGTAAATGTTCTTAGAATTCGTCCCAATGAAATTAGTAATATTTATGATGAACTCTTTTGTGATTTTGAGCTTAAATAGAGTTCAACAGCAATTTATTTGTTTAAGTTAAGCCATCAGAATTTAATTGGATGGCAATTGGTAAGCATTCTGTTAAAAATAAATTCTGGTTCTCTTAATAATTTATGTAGTTATAAAGCATAATGGCTAACATCTTTGTCAAATTCCTAAATTTTTCCAATCATAATGACTAAGCATTCTATTACACCTAGAATGAGTAGGGAGTATAATAACCATGTAGTTAGCAAAAGATCTTTTAATTTTTAGAAAATAAATTTATTAATTTACCTATACACAATATAACTACAAGGCACGCAATTAATTACTTGATTAATTGAGCAAAAGATCTTTTTATTTCTAGAAAATAAATCAATTAATTTACCTATACACAACATAACTATATATAAGCCACGCAATTACTTGATTAAGCCTCAATTAGTTTTATAATGAATGTTAACACAATATCTTTGTTCCACCACTCATTTTTCAATGTAGATATATAAATTTAATTGATTTCTTTGTGATCAAATATTGGGAAAAAAAGATGAGCTGGAAAAAGAAAACGACATATGATATTGATAGATGCAATTAGAAGAAGAAAAAATAACTAGATGACTAGAGAGATTTTGAAAATTTTGATTCTTTTATTTTTTAAGACAAGTCGAATTATGTTTTAGTTTAATCGCAACTAAAAGAGTTTTTGTTATAATAATTTTTAAGGATAAGTGAGAATAAAATTCAAATTATGATCAAATAAAAAACCGTTTCAATGATTGGTATTTTCTAATTTTTAAAGATGTCAAGCATTTATTTAAATACAAATCGTAGTTGCTTGAATTCTCTAATGATTTAGTTTACTTTTATCTAATTTTTAAACCGTCAAATTGATAATTTATCATAGTTTATTTATCTTACACCCTTGTTTAATTTTAAAAACTTTTATTATAGTCTATTATAATCTTAATATTATTTCTCTTTTATCAAAAATATTTTTATTTTTTTTCTCTTTCTTCTCATAAAAAAAAACTCATTAAATCATACTCACAATATAATTTATTGGGATAGCCACGTAGATAGGAAGGGAGGCAACTGCTCCCCTTATTTTTGAAAATTTTTTTTATTATATATGTGTGTATTAAATAAATAATTTTGCCCTCTTAAAATTTTATTTTGACCATTTCTCTTCAACTTATTTCTTAAATTTAAATATTGCTTATATTTTTGCAATTCTTGATTATAAATTATAGTTTCGCCGTTGCATATTTCTAACATAAACATATCAAACTATTAAGTTATATCCCAATAAGGCCTAGATTATCTTCACTAGATGAGATATTAGACAAAGAAAAAACAAAATTGAGAACTAAATTAAGCTGGATTGTTTATTTTTGCCTAGGCTTGGATTGTGATCAATGACAAATCTTAGTTAACTTTATCAGTCAAGCAGCGTTTGTTAAAGTTGAAAAAAAAAAGTTACGTAGCATTTGTTAAATTTAAAAATATATATATTTAAGTAACTTTGTTAAACTTAAAAAGATTAGTATAAAAAATAAAATTATTTCAATTTTTTAAGTAGCATTTTTTAATATTTATTAAAAACTAAAATACTAAAAAAAATAGTCATGTGCTTTGTTAACTAATTATATATTGAAAAATTAAAATATATATATTTTGATATAAAGTCAAAACATGCATTACTATATTTTGCTAAACAAAAAATAAATAAAAAAATTAAAAATATATATATTTTTTTAATTTATACTCAAAAGAAAATTTTTTTGATAGGAAAACCTCAAAAGCTGCATTAAAAAGGAAAAGAGTTTACATCATCTAATAATGACTGAGAAATAAGGGAAAGAAAGTCTTCAACCCAAATATGAGTGCAACAACGAGGGGGACAGCTCTTTGCTAAATTAGGAGCCACCTTGTTTCCTTATCGTCAAGAGAAAGAATAGTAGTAGGTGGAGAAGTATTTGCATATTGTCCGACAGTCCTCAAGAATGCCACCAAACCCACTTCGAAACTCAGAGTTTCCCATCAAGCAATCAATAACATGCTTACTATCAGATACAGCCACAAACTCTAGAAAATCCCAAATCTTTTGCAACTGAAAGTCCAAACAACACAGCCAATGCTTCAAAAGTATAAGAGTTTCAACGTCCCATCACTGTTCTTTGACCACATGCCATGACTTTTCCTTTCTCATCTCTAAAAATCCCTCCCAACCCGATTACATCAGTCCCAATATTACCTGCATCCACATTCAATTTGATCATATCAGATTAAGGGGGCTGCCACCCACAAACCTCATCGTCAATAGGTCCAATACCATCAGTAGGCTTGATACAAATAGCAATAAATTCCTTCATGGACTGTTTAGCTGAAAATACAACCTGTGGGCATGGAATAACTTGCTCCTAGCAAACCATAGCTGATAGCACAAGAAGGAAAACAGTGTAATTTCCTCATTGCTTAAACATTCCATTAATGCTGCCACCCAATCTTTAAAGGTCCCAGCCTGGATACCCAAAGTGGGTAGACCTATAAGTTGCCAAATTCACTTAGCAAAAAAGCAATCTTTAAATAAATGAAGGACTGATTCCACCTCATGGCACCTAAGATAACAACCAAAAAGCCTTAATCCATGATGCTACTTACCGGTGTCTAATAAATATACTAAATCGGCTAGTAATACAGAGAAATATAGATTAAGATCTCAAATATCGTACCCAATGAAACATAAATTGCTAAAAATAATATCTATGTATGAGTTAAATCAACCTGAGATTCTTTCCCAAATGTTTTTTTGATTTAAAAGCAAAAATTAAACAAAATAAACAACGAAACAAAACAAAAGCTAAAATTAAATTAACATGAATTAAAAACAAAACAATAACTGAAATTCTTTTGTTAAAGAAACTATCCACCTTAACTTTCATTGTAATTATTTAAATTCAATATAAACACCAGTGATTATGAAAAAACTAGTAATAAAATAAGATATCTTTATTCAAGTATATCATCTTAGTATTAAACTTATAGACAAATCTAATACTTAGAATGAAAATCTAGTTTTAGCTTCCTAAATATTCATTGAAGCCTTTTTCAAGTAATTCAACTCCAATTTATTCTTAGTTATTCCTCTTTTAGTATTAATTAATAAAATTAACACATAATTATCTCATATTTCGGATAATAATCATGCATAAATATTAAAGAGTTAACCCAAGAATATGCAAATCATTAACTATGTCAAAACTAATTTTTAGTTATTTATTCAATTAACCAACAATTAATCTCAACACAATCAAAGATAAGAATATGTTTAAAACCAAGAAATAATCAACCGATATTAAAATTAAGCTCAAAATAAATTCATAACAATGAAAATATAAGTTTTCAAGAATCCATTAGCAAAAGAAGAAAAACTACTTCCTAAACATGGTTAAAAAACTAAAACAAAATTGAAAAAAAAAATAAAAACAGAAAAACTGGAAAAACAAAGTAAAACTAAAACTAAAGAACTCTACTAGTTCTTCTACTTGATTCTAATTGATTCCTACTCATTGATGATCCTTTTTTGGTGTTTGAGTCTTCTATTTATAGGTAAAATTGGTGGTAGAATCCTTCTCAAACTCCAGAAATAAAACAGGAAGCAAATTCTACTTGAATTGGAAAAAATCGGAAAATCCTTCGTCAAATTGGAATTGCCTGCACGTGGCCACTCATCTTGCCTTGTTATTTCTCACGTGGCCACGCATAAATTATCAAGATAGACACACGTGGCCATGTGTAGTTTTCTTCTTTGAACCACATGGCCATGTGTTCCTTTAAGCTTCTCTTCACGTGACCATGTACTCCTTTTCTTCTAGTCTTCACATGGTCATACATCAAACTTCTGGACTTCACGCTCATTCATTAACATAAATTTTCCAAATTCATAATTTTGGCCCAAATCTTCTTACCTTTTTACAATTAAGTCATTTTTCTCACAAATTTACCCTAAAAATATCAAAATTTACAATTAACTCCAAAAATATAAAATTAACCAATTAAACTCAAATTCAACCTAATTAACACAAAATTAACTCAATTAAATACCTAAAAATATACTAAAAATATCATGTAAATCACCATTATCAAATACCCCACACTTAAACTTTGCTCGTCACCGAGCAAATTAGAACAAACCAACTCCTCAAAATAATCAAACTCAAATAAAGAATCATGCATTTCAAAATCAAGCTTAGCAATTAACAAGAGCACTTATTAAAATTTTAACTAGAATAAATTCAATCAAGACAATATAAGTTAGTTTCCTTGTGTGTGAGCAAGACCAAAATATTTTAAGTATTTTAAAAACCAAAACACCAATGCAAATACATAGTCAAGCTTAGAATGAATGTACACCTAAGCATACACATGGTTTCGCGCTTGAAACTCTAAAAACACCATAAGCCTCTACTTTAGTACCGGAACTCGAGGGTCATCTCCACTAAACAACTCAAAAACAAAATTTAGAATCACTTAGGTCTTTTAAAGATTGTAATGAGGTTAAAGTATTGGTTATCAAAGAATGGATAAAAGATTAACAATAAGAATAGCCACTCTAAGATAAAATAGACTAATAATTCACAAATTCCATCCCATTAACTTAATCAATAAAGAACTTAGCCAAAATTTTTCAACCCTTCACAATGCAAAGTACAATCTTAAAATTCTCTCAATTTCACCATTCATACCCTTTTAGAAGTCATAATTTTCCCTTGTAACTACCCCACACTTAAAATTTTGCTATACATGCTAGCTTTATTTCAATATCTCTTTTTTTTTCACTTTTTCTCTTTTCTTTCTTTTTTTTTTCACTTTTTCTCTTTTCTTTATTTTTTTTCACTAGCTTTGATGTTGGCATTACAATAATATAATATGGGTAATTACAAGATCACAATTCACTATTCACTTGACTTCAACAATAGCCCTTGATAATAAAATTCAAAATTATCTTACTACACTCATCAAGATACTCAATTCTTATTAATCCATCCTATCCTAGAGTGGCCAATTCTAGAAGGAAAGATAAAAGTTTTTTAGGTTATATGGTAAAATAAATAAGTATAAAAAGAAAAATAAATATGGCATGCATTAAGCATACCTCATTAGGCTCAAAAAGGCTAACAAAGAATAAATATGCATATAGGGTAGGAAAACAAGTTTAAATACACGGCTTAACAATAAAAATATTGCCTAGATTACTTTTCAAGTTGTTTTAAGTTGCTTTTATGCTTTGAAGGGTGATGAGAAAGGTTCTAGTGTTCTAAAATTTCTTACTCAACTATTTCAATGCATTGCTTTTCTTTAAGTTCAAAAAATGGTCTTTAGTGCTCAAAAAGATAGAAACTAATAAATATAAGTCAAGTTAAATGTTAAACTAGCTAAAAATTTATTAAACAACATACTTATTCTAATGCTAAACAAGAATTTTAAAATATAGCACATTCTAAATTCAAGTTCAAAATGTTCAATTTTTGAGAAAAAACTAGGACAAACTAAGCTAAATGTACAATATATGATAAATGAATTAACTAAACTAACACGCAAAAAAAAAACTAAAAACTAAACATGCAAACTAAAAATAAAACTAAACAAGAAAAACAAAAACACAAGGACTAAAATAAAATAATTCATGAGTAAGAATATAAGCAAGGTAAGAAAAACTCCCTTAATTTGATCTTCAAAATCTAGCTCAGCTGAGCTCTATTCCCTTCTTTAAAATCTTGCTGTCCTCAGCAAAGTATGAAAAATTTCAGCACACTTCATCACTTTTAAGAAATAAGTTAGTTCCAAAGAAAAATGTAAGCTAAAACACACCACACTTAGAACCATAATCAAGTCAAAAAGAAGGTAAGAGGTCAATGGAATTAAGTTAACAAGCAA
Organism: Excoecaria agallocha; assembly: GCA_037975025.1. Classification (NCBI taxonomy): domain Eukaryota; kingdom Viridiplantae; phylum Streptophyta; class Magnoliopsida; order Malpighiales; family Euphorbiaceae; genus Excoecaria; species Excoecaria agallocha. Next base: position 82,714,542 of record CM075806.1, read on the forward strand.
ACATGCCTCTAAATCCAATGTAGTGCAATAAACAAGACTTAATAATCATGGTAACTAAGCGAAGAAATGTAACTAGGCCAAACTTGCTTAAGTGCTCATTGTTTCCTATCCATAGGTGACAAGGTGGACAGTGTATGATGCATAATCTCAAGTGTAAAGATAATTGGTGATGGTTAGGCTTAAATAAAAGGAAGAGAAAGATTTTAATTGGTCGTGGTACACACAAAATAAATTAAGCCAATTATAAATACAAACTCAACCTATATGAAGCCAATAATGAATTTCAATGTCAAACAATAAGTGGCTAAGATTAAATGCAATGCATAACTGAAAATCAATCTCGAAGCAAACTTGTATTTAACGCTAATGAAACCTATGCCAATTTATTTGAATTAAGCTCATCAAGTACATCATGCAAATGAAAAACTAAGTGTGTGTCTTAGTGAAAAGAGGTGTGTTTGGGTAAGAAATGAAGTGCAACATGTTTCATCAATAAAGTCCCAATTAGCCATGCCATCATCATAAAGATATTAATGAAAATCAAGTCATCCATATTATGCTCAATTGAATGTATATATAAAAAAATGATGTAACAAAACTGTCAGGTAATGGCTTGAATAAAATTTAAAGCGCTAGGATTATATAACACGGCGGTCCGCTAACCGGTTAGTGGGTGGGGTTAAGGAGCAACGCCCCTTATGGGGTTTCTGAGGGGCAGCGCCCCTCAAAGCTTTAAAACAACGAGGAACTTATTCAAAATTTTCTGCACAAAATCTTATTCTGAATCCCTGAAACAAATCAACTTCTGAGCAAACATATCAGCACTTGGTTATTTAATATCAATGCAAGAAAAAAAACACAACTACAATGCAATATTAAACAAGTGATAGTATGCTTACTTGAATCAATGAGGATCGAAATAATGATGAAAAAAATAAAGTTAAACTCTGAGGTGTGTGCTTGAGTGAGTATGTGAGTGAGTGTGTGAGGGTTGATGGAGTGTAAGAGAGTAAGGGAAAAGGAATGAAAAATAAAGATGTGAAGATGAAATGAAAGAAAAAATCGTGGGGTTTTAATTAGAGGGGTAGTGGCTTTCAAGTGGCCACGCAAGGGTATAGGCATACCCACACGCAGCCACGCATGGGAGAGATGCAAGGGAGACACGACAGCTTGGGTGAAGGCAGGAGCTTCATGCGTGGGCGCGGGTGGATATACCTGCATGAACACGTGGGCACACAAAATGGTGAAGGGAGGCAGAATCCTGGTGCGTGGGCGCTCAAATCTGGCCAGCTTTCATCACGTGGGCACGGGTGAAATTTTACCTTGAAACAGCTTGCTGTTTTGGTTGTGTTTCAATAAAACTCCAGCTTTCAGAACCTTCATGTGTGGCCACGCAGCGACTGGCTTGATTCCTTCACGTGGGCGTGTATGGATCTTCCTGCTGCATTCTCGAGCTCCATTGTTCTGCACATTAAAGCACAAAATTAATTTTCTTTCACCTTAATTCATTTTAACCTATTTTAATTAATCCTATTAACAATATTTGTCCTTCACTCATGTAAATCAAAAATTAAATTAAAACTCCATCAAATTTGATTTTTGAACCATAAAAACCAATTACAACTCCACTTATACTCACTTAATTAAGCCTTTTTCCTTTTTATCAAACTCTAATCGAATTATGCCAACAATATGCACATCTATCAATTAATTAAATTCCATTTGAAGTCCACTCTTAAATCATATGCAAAGTTCATGAGCTTTATGCAATTAAAATCAAACTCACATCTAACCAACTCATAAATCGTTGATAAGTTCAATCTTACTTACCTCAAAAATCACATTAGCTCTTTAATTCCTTTAAAAGCACTTACTAATCCAAATTTAATCATGAAGCATAAAAATCATTAGAAGTTTTTTTTTTCAAACCCAAATCTTAAACTCATGAATTGAAAGACATAAAAAAATAACAAACATGCATTAAACTTTAAACTAAAAAAATAAAAACAATGGCAAAACAAATTATTGAAAATAACATGCAAAACATAAATCATAAAAAAATTGATGAAAATTAAAGAGAAGAGTTAAAGAATAAGTTCTGGTTTATTGAGTCCCAGCTCGACTCATGTTACTCTCGGGAGGTCGAGCTTGTGATCCAAATATAGGTCTCTCTGGACTTTGTTCCTTATTTTCTCCCATTAATAGAAGAAACTTGTCATAGTTTATCAAAGCTGAAAACTCCATATCTTCAATAAAATATGACTCCTCATTTGGCTCATTTATAACGAACTCTACCAGCTTCTCTAGCCTAAATAAATCCTTCAAGCGGACTGAATCCAATGTCTTCACCTAAAAATTTTTCCTTTCTTGCTCCTTTGGTGATAAATTCTCTACAAAAGATCCTACACCTTCTAAATAAACACATGACTTATCCTCAAATATGAATTATTTCTCTTGTTCCTTATCCTCCATAAATGAATGATTTGGTTCCTTTTCCTTACCATCATCACCTTGAGTGCTCAAAATTTCTAGCTTAGATTCCAACTTTTCAATTCCATGTTCTTTATCCCTTAATAAATTTTCTTGACTTTTAATTGTCTCCTCTTGAGCCCTTATTTTCTCTTCTTGAATTCTAAACTTTTCCTCTTAAGCCTTTAATATAGCCTCGCACTCCTCTTTTTCAGCATAAAATTCTCTTTCCTTTCTTATAAGCAAATCACAAATATCTTCAGTTTTGGAGAGAATAGCCTCTTATGTGGCCCTCCATTTTTCTTTTGTAGCCTAAAATTGCTTGTCCTTACCTATAAGCAGGTTATGAAGACGTTGATTTTCAGAGCTATAGGCTTCTTTTGAATATCGCAGTTCTTGATTTTCTCTCCTCAATTCTTCTAATTGTGCTCTCAAAGTCCAAAAAGAATAAGACTCTTCAGCAATGGATGGTGATGAATAAGGATTTTGTGATTGTACATGCAATCATTTTATCTCCTCTCTTTCTCTTATTAGATCATTCATTTGTTGTTTCAAAAGAAATAATTCATAATCTTGAACCTCATCTTGCATCATTGTGAAAAATATCTAGAGTGAAAAACTTGACTGGTGTCTAGCAAGTGTACTAGATCGGTTAGTAATACAGGAAAATATAGATTAAGACCCCAAATATCGTATCCAAGGGAACATGAATTGCTAAGAATAATATCTATGTATGAGTTAAATCAACCTAAAATTATTTTCCAAATATTTTTTTGATTTAAAAGCAAAAATTAAACAAAATAAACAACGAAACAAAATAAAAGCTAAAATTAAATTAACATGAATTAAAAATAAAATAATAACTGAAATTCTTTTGCTAAAGAAACTATCAACCTTAACTTTCATTGTAATGACATAAATTCAATATAAACACCAGTATGGAAAAACTAGTAATAAAGCAAGATATCTTTATTCAAATATATCATTCTTAGTATTAAACTCATAGACAAATCTAATACTTAGCATGAAAATCTAGTTTTAACTTCCTGAATATTCATTAAAGCCTTTCTCAAGTAATTCAACTCCAATTTATTCTTAGTTCTTCCCCTCTTAGTATTAATCAATAAAATTAACACATAATTATCTCATATTTCAGATAATAATCATGCATAAATATTAAAGAGTTAACCCAAGAACATGCAAATCATTAACTATTTCAAAATTAATTTTAAATTATTTATTTAATTAACCAACAATTAATCTCAATACAATCAAAGATAAGAATATGCTTAAAACTAAGAAATAATCAACCGATATTGAAATTAAGCTCAAAATAAAGTCATAACAATGAAAATTTAAGTTTTCAAGAATCTATTAGTAAAAGAAGAAAAACTACTTCCTAAACATGGTAAAAAAAAACTAAAACAAAATTGAAAAGAAAAATAAAAATAGAAAAACTGGAAAAATAAAGTAAAACTAAAACTAAAGAACTCTACTAGTTCTTCTACTTGATTCTAATTGATTCCTACTCATTGATGATCCTTCTTTGGTATTTGAGTCTTCTATTTATAGGCAAAATTGGTGGTAGAATCCTTCTCAAACTCCAGAAATAAAATAGGAAGCAAATTCTACTTGAATTGAAAAAAATCGGAAAATCCTTCGTCAAATTGGAATTGCCTGCACGTGGCTACTCATCTTGCCTTGCTATTTCTCACGTGGCCACGCATCAATTATCAAGATAGACACACGTGGCCATGTGTAGTTTTCTTCTTTGAAACACATGGCCATGTGTTCCTTTAAGCTTTTCTTCACGTGACCATATACTCATTTTCTTCTAGTCTTCACGTGGCCATGCATCAAATTTTTGGACTTCACGCTCATTCATTAACATGAATTTTTCAAATTCATAATTTTGGCCCAAATCTTCTTGTCTTTTTACAATTAAGTCCTTTTTCTCACAAATTTACCCTGAAAAATACCAAAATTTACAATTAATTCCAAAAACATAAAATTAACCAATTAAACTCAAATTCAACCTAATTAACACAAAATTAACTCAATTAAATACCTAAAAATATACTAAAAATATCATATAAATCACCATTATCAGTTACAAAACTTCCCTACTAGGAAGTGAGTTCAGAGAAGCCCTTCATAAAAAACTACTAACCTTTGGTGGCACATTAATATTCCAGAGGCTTGTTTAAAAGCGTATAATCTAGTTCCTTGATACCGAACTTACACTTTGGTCTTCGTTCATTAATAGAGCAAGGCAATACCCATTCTTAACTACATACTAACTTGATGAGTGATAAAACCAAGCCAATCAATCAATGTTATATGCCAAACCAATGGGAATCAACTTGATGCGGTCCATATCAACTGGAAGGAACATCTAATTTAGCATCTCCCAGTTCCACGTCCCTTTGCTGTGATTGATGAGTGAAGCAACCAATTCAGCTCCAAAGTTAGACCTGCAAGGGGTAATAATCTTGAAAGATGAGGGTTACGATATCCACCTGTCTTGCCAAATCCTTAAACTCAGCCCATTATCCACTTGCCAATAAGACTTCAAATTCAGTACCTCCCTCCTTGCCAGTATATTTCTCCAAGTATAGCTTGGATTAGAACCTACCTACACTCCAAGAAAGGAAGAGTGAGGAAAATAGTGAGCCTTAAGAACTTTAGCTAACAAAAAAGATGGATTTATGGCTAGTCTCCAGCTATGTTTAGCCAATAATGCCTTGTTAAAATAGCCAAAGTCCCTAAGTCCAAGCCCATCTTGTACCAGCCTAGATCGTCCACTTACAGATCTTATCCATTTTGGGTGGACCCTCAGTAGAACCAACTCACACCGGCTCTCACATCCATACGGTTTTGCTTTTGGGAAACCAACTCACCAAAAATGCATCTACAAGTAAGAGGTATCCACACTCTTATAAGTCATGCTTTGTTCTCCTCTCCAATCGATGTGAGCTATCATAATCCACCCCCTTTAGGGGATCCAACATCCTCGCTGGCACATCGATCTGACACCTGGCTTTGATACCATCTGTAATAGTCCTGATCGCCCTTTTGCAAATATTTTTCATTTTGGATGGACCTTTGGTGGAACTAATTCACACCGGCTCTCACACCCGTACTGTAACACCCTTATCCCTCCTGACATTGTACCGGCATACCAAAGACCGAAATTTTTTTTTCCACTTAACTTTTATACTTAAAAACCTTATCGACATTTACTTAATAAAAAACAACCCTTCGCCGCTGACCTATAACTGTCCAATATATTATGTATTTAATAAAAATTTTGCAATATAACGGTTGTATATAGTACTAGCCTCCTGAAAAGCAAACAAATCACACAGCCTCTCAGAGGCACAACAATCAATAATAACAATAGTATTCATTCATTCTGTAAAGACTATACTAGATAATCCTGATTAATGTTACTAATTACATTCAATAATTTCATTAATGTTACGACTTATCTGTTAATGATGCATATATGAGCATACATACATTCGTTCTATGCATATCATGCATGATCATGAACTTATACTTTCACATGCTGTTGAGCATTCTTTACATAACTTTATAATTACAGGCCTTTACATATACAAATACACTAGGTGTAACCAAAAGAGATACAAAATTTATCTTATACATTATATATGCTACTTCTAATCTGGTGTTGACTTGGGAGATTGTTGGCTTTATCCCTGAACAAAAGTTCTACCCTGCGAACCTACACGGATAAACACCCGTGCTAAGCTATAAAGCTTAGTGGGGAACAACTAATAACATGCTGATAGCTATTCACAACAGCTATTTCTAAGTATTCATTACAATAAAGTAACATGTATTCACTGAATTATTACAAATAAAGCATTATTCATTAACCTGCACAGTAACAATATTTTAAACTTTATCTGCATATCATTACTTGCATTAATGGTCTGTGTAAATTCCTGTGGATATGGATAACGGGTACAATGGATACCCGAAGGTATCAAAACAGAAGGATACCCAGAGGTATCTAAACAGAAGGATACCCGTAGGTATCTAAACAGAAGTCTCACGTAGAGACAAACAGAAGACTCACATGAGTCAAACAGAAAAAGCTGCGATAAACCCTATAGGCATGCCTATCTATCCACAACCAAGTTTCTAAGTACAGGCCCCAACATATCATGTTTCATATATCGTACAATTTCATCCCAATTATTCATATAGCATTATCAAATGCTAATCCTTATAATAATATGCATTTTCCTTCTCATAGCGTAATTAATAATCATATACTGTAATGTCTTTAAAATAAATGCATGTATGTTTCTATTCGAGTAATAGAAACTCACCTTTTTAATCATTAAGCAACCTTGCATTTACAAAGAACACATTTGTCATATAACTGTAATTTAGGATGATTTATAAGCTTAGGAATGTCTTAGACAAGTCTGTACCTTAAAAGAAATCCAAGAAAAATACAATTTTCAAAATACAGGGGAGGGTCACGGTTACTAACAATTCCTAATAACCGTGAGACCCAACTTGCAATAAGGGTCACGATTACTACTAATTTCCTAGTAACCGTGAGCTATATGGCTCTTGGGTTCTGGACTAACACAAACTACCTCACGGTTACCAACATTTTTATAGTAACCGTGAAGTAGGGTGGTGAACTCAGGTCACGGTTACTAAGAATTTCCTGGTAACCGTGAGATAGTTCGGATTTTGTTTCTGGACCAAAAGCTCATTACCTTACGGTTACTAGTCTCAGGGTAGTAACCGTGTAGTAATGCTACGAGACTGGGTCACGGTTACTATGAAACTTTAGTAACCATAGTCCAGTAAATACTTTTGGTATGGACTAAAATTTTTAGGCACCTCATGATTACTATGAAATTCATGGTAACCGTGAGCCCCAAACCGCCTCGAGACCGATTTTTAGTCTCGACTTCTATACCATTTTTAACCTGAAAAATAGCAATTTTAAGCAAAATGGCCTTCAACAAAGTTGTAGGTCTAAGTTTCTAGTTTTCAAAACACCAAAAATAATTTCAATAGGACTTGTAAAACTCTAGTTATTCAAGAAAAACCACAGACTATTCATGAAGGCAAAAGTCACAACCATAATCAAGTTTCAATACCAATTTTCACTATCATGCAGTGAAAATCAGATTCCAGTCTCTTCTAATAAAATCAAGGCATACAAGTCTAGTTTCTATAGCAATTGGAATTTCATCATTTGACCAACTATAGCTCAAGATATGAGCAAAAGTGTACAGACTAGTCAAATGATCTTTAAAAACAGATTTTTCATGTTTTCAACCAAAACTCACATACTTTCAACTCTAACCCTTTCTAAGCTTTAAATCATCCATAACACACATGAGAGAGGCACTCAAGATCTCTCTCATGACAAATCAATATACATACAAATACACATACAAAACTCTAATTTCCCATACCTTGTTTGAACTCCTCCTTTCTCTTCACCCTTAAAGAGTTTTCTTCCCCTTTCTCTTGCTTGATTCTCCTTCTAACAAAACATAAGATACTTCTATGAAAACCCATCTAGCTATACCATTAAACATACATATCAAAGGAGAAACAAGTTACCTTAACCCCAAAATTCAAGGAAATCTTTATTCCTTTATTAAAATTCCAAGAAATCTAGAGAGAGAGAGGAAGATAGAGAGTTTAGGGTTTAGGAGATAAAGAAGATGAAGATGGAGAGTGAAGACCATGAGTTGGCCGGCCCTCCTTCCTCAAAATATCTCCCTCACCTTAGCTTTTAATTGGTCCAAATGTCAAGTTTAAGCCAAACTTGCCATTTGGTCCCCCAACTTTCCTTTATTTCAAATAATACCCCACAACTTACTCTTTTACTTTTTAATTAGGTCCTTCAACATGCATTTATACTTAATTAAACATAGACACTAATAATTAATTAGTGATAATTCTTCTAAGGTATACTGAGGGGCATTACAACTCTCTCCCCCTTAAAAGAATTTCGTCCTCGAAATTCATACCTGTACTGAAGAGCTGAGGGTGTTGAGCCCGCATAGCCGTTTCAGGTTCCCAAGTTGCTTCTTGTACTCCATGGTGTTGCCATAACACTTTGACTAGGGGGATTTCTTTGTTCCTTAACTGTTTAATTTCCCTGACTAAAATCTGCTTAGGCTCTTCATCATATGTATAATCAGTTTTGATACTGATATCTTGCACTGGTATGATGTGTGACTCATCAGATCGATACCGTCGAAGCATAGAAACATGAAAAACATTGTGCAATTTTGATAGTTCATTGGGAAGATCCAGTCGATAGGCTACCAGTCCAATTCGTTCTAAAATTCTGTAAGGACCAATAAACCGAGGACTGAGTTTTCCTTTCTTTTTGAACCGAAGTACTTCCCTTCATGGGGATACCTTTAGGAATACTTTATCACCCACCTGATATTCAATGTCCTTCCTTTTTAGATCCGCATAAGATTTCTGTCTATCACTGGCTTCTTTTAATCGTTGCTTGACAAGTTGGATCTTTTCTTCAGTATCTTTAACAATGTCAGGACCTGTCAACTTACTTTTAGCTAACTCCATCCAGCAGGAAGGAGTTCTACATTTTCGACCATAAAGAGCTTCATATGGTGGCATACCAATGCTAGTTTGATAGCCATTTATGTATGCAAACTCCATCAAAGTCACATATTTGTCCCAACTTCCACTGAGGAATGGGAAGAGGATTCAGCAATCCCGAAGGAAGTTGATGCTCTGCTTTTACTTGCTGACATGTTAGATACTTGGAAACATACTCAGTCACATCTCTCTTCATTCCTGGCCACCAATAGAACTATTTTAAATCTCTGTACATTTTGCTGCTACCAGGATGCATGGTAAATACGGTGCTATGGGCTTCTTGCAATAATGCTTCCTTCAGTTCTTTAACATCTGGCACACATAACCGATTTTGATAGTATAAACCACCATCTATTCCTATGGAATATTCTATCGGACCTCCTGCATGAACTAATTGAGCCAACTGCTATAACTTTACATCATCTGATTGTACATCTAAAACTATCTGCTTGAGATTAGGGCGAGCTCGCAATTGAGTTAACAAAGCTCCATTAGATGCTAATCTCCATCTATAACCTTGTAATAGCATAGTTGCCATCATCTTTCGGCTCAAAGCATCAGCTACCACATTAGCCTTTCCTGGGTGGTAGTCAATGATACAATCATAGTCCTTGAACAATTATAACCATCTACGTTGTCTTAAATTGAGATCTCGCTGAGTAAGCAAGTATTTAAGACTCTTGTGATCGGTATAAATTCTGCACTTTTCACCATAAAGGTAATGCCGCCAAATCTTTAAAGCAAACACCACTGCAGCCAATTCCAAATCATGAGTCGGATAATTCTGTTCATGCGGCTTTAACTGCCTGGATGCATAAGCCACTACTTTACCTTCTTGCATCAGCACGCATCCCAAACCACTTTTCGACGCATCACTATACATAACATATTCTCTACCCGTTATTGGTTGGGTAAGAACTGGAGCTTCCGTTAACATCTTCTTTAACTGATCAAAATTGACTTGACAACGATCTGTCCACTCAAATCTAGCTTCTTTCTAAAGTAACTTAGTGAGCGGAGAGGTAATAACTGAAAAACCTTTCACAAACCGCCTATAATAGCCGGCTAAGCCCAAGAAACTTCGGACTTCTGGCATATTTTTAGGCGGTCTCCAATTTACTATAGCCTCAATCTTTCTAGGGTCCACCCTGATGCCTTCAGAAGACACCACGTGCCCAAGGAAAGAAACTTCTTTAAGCCAGAACTCACATTTGCTTAACTTAGCATAAAGCTTTTGTTCTCTCAAGGTCTGTAACACTATTCTCAAATGCTCAGCATGTTCCACTTCATCACGAGAATAAACCAGAATGTCATCTATAAACACCACGACAACCTGATCTAAATAGGGTCTGAACACCCTATTCATCAGATCCATGAAAGCTGCAGGTGCATTAGTCAACCCAAAAGGCATTACTAAGAATTCGTAATGACCATATCGAGTTCTAAAGGCAATCTTTTGCGCATCCATGTCTTTGACCTGAAGTTGATAGTATCCCCACCTCAGGTCAATTTTAGAAAATACTCCTGCACCCCGCAACTGATCAAAAAGATCCTCAATCCGAGGTAACGGATACTTGTTCTTCACTGTCACTTTGTTAAGTTGTCTGTAGTCAATGCACATTCTCAAGGTACCATCCTTCTTTTTAACAAATAACACAGGTGCGCCCCAAGGTGACACACTAGGCTTAATGAAGCCTTTATCTAACAACTCTTGCAACTGAACCTTTAATTCTTTCAGTTCTGTTGGTGCCATTCTGTAAGTTGCTCTAGAGATAGGAGTCGTTCCAGACAAAGTCTCAATAGATAACTCGACTTCTCTCTCAGGTGGCAAACCTGGAAGTTCCTCAGGAAACACATCAGAAAACTCTTTAATCACAGAAACATTTTGAAGATTGACTGTCTCCCTCCTAGAATCAAGAACCAAAGCTAGATATACTTCGCATCCTTTTCTAAGGAATCTTTTCGCTTTCATAGCAGAGATAACATTGGTTAAGGGTTTTGACTTAATACCCCGAATCAATGTCTCTACTTCCCCATCGTTCTTAACCAGTACTGTTTTAGCTTTACAATCCACTATGGCATGATATCTAGACAACCAATCCATACCCAGGATTACATCAAACTCATGGAAAGGTAAAACAATTAGGTCAGCTGGGAACTCTCTCTCTTGAATTCTAATTGGACAATTTCTATAAACTTTATTTACATGAATACTGTGGCCCAAAGGACTGATTACACATATATCATAATTCAAATTATCAGCAACAAATACATTTCTACCCAGCTCCCCATTGCAAAAATATGAATGTATAGATCCTGGGTCTATAAGCACATATACATCACTATCAAAGAGGGAGAATGTACCAGCTATAACTTCAGGAGCATCAACATCTTCTCGACCTTTCATAGCATAAGCTCGAATAGGAGGTGTCGGAGCAGAAGGTCGATCCACAGTCTCAGAAACATTCCTGGACTGGGCTCTAAACTGGCCTGATCCGCCTCTGCCTCTACCACGACCTCTACCTGAAGAAGGTGCATTAGAAGCTCCTCGGTTACTCTGTTGACTTGAGACATGATCCTGCGGCATAGGACAATTGGCTATAAAATGCTCCGTACTGCCACATCTGAAGCAACCACCTGTGAGCATTCTACAGGTGCCCCAATGTAGCCTAAAACAATAGGTACATTCTGGAGCTTGGCCTCTGCCTTGTCCTGATGCAGCACCTCTACCTGAACCGGCGGGAGAAAAACCCCCCTGCTGTCTACCTCTAGATGCAGGGCGATTACCGGATAACATTGGTTGATCTCCTTGAGTCAACCTCGATCTTTTTCCGGACGAGGAACCACCCCGAGAAAAACTTCTTCTTCTTTGCTCTCTTTCTCTTTTAATATTCTCTTCTTTCTCAACCCGAATAGCTGCTTGAACCAGCTGATGATAATCCACAGGGTGCAAGGAAATAGGCCCTATCAAATGATCCCGAATCTGATCATTTAATCCATCTTCAAACTAGCGACACTTGAAAGTCCCAGTCAGCATTGGTTTTGGTGCATACTTGCTCAAGCGACTGAATTCTGCTTTATATTCAGCCACGGACATACCTCTTTGCTTAAGATTCAGAAACTGCTTCAACCTTTCATCTTTATAAGCTTCTGTCACATATCTCCTTTTAAACTCGGCTACAAAGAATTCCCAAGAAAGGGAATCAGGTAGCTGAGGTTGAGTCAGAACTAGTTTCCACCAGTCATAGGCTGCTCCCTGAAGTAAGGACACAGCATAAGTCACCTTTTGACTAGTGGGGCACTGGACTTCTGTGAAAACCCGCTCCAATCTTTCAAGCCATAACTCAGCTTTCTCAGACTCTTCCCAAGTAGAGCCTAGAAACTCTTCTGCACCATACTTTCGGATCTCAGAAATTGGAGCCTTAGGTACAGTCATCCTTTGCAAAATTTGAGCCATATCATGGGAAATCTTCAACAAAGTTTCCCCAGACTCAACAGCAGCTGCACCACCTCTAGTAGATGCAGAAGATTTCGGCTGAGAAGGATTCGATTGACCCGGCAAATTACTTTCAGCCGACTCATCTACCACTTCATGATACCTTTCCATCCTTAACTATAACAAAGAATCACAGGGACAGCCACAATCAGCCAACAACAACAAAATTCTATATCCAAGACACTTGAAATTCCTATCGGCCAGAACCGCCTAAACCAAGGCGCTCTGATACCAAAAATGTAAAGACTATACTAGATAATCCTGATTAATGTTACTAATTACATTCAATAATTTCATTAATGTTACGACTTATCTGTTAATGATGCATATATGAGCATACATACATTCGTTCTATGCATATCATGCATGATCATGAACTTATACTTTCACATGCTGTTGAGCATTCTTTACATAACTTTATAATTACAGGCCTTTACATATACAAATACACTAGGTGTAACCAAAAGAGATACAAAATTTATCTTATACATTATATATGCTACTTCTAATCTGGTGTTGACTTGGGAGATTGTTGGCTTTATCCCTGAACAAAAGTTCTACCCTGCGAACCTACACGGATAAACACCCGTGCTAAGCTATAAAGCTTAGTGGGGAACAACTAATAACATGCTGATAGCTATTCACAACAGCTATTTCTAAGTATTCATTACAATAAAGTAACATGTATTCACTGAATTATTACAAATAAAGCATTATTCATTAACCTGCACAGTAACAATATTTTAAACTTTATCTGCATATCATTACTTGCATTAATGGTCTGTGTAAATTCCTGTGGATATGGATAACGGGTACAATGGATACCCGAAGGTATCAAAACAGAAGGATACCCAGAGGTATCTAAACAGAAGGATACCCGTAGGTATCTAAACAGAAGTCTCACGTAGAGACAAACAGAAGACTCACATGAGTCAAACAGAAAAAGCTGCGATAAACCCTATAGGCATGCCTATCTATCCACAACCAAGTTTCTAAGTACAGGCCCCAACATATCATGTTTCATATATCGTACAATTTCATCCCAATTATTCATATAGCATTATCAAATGCTAATCCTTATAATAATATGCATTTTCCTTCTCATAGCGTAATTAATAATCATATACTGTAATGTCTTTAAAATAAATGCATGTATGTTTCTATTCGAGTAATAGAAACTCACCTTTTTAATCATTAAGCAACCTTGCATTTACAAAGAACACATTTGTCATATAACTGTAATTTAGGATGATTTATAAGCTTAGGAATGTCTTAGACAAGTCTGTACCTTAAAAGAAATCCAAGAAAAATACAATTTTCAAAATACAGGGGAGGGTCACGGTTACTAACAATTCCTAATAACCGTGAGACCCAACTTGCAATAAGGGTCACGATTACTACTAATTTCCTAGTAACCGTGAGCTATATGGCTCTTGGGTTCTGGACTAACACAAACTACCTCACGGTTACCAACATTTTTATAGTAACCGTGAAGTAGGGTGGTGAACTCAGGTCACGGTTACTAAGAATTTCCTGGTAACCGTGAGATAGTTCGGATTTTGTTTCTGGACCAAAAGCTCATTACCTTACGGTTACTAGTCTCAGGGTAGTAACCGTGTAGTAATGCTACGAGACTGGGTCACGGTTACTATGAAACTTTAGTAACCATAGTCCAGTAAATACTTTTGGTATGGACTAAAATTTTTAGGCACCTCATGATTACTATGAAATTCATGGTAACCGTGAGCCCCAAACCGCCTCGAGACCGATTTTTAGTCTCGACTTCTATACCATTTTTAACCTGAAAAATAGCAATTTTAAGCAAAATGGCCTTCAACAAAGTTGTAGGTCTAAGTTTCTAGTTTTCAAAACACCAAAAATAATTTCAATAGGACTTGTAAAACTCTAGTTATTCAAGAAAAACCACAGACTATTCATGAAGGCAAAAGTCACAACCATAATCAAGTTTCAATACCAATTTTCACTATCATGCAGTGAAAATCAGATTCCAGTCTCTTCTAATAAAATCAAGGCATACAAGTCTAGTTTCTATAGCAATTGGAATTTCATCATTTGACCAACTATAGCTCAAGATATGAGCAAAAGTGTACAGACTAGTCAAATGATCTTTAAAAACAGATTTTTCATGTTTTCAACCAAAACTCACATACTTTCAACTCTAACCCTTTCTAAGCTTTAAATCATCCATAACACACATGAGAGAGGCACTCAAGATCTCTCTCATGACAAATCAATATACATACAAATACACATACAAAACTCTAATTTCCCATACCTTGTTTGAACTCCTCCTTTCTCTTCACCCTTAAAGAGTTTTCTTCCCCTTTCTCTTGCTTGATTCTCCTTCTAACAAAACATAAGATACTTCTATGAAAACCCATCTAGCTATACCATTAAACATACATATCAAAGGAGAAACAAGTTACCTTAACCCCAAAATTCAAGGAAATCTTTATTCCTTTATTAAAATTCCAAGAAATCTAGAGAGAGAGAGGAAGATAGAGAGTTTAGGGTTTAGGAGATAAAGAAGATGAAGATGGAGAGTGAAGACCATGAGTTGGCCGGCCCTCCTTCCTCAAAATATCTCCCTCACCTTAGCTTTTAATTGGTCCAAATGTCAAGTTTAAGCCAAACTTGCCATTTGGTCCCCCAACTTTCCTTTATTTCAAATAATACCCCACAACTTACTCTTTTACTTTTTAATTAGGTCCTTCAACATGCATTTATACTTAATTAAACATAGACACTAATAATTAATTAGTGATAATTCTTCTAAGGTATACTGAGGGGCATTACAACTCTCTCCCCCTTAAAAGAATTTCGTCCTCGAAATTCATACCTGTACTGAAGAGCTGAGGGTGTTGAGCCCGCATAGCCGTTTCAGGTTCCCAAGTTGCTTCTTGTACTCCATGGTGTTGCCATAACACTTTGACTAGGGGGATTTCTTTGTTCCTTAACTGTTTAATTTCCCTGACTAAAATCTGCTTAGGCTCTTCATCATATGTATAATCAGTTTTGATACTGATATCTTGCACTGGTATGATGTGTGACTCATCAGATCGATACCGTCGAAGCATAGAAACATGAAAAACATTGTGCAATTTTGATAGTTCATTGGGAAGATCCAGTCGATAGGCTACCAGTCCAATTCGTTCTAAAATTCTGTAAGGACCAATAAACCGAGGACTGAGTTTTCCTTTCTTTTTGAACCGAAGTACTTCCCTTCATGGGGATACCTTTAGGAATACTTTATCACCCACCTGATATTCAATGTCCTTCCTTTTTAGATCCGCATAAGATTTCTGTCTATCACTGGCTTCTTTTAATCGTTGCTTGACAAGTTGGATCTTTTCTTCAGTATCTTTAACAATGTCAGGACCTGTCAACTTACTTTTAGCTAACTCCATCCAGCAGGAAGGAGTTCTACATTTTCGACCATAAAGAGCTTCATATGGTGGCATACCAATGCTAGTTTGATAGCCATTTATGTATGCAAACTCCATCAAAGTCACATATTTGTCCCAACTTCCACTGAGGAATGGGAAGAGGATTCAGCAATCCCGAAGGAAGTTGATGCTCTGCTTTTACTTGCTGACATGTTAGATACTTGGAAACATACTCAGTCACATCTCTCTTCATTCCTGGCCACCAATAGAACTATTTTAAATCTCTGTACATTTTGCTGCTACCAGGATGCATGGTAAATACGGTGCTATGGGCTTCTTGCAATAATGCTTCCTTCAGTTCTTTAACATCTGGCACACATAACCGATTTTGATAGTATAAACCACCATCTATTCCTATGGAATATTCTATCGGACCTCCTGCATGAACTAATTGAGCCAACTGCTATAACTTTACATCATCTGATTGTACATCTAAAACTATCTGCTTGAGATTAGGGCGAGCTCGCAATTGAGTTAACAAAGCTCCATTAGATGCTAATCTCCATCTATAACCTTGTAATAGCATAGTTGCCATCATCTTTCGGCTCAAAGCATCAGCTACCACATTAGCCTTTCCTGGGTGGTAGTCAATGATACAATCATAGTCCTTGAACAATTATAACCATCTACGTTGTCTTAAATTGAGATCTCGCTGAGTAAGCAAGTATTTAAGACTCTTGTGATCGGTATAAATTCTGCACTTTTCACCATAAAGGTAATGCCGCCAAATCTTTAAAGCAAACACCACTGCAGCCAATTCCAAATCATGAGTCGGATAATTCTGTTCATGCGGCTTTAACTGCCTGGATGCATAAGCCACTACTTTACCTTCTTGCATCAGCACGCATCCCAAACCACTTTTCGACGCATCACTATACATAACATATTCTCTACCCGTTATTGGTTGGGTAAGAACTGGAGCTTCCGTTAACATCTTCTTTAACTGATCAAAATTGACTTGACAACGATCTGTCCACTCAAATCTAGCTTCTTTCTAAAGTAACTTAGTGAGCGGAGAGGTAATAACTGAAAAACCTTTCACAAACCGCCTATAATAGCCGGCTAAGCCCAAGAAACTTCGGACTTCTGGCATATTTTTAGGCGGTCTCCAATTTACTATAGCCTCAATCTTTCTAGGGTCCACCCTGATGCCTTCAGAAGACACCACGTGCCCAAGGAAAGAAACTTCTTTAAGCCAGAACTCACATTTGCTTAACTTAGCATAAAGCTTTTGTTCTCTCAAGGTCTGTAACACTATTCTCAAATGCTCAGCATGTTCCACTTCATCACGAGAATAAACCAGAATGTCATCTATAAACACCACGACAACCTGATCTAAATAGGGTCTGAACACCCTATTCATCAGATCCATGAAAGCTGCAGGTGCATTAGTCAACCCAAAAGGCATTACTAAGAATTCGTAATGACCATATCGAGTTCTAAAGGCAATCTTTTGCGCATCCATGTCTTTGACCTGAAGTTGATAGTATCCCCACCTCAGGTCAATTTTAGAAAATACTCCTGCACCCCGCAACTGATCAAAAAGATCCTCAATCCGAGGTAACGGATACTTGTTCTTCACTGTCACTTTGTTAAGTTGTCTGTAGTCAATGCACATTCTCAAGGTACCATCCTTCTTTTTAACAAATAACACAGGTGCGCCCCAAGGTGACACACTAGGCTTAATGAAGCCTTTATCTAACAACTCTTGCAACTGAACCTTTAATTCTTTCAGTTCTGTTGGTGCCATTCTGTAAGTTGCTCTAGAGATAGGAGTCGTTCCAGACAAAGTCTCAATAGATAACTCGACTTCTCTCTCAGGTGGCAAACCTGGAAGTTCCTCAGGAAACACATCAGAAAACTCTTTAATCACAGAAACATTTTGAAGATTGACTGTCTCCCTCCTAGAATCAAGAACCAAAGCTAGATATACTTCGCATCCTTTTCTAAGGAATCTTTTCGCTTTCATAGCAGAGATAACATTGGTTAAGGGTTTTGACTTAATACCCCGAATCAATGTCTCTACTTCCCCATCGTTCTTAACCAGTACTGTTTTAGCTTTACAATCCACTATGGCATGATATCTAGACAACCAATCCATACCCAGGATTACATCAAACTCATGGAAAGGTAAAACAATTAGGTCAGCTGGGAACTCTCTCTCTTGAATTCTAATTGGACAATTTCTATAAACTTTATTTACATGAATACTGTGGCCCAAAGGACTGATTACACATATATCATAATTCAAATTATCAGCAACAAATACATTTCTACCCAGCTCCCCATTGCAAAAATATGAATGTATAGATCCTGGGTCTATAAGCACATATACATCACTATCAAAGAGGGAGAATGTACCAGCTATAACTTCAGGAGCATCAACATCTTCTCGACCTTTCATAGCATAAGCTCGAATAGGAGGTGTCGGAGCAGAAGGTCGATCCACAGTCTCAGAAACATTCCTGGACTGGGCTCTAAACTGGCCTGATCCGCCTCTGCCTCTACCACGACCTCTACCTGAAGAAGGTGCATTAGAAGCTCCTCGGTTACTCTGTTGACTTGAGACATGATCCTGCGGCATAGGACAATTGGCTATAAAATGCTCCGTACTGCCACATCTGAAGCAACCACCTGTGAGCATTCTACAGGTGCCCCAATGTAGCCTAAAACAATAGGTACATTCTGGAGCTTGGCCTCTGCCTTGTCCTGATGCAGCACCTCTACCTGAACCGGCGGGAGAAAAACCCCCCTGCTGTCTACCTCTAGATGCAGGGCGATTACCGGATAACATTGGTTGATCTCCTTGAGTCAACCTCGATCTTTTTCCGGACGAGGAACCACCCCGAGAAAAACTTCTTCTTCTTTGCTCTCTTTCTCTTTTAATATTCTCTTCTTTCTCAACCCGAATAGCTGCTTGAACCAGCTGATGATAATCCACAGGGTGCAAGGAAATAGGCCCTATCAAATGATCCCGAATCTGATCATTTAATCCATCTTCAAACTAGCGACACTTGAAAGTCCCAGTCAGCATTGGTTTTGGTGCATACTTGCTCAAGCGACTGAATTCTGCTTTATATTCAGCCACGGACATACCTCTTTGCTTAAGATTCAGAAACTGCTTCAACCTTTCATCTTTATAAGCTTCTGTCACATATCTCCTTTTAAACTCGGCTACAAAGAATTCCCAAGAAAGGGAATCAGGTAGCTGAGGTTGAGTCAGAACTAGTTTCCACCAGTCATAGGCTGCTCCCTGAAGTAAGGACACAGCATAAGTCACCTTTTGACTAGTGGGGCACTGGACTTCTGTGAAAACCCGCTCCAATCTTTCAAGCCATAACTCAGCTTTCTCAGACTCTTCCCAAGTAGAGCCTAGAAACTCTTCTGCACCATACTTTCGGATCTCAGAAATTGGAGCCTTAGGTACAGTCATCCTTTGCAAAATTTGAGCCATATCATGGGAAATCTTCAACAAAGTTTCCCCAGACTCAACAGCAGCTGCACCACCTCTAGTAGATGCAGAAGATTTCGGCTGAGAAGGATTCGATTGACCCGGCAAATTACTTTCAGCCGACTCATCTACCACTTCATGATACCTTTCCATCCTTAACTATAACAAAGAATCACAGGGACAGCCACAATCAGCCAACAACAACAAAATTCTATATCCAAGACACTTGAAATTCCTATCGGCCAGAACCGCCTAAACCAAGGCGCTCTGATACCAAAAATGTAAAGACTATACTAGATAATCCTGATTAATGTTACTAATTACATTCAATAATTTCATTAATGTTACGACTTATCTGTTAATGATGCATATATGAGCATACATACATTCGTTCTATGCATATCATGCATGATCATGAACTTATACTTTCACATGCTGTTGAGCATTCTTTACATAACTTTATAATTACAGGCCTTTACATATACAAATACACTAGGTGTAACCAAAAGAGATACAAAATTTATCTTATACATTATATATGCTACTTCTAATCTGGTGTTGACTTGGGAGATTGTTGGCTTTATCCCTGAACAAAAGTTCTACCCTGCGAACCTACACGGATAAACACCCGTGCTAAGCTATAAAGCTTAGTGGGGAACAACTAATAACATGCTGATAGCTATTCACAACAGCTATTTCTAAGTATTCATTACAATAAAGTAACATGTATTCACTGAATTATTACAAATAAAGCATTATTCATTAACCTGCACAGTAACAATATTTTAAACTTTATCTGCATATCATTACTTGCATTAATGGTCTGTGTAAATTCCTGTGGATATGGATAACGGGTACAATGGATACCCGAAGGTATCAAAACAGAAGGATACCCAGAGGTATCTAAACAGAAGGATACCCGTAGGTATCTAAACAGAAGTCTCACGTAGAGACAAACAGAAGACTCACATGAGTCAAACAGAAAAAGCTGCGATAAACCCTATAGGCATGCCTATCTATCCACAACCAAGTTTCTAAGTACAGGCCCCAACATATCATGTTTCATATATCGTACAATTTCATCCCAATTATTCATATAGCATTATCAAATGCTAATCCTTATAATAATATGCATTTTCCTTCTCATAGCGTAATTAATAATCATATACTGTAATGTCTTTAAAATAAATGCATGTATGTTTCTATTCGAATAATAGAAACTCACCTTTTTAATCATTAAGCAACCTTGCATTTACAAAGAACACATTTGTCATATAACTGTAATTGAGGATGATTTATAAGCTTAGGAAGGTCTTAGACAAGTCTGTACCTTAAAAGAAATCCAAGAAAAATACAGTTTTTAAAATACAGGGGAGGGTCACGGTTACTAACAATTCCTAGTAACCGTGAGACCCAACTTGCAATAAGGGTCACGGTTACTACTAATTTCCTAGTAACCATGAGCTATATGGCTCTTGGGTTCTGGACTAACACAAACTACCTCACGGTTACCAACATTTTTATAGTAATCGTGAAGTAGGGTGGTGAACTCAGGTCACGGTTACTAAGAATTTCTTGGTAACCGTGAGATAGTTCGGATTTTGTTTCTGGACCAAAAGCTTATTACCTCACGGTTACTAGTCTCAGGGTAGTAACCGTATAGTAATGCTACGAGACTGGGTCATGGTTACTATGAAACTTTAGTAACCGTGGTCCAGTAAATACTTTTGGTCTGGACTAAAATTTTTAGGCACCTCACGGTTACTATGAAATTCATGGTAACCGTGAGCCCCAAACCGCCTCGAGATTGATTTTCAGTCTCGACTTCTATACCATTTTTAACCTGAAAAACAGTAATTTTAAGAAAAATGGCCTTCAACAAAGTTGTAGGCCTAAGTTTCTAGTTTTTAAAACACCAAAAATAATTTCAATAGGACTTGTAGAACTCCAGTTATTCAAGAAAAACCATAGACTGTTCATGAAGGCAAAAGTCACAACCATAATCAAGTTTCAATACCGATTTTCACTATCATGCAGTGAAAATCAGATTCCAGTCTCTTCTAACAAAATCAAGGCATACAAGTCTAGTTTCTATAGCAACTGGAATTTCATCATTTGAGTAACTATAGCTCAAGATATGAGCAAAAGTGTACAGACTAGTCAAATGATCTTTAAAAACAGATTTTTCATGTTTTCAACCAAAACTCACATACTTTCAACTCTAACCCTTTCTAAGCTTTAAATCATCCATAAAACACATGAGAGAGGCACTCAAGATCTCTCTCATGACTAATCAATATACATACAAATACACATACAAAACTCTAAGTTCGCATACCTTGTTTGAACTCCTCCTTTCTCTTCACCCTTAAAGAGTTTCCTTCCCCTTTCTCTTGCTTGATTCTCCTTCTAACAAAACATAAGATACTTCTATTTAAACCCATCTAGCTATACCGTTAAACATATATATCAAAGGAGAAACAAGTTACCTTAACCCCAAAATCCAAGGAAATCTTTATTCCTTTATCAAAATTCCAAGAAATCTAGAGAGAGAGAGGAAGAGAGAGAGTTTAGGGTTTAGGAGATAAAGAAGATGAAGATGGAGAGTGAAGACCATGAGTTGGCCGACTCTCCTTCCTCAAAATATCTCCCTCACCTTAGCTTTTAATTGGTCCAAATGTTAAGTTTAAGCCAAACTTGCCATTTGGTCCCCCAACTTTCCTTTATTTCAAATAATACCCCACAACTTACTCTTTTACTTTTCAATTAGGTCCTTCAACATGCATTTATACTTAATTAAACATAGATACTAATAATTAATTAGTGATAATTCTTCTAGGGTATACTGAGGGGCATTACACATTCCATCCATTTCATTTGTTTACAATCCAATACTACTTACTAAAATAGCTTTCGATTACATTACACAACCATAAGTAAAGTTGTTCACATATATACATATCAAAATTTATACAACCAAAACAACCTAAAAGAAGTCTTGTAATTTGAATTCTTGCTCTTGCTCCCGCTGACCTGCGTGCAGTAAAAACTACACGCTGAGCACTCAACATGCTCAGTGATGACTAATAATCGATGCATTTCCTAACATTTTCATCCTTATTCTTAAGTATTAACATATATATGAAAATAACTATGAAATCATTTATTATCACACTTAAAACACTAGCTTAATATTTTCTATAAGATTATTCATTTTAATCACATAATTACAATTTTGCCATTATAAGCTCAATTATAGTCTTTAAATTCATAATTGAAGCAATTTACGTTTCTTTACACTTAATTTGCCATTTTTATGTAAAATTACCTTTTAGTCCTTGTTGTCAATAAAATTCACTTTTTGAATAATTTAACTATTATCTGTCTGTTTTATCGTTATTTAAACAATTCTCACTTAATTTACCAACTTTTTACACTTTCAGAAAAAATTACCATTTTTCCCCTAAACTTTCTTTTTCTTTTATTATGGTCTTTTTTCACTTTCTTTTCTTACTTTTCATTTTCTTTTCATTTCTTTTTCACTTTATTATCATTATGCCCCTAGTACAGACCAGGCAAAAAATTTCAAATCGGATACACGGAATATGGACCCACATGCCCCACTAAAAAGAGAAATAATTTCCAAGGAACCATTCTCTGAACACTGCACTTTTCACTTTCACTTTATACTGAAGCTATGGAGATCAATGATCATACCCATAGCTAAGCAAGTCGCCATGACTTGTACCGCGGTAAAGGGTGTTCCTATGGCTAGCCAACTATATCCAGAACTAATTTTCACTGCCAGACTAATTCTAAGGGCACAGAAATAATTACTTTATTAATTCTTTTAATTTTTGAAAAATTTATTAGTTGACTTTTTATTCCTTTTTTATTGGCTATAATTTAAATTCATATAATTTCACCTTTTTCAATGTTTTTATGCAATTATTCATTAATAATTCAATTATTTTCATTACACATATTACATTTAAATTTCAAATAAAATTTTAATAATTTCGATAAATGCTAATAAAATTTATTTATGCATTATTTATTATTTATTATTATTTTTCATCAAAATAATCACTTAATTCACTATAAATCACAACTTTCATTATATACATAAACTATACATAATCTTAAAAATTGCCAATTAATTTTCAAATATTCTTTAAAAATTTATAGATATTAATTATCAAGCCTACTATTAATTTAAGCTAACAATTATTATTTTTATGCAATTTTCTTACCATTTACCCTTATAATTAATTTTGGCCAACACTAATACACCTCCCTAAAAATTGTATTTCTTACATTAAAGCCTTCATTTTATCTTCTTTCATGATTAATTACATTTACCCTAACATTAGTGCATCAATTAACAACTTTAATTATTTTTACCCTATTCTCAAATGCAAAAACCAAGCTCATAATCATAATCTACACCCAAAAATATATGAAAAACCACTAAAAAATCAATTTAAAACACTAAAATTCTCAAGTTCCAACTTACCCATTTTTCTTTCTTTCCTTGATTTCTTCACTTTCTTTGCCCAAATCAACCAAGTGAAGCTACATTAGTGATATAGAGGGATGAAACTACAACTCCTAAGTTGAAATTTAGGAGAGATTTTGAGTATTTATAAAGCAAGAGAGAGAGAGAAGATGGAAGGAAATTTCGGCTAAGGAGAGGAAGGAAGGAGAAGAGCTGATTTCTGGAGTTTTTTTCAAATTTCTGGCCTTTAAATACCTCTCCAATGGGCCCAAAATTGGGCCAAAATGTTGGGCTTTGCCCAATTAACTAAAAAGGCCCAATTTAGGCCCCTAAAGGTCTAATTTAATTTCTTTATCTTTCAGCCATCAAATCACTTCAAAAATAATTTCATCACCCTTATCAAGTCAAAAATAGCTAGCACGCAAATTTTTGGCTCAATCGGAGTTCGTTATTGATCCGATTCAAACTTATCGGTACGATTCGACAACTATCGGTGTCACCAAAAAATTTCATTCTCATCACTAAAATATTCTACACAAAAATTCATGTAGGCATGCAAAATCTGGTAATATTTGGAGTTCGTTTACTATTTTTAATTATTTACGCAAAATCAAGTCACCTTCCCTACCAGGAAAATTGACTTGCTATCTTTTTCGTATTTTTGACCTTTGAAGGTCTATTTGACCTCAATTTCACTTCAAATTTCAACCCCAGACTCACTATGACCAATACTTTATGATGGTTCAATAAAATATTTTCGACTTTCGGATGTCCTTTCAGGCCCAAAAAATACTATTTACCATCGGGAAATACTGTTCCCGGCTGACCCGGTATTGAGGCCGTTACACGTACGATTTTGCTTTTGGAGAACTAACTCATCCAAAATGCATCTACAAAGAAGAGGTATCAACATCCTTATAAGGCATGCTTCATTTTTCTCTCTAACCAATGTGGGATATCACACACTTTTTGATTTTGGTTTACATAACTACTCCTAGCTGCATAAATGGATTTTATTCTCAATACAATTTTTCCCTACCAAAATCTGCATATAAGAGCTTGCAAGTCCTGATAAAGGCCAGTAGGGAGAAGGAAACATTATATAATATAAGACCTAAGCAACCGCCTTAATGAGAAGCTCCTTTTCTAACCATAAAAGTAGTCGTTCTTTCCATCCTTCCAAATATTTCCACATACGGTCTTTAATCCTATCAAACATAACTCTCTTAGACCGTCCCACCACAATAGGGAGACCTAGATAAAGTTTATGGTGATCTACAATTTTAACTCTCAAAAATTGAATTATAGTCCTTTTTAATTATATCCTAGTTGAAGCACTAAAAGAAATCTCAGATTTATAAAGATTTACCTTTTGGCCATATAAGATTTCATACCTTTGTAGAATTAACAAAATAGCTAATGCATCTACAATGAAAGCACAATAGAAAAGAAGAGTATCATCAATAAAAAGAAGATGAGAGATTACAGATGCACCTGTTGAAACCCGTAACCTATGAATAGAGCCAAATCTAATTGCCAAATTTAATAAACTGGTGAGACCTTTAGTATAAATAAAAATAAAGTACGGCGATAAAGGGTCCCCTTAACGCAGACCACTAGATGGGTTGATATAACCCATTGCTTTTTTATTAATTAAAATCGAATGGGAGGCCATCATCACCATTCTTATGACCATATCTATCCATTTAACTGAAAAACCAATTTTCTCATAATGATAGATAAAAAAAGGACAATTCCACCCTATCATAAGACTTTATAATGTCCAATTTTAACGATATAAATTTCCTTTTACCTGTTCTGCTACTCTTCATATGATGAAAGGCTTTGCAAGCCACCAACACATTATCCGTTATCAACCTTCTTGGTGCAAATGCACTTTGCATTTCATCAATAATGTCTGGTAAGATTGATTTCAGTCTATTAGCTAACACTTTTGTAGCTTTTTTACAAACCACATTATACAAGCTAATATGTCTATATTCCAAGATAAACTTCAGATTTTGAAATAAGATAAATTAATGTATGATTGAAACACTCCAACAATGTACCCCCCTCAAGAACATCTATAACCACTTTAATAATGTTCGATCCAATAATATTCCAGTATTATTGATCAAATAGAGGAGGAAACCCGTATAGTCTAGGAGCTTTTAATGGGTGCATAATCTTAATTGCCTTGAAGATCTCATTTATAGTAAAAAGGCTATTCAGACTCTCATTCATTTCAGTGGTAACCTTAAATTGAACAAAATTTAAACCCCTTCCTTAACATTTCAGCCTTCAAAAGAGAATAGATTAGCATAATAATCAACAATGTGTTTCTCCAAATCGGCACCCATCAGTATTTTATTCTCTCCATCTAAGAGGCTATTTATTCAGTTTGCCCTCTTCCTCTTTGTCACTATAGCGTGGAAATATTTAATGTTATGATCAACTTCTTTCAGCCATAGAATTCGTGATCATTGTTGCCACATTAGCTCCTCCCTTAACATTAACTTTGTTTCCTCATTTTTCAACATTGCTCTATTTTTCACTGATTCTTCATCTTGCCAAAATTCCAGCTTTTTTTTAACTATACCTTTGCACGCCTGATTTTTATTTTTAAGTCATTGAAAGAAGACTTACAATTAAAGCCCTAACCCTAAGCTTGCTTGATCGTCTTACTACAGCCTTAAGCTCTGCTCTATATACTCTCAAAATAAAATCTTTTTGCCCTTTCCAAGTCAATGCCTCTATCATCTAGCCTAAGAACAATGGGAATATGATTGGAACCCGTATGCATGAAATAAAAAAAATCTAGCTAAATTGAACTTTTAGATCCATGAATGGGATG
This sequence comes from Excoecaria agallocha, assembly GCA_037975025.1. Lineage (NCBI taxonomy): Eukaryota > Viridiplantae > Streptophyta > Magnoliopsida > Malpighiales > Euphorbiaceae > Excoecaria > Excoecaria agallocha. Next base: position 82,741,419 of record CM075806.1, read on the forward strand.
TGACACGCCTTTCTAGACGTTCCTCGATAAATCTATCCCTCATTTGACCATTATCCCAAGTATAAGGATATCCTGAAAAACCCAAATTAGAGAGACCACACCATCAATACCTCTTAAAAAGATTGAATAGCAGAGTTTTATCGAGCTACTCCCCTCACTTTTTTAAAATTGAGCAAGAATTTCATTGAAATTACCTATAATCATCCACCCTAGAATCGATGGATTTCTTAGTCTTTTCATTGACTCCCAAGATTGATGTTTAAGGTGTCTTTCAGGTAAGGGTGAGCAAACTTTGGTTAAAACCAAAAAATCGAACCAATCGAACCAAATCGATCGATTTTTTTTAATTCGATTTGATTTTTTAGCTTTTCAATTCGATTTCAGTTTGAGATTTTAGAGAAATTTGATTATTTTAGTTTGATTCGATTTTGGAAGGAGAAAACCGTAGAAAAGCTAAATCAGCCAAAGTTCTACTTAATTGGATAATTATTTTGTATATGTAAATTATCTTATTTTGAGTTGCAAATTATATGAGTAAATTTATCAATTATTAATATCTATTTTAGTTGATAATTTGGAATTTTGAAGATTAGATTGATGGTCGATGAAATGAAAAAATTTATTCAACGATTTTTGTTGTATTATTTATTATATATTTTGAGATTGTATCTTTAATTTGGACTTGTATTTTGTACAATTTGGATATTTTTAACTTTAGTATTTTATGATTTGTAATTTTATATAATTTTTAGATATAATTTTTTATTTTAAAAAAATAATTTTATTTTTATTTTTCGATTAATCGAAATGAAATAATCGAAAATTTTGGTTCGATTAGTGCTCAGTTATTTCATTAGTTCAGTTCAGTTCGATTGGTTAAATTTTTAAAAGATCAATTTTTGATTATTTTGATTTGGTTATTGAACCAAATCGAACATTGCACACCCCTACTCTCAAGCCATCCATAAAAGCATGTTAAATGCCAATAAAAACTATCATCATGGTTCACTTTTAAATCAATATAATGGGTTGAATATGATAATAATGGCAGGATAATCCCGTCCTTCCATATACACGATAAACCTTCTCCCCTGAACATGAAAACCCTTCTTAAAATCTCATGATAATCGAATGAAGTTTATCCTCACCTCCAACACTTTTGTCTCCCTTAAGAATAGGATAGAGGGATTTTACGACCTTACCAATCTTCGCAGATTAGCAACTGCCGTGGAACTCCCTAAACTACGATAGTTGTAACTTATGATACTCATTATGATAGGCAATCGGGGTATGAACCACCGGTCGCCTTTGATTCAATTATCTTCCGAGAAAAAACTTTTGCCCCTTTTAACCTCTTTATCGCTCCCTTCAAAACATTATTAGTAGCCTTTCCATCACTATATGAGATAAACCCATCCCATTTCTTACCTATTAACAGCCCTTCGACACTGATGATCATCTGAGTTTTAACTCCTCTAGTTAGGCATTTTCATGAATTCTGTTCACCTCTAGATTTTAACTCCTCTGTGACTCTCCCTTCTATACAGTGCCATCATCTACCCACATATTATACTTTATTTTATTGCCCACCTCCCTATTTACATTCAGCATATCAATATATCCCAGCCCCTCCATCTGATCAATATTATTAAATATAGCCTATGTTCCAATATTGCACTCATTTACATCAAGATATTTAGTAACAGTAATGGATACAAGATTGCCCGATGTGTGCTTACTTGAATTTTTTTCCAATATTTGGTCTTTCCACTTCGTATTTGGCTATATTTCCTGAAGCATGCCTATAACACCTTGGTCATCAGCCTCTACCATGTTTGAATGAGTTTTACTTCCCTTAAAGCACCCTGACCTCCTTACTGGATTGGAATTTAATTGTTCCAAAATAACTTTAAGAGATTTTGCACACGTCCTTTTCTCTCTTAATTCATTTTGACTCCCTGATGCTTTACCCACTGGAATTACTAAATTCAGTTATGCCAATAACTTATACTCATTCTCTTTTTCAACCTAGTTTCGTAACCTGAATCCCTATTATGGGGAAGCTTATAACCAATCCCCATATTATAAGTTATCACCTCCTATCTCGCACTCCTATACTTTATATCCAATATAACTATACCCATAGTTAAATATAGGAAGCCATTCATACTTAAACTCTTTCCATGTCACCTTATCACTAATTCTAGCAGTACACCTCTTCTTAATTTGTTTGTCATCGAGATTATAGCCCTGAACCGAATATATGGTGCCTATCCCCAATTCTCACTTTCATCAAAGTCCATAAACCTACCAATCTTATTTACAATGGTAAGTGCTATCTCATTTGAATACCAAAAGAATAAAATTTTGTAGGCCCTGATCCATATAGTAGTTTCTTCAAGAAGTGGAATGGTATCGACATCCTTCTCTTTCATCTCACTAAGCAATATCAGGTAATCATAAAAACACGATGGTTCATATTCAATGACACATTATTTATCAGATTCCAAGAAGAATTAAAATATAAATGTATTGTTTCCTAACTCATAAAGACTAAAGCCTCATTGTAACCTCCAACTATTCATCATCGTAGTCCAAAATGCATTCACATTGATACCTTTGACATTCAAGACTTTCCCAATAAGGTATAATGATATCCGTAAATGTTGTTTCTTATTGGTACATTCATTTAACTGAACCTTTGCAACTTGGTTCTCCTCTTCAGTTAAATGCAGCAAGGAAAGTAATGAATCAATACTATCTTGGTTTGATATTGATGCATTAACTCAAGCAAAAACATCTAACACCCTAGCAGCGCTAAGGAGAAAAAACCTTAAAGTTCAGAAGAAAAACCTTTAGGGAGATGGAGACCTTTACGTAAGATAGGAGTTTTTATCCTAAAAAATTTAACAAATAACTAAAAAAAAATTTAAAATATTTTTCAATTTTATTTTAATTATTTTATATTTTAATTTGAAAAATATTTTAGATTTATATTAATTTTTTTACTTACATTTATTGTATAAATGTTATTAAAAAAGCTAAATCCAATGTCGATTGCTTAACTAGTATTCAGGAGTTGGACGTCTTGTTTGATGGCAAGTTTTGTTTATTAACAAGTATTTTTTATCTTGTTTTTCTTCATTTGTCTTGGAGTATGGGATCTTTTAATCATAGTGATCTTTTTGCAATAACTTTTTATCTCTCATTAGAGGAAGATGAAGATGTTAGGTTGATTCTGGGGTAAAAGATTGAGACCATTACGCTTACTGAATCTCAGTGGACGTTGGTAGATCGATTCTTATCTGATAGGGTAATAAACTTCAATGCTATGAATCATACCCTAGCATCAATTTGGAAACCAGTCCAAGTGGGGAGTATTTTTAAAATTGGGCCAAACCTATTCATATTTTAGTTTTTCATGAATTGGACATGTATCATGTTATCAATAGCCGTCCTTAGACTGAAAACCAATTATTACTATTTTTTCAAACCAATTCTAAGATGCAGCTAGTTGCTATGCCTCTATTTGATATGGACATTTAGGTACAGGTTCACAATTTGCCAATAGGCTTCATGTCTGAATGTGTGGGAGAACGAATGTGTAGCTACACTAGAAAGTTTGTGTCCTCTGATCCCAATAATTTTAATGGCTTTTAGAAGTCTATGATGAGGATTAAAGTCTCTTTAGATGTTAGAAAACCTCTTAAAAGCAACATGAGAATTAAAAAAAAGGTAAAAATTGGTTTTCTATTGTTTCAAATTGAAAGATTACCCACCTTTTTTATCTGTGAATAATTGGTCATTCAGATAGTTTTTGCAAAGCTAGATATAAAGCTCCTAATGTACAGTTAGTCAAGAAATATGATATCAGCTTGCGAACAGCTCCTCGGTGCAATTATCTCCAGATTGGTAATGACTTTGGGACCTTGCGTCTTCTTTTTCTTTTCCATGGTGTTGTGTGTGAGATTTTAAAAATTTATCTAACATCAATGAGAAGAGAGAAGTCCTCCCTTTGCCTTCCTTTCTAATGGATGGGTTCAACTTAGCCTTAGATAATGTAGGTCTCTTAGATTTAGGGATAGAAGGCCACTCTTTTAATTGGGAAAGTAGAAGAAGGTCGGGGTCCTGGATTGAAGAGAGATTAGATCAGATTCTTACACTAGGTGGATTGACATTTTTAAGAACTATAGAGTCACTAATTTGGGATTCTATTCATCTAACCAGTGCCTTTTTCTCATCTCAGCTATTGAGGAGTAGGGTAGTGCTAATTGTTCTCTTTCTAGGCCTTTTAGATTAGGGAGTAAGAGTTCCTTAATGTTGTGCAGTGAGCTTGACAACACTCTAGTTGTACTTCTACTATCGAAAGAATTTCCCATTGTGCGGGTGCTTTACTTGAATGAGGAGGGATTATTTTGAAGGATTTTTGTAGTAGGTTGCGAAGTTGTAAATTGGAGATGAAAAAGCTCTCTGGTGACAGGGATAGTGAGTACTTTGAGGTGCTAAAACAAAAGGAGGTCTTTTGGAAATAAAGAGCAAAGCTCTTCTAGCTTAAGGAAAGGGATAAAAACTTTAAGTATTTCCATGCCTATATCTAAATTGTTAGAGAGTATGCCTTAGAGCCCATGTAATAGGGATATATTTCATATGTATGAATTCATATTCTGAATAAAAAGGCATCATTCATTTATTAATGCTATATTTAAATACATGAGTTTGTAAATCTTAAATTAATAAATAAAGTCCTAGATATTATAAACACAGTACAAAGGTAATCATGAAGTGTTCATGATATGAGATATCTATTGCATGCAAATATGTTAATATCTAAATATCCCTAGTTATAGAGTTAACAAGACAGGACATTGTTAATTTGAACAGACTAACACATGTTATACTTCTTGAATGGTTCAAGCAGTGGTTCTCATAACTGTGATTATGAAAGATAATCAAAGCTAACATGTGGATGCTTGTTAGAAGAACAAGTTCATTGGAGACCTGCAAAGAGAATCCTCACATGGATATTAAATCTTTGTCCGTGAGGAATCTCTTCATAGCGGTTGTGCAAGTATTCTTAGACTTGAGATCACCAAGGTTATCTTAAGTAGCAAGTGGTATACTTTGACTCCATAACAGATTACTTCCAACTGGGGGTGAATATAGTTAGGAGGTTGGGTATATCATGACCTACTTAAAGATAGTTTAGTGATCGACAAAGGATTCACCATCCCAGATTTATTAAGGGAAGTTATCTCATATGATTCTATAATTGCCTTATTCAAAGAATCTCTGGCCAAAGTAATATGCCAAGATGGATAGAGATCCATGAAGGACATTTTGGGAATAATGAATAAATTAATAGAACATACATAATTAGATTTATATGAGTTGATAGAAATTCATACTCAGAATCTAATTGAGATAAGAGTAGTGAAATGAGTAATTGCACGGTAACTATTATATGGAAGGGTATAGTCAAACCACTTGACTTTCTTGACATTTGGGTAGTCATGATGTTTAGCTAGAGACCGCTCATGATTTGTATAATAGTGTATCATAAATATCAATAAGGATTGATAAAATGATTTAAAGAAGTTTAAATTAAGTGAGTTTTAAATAGAACTCACAATTACATATTATACTGCCAATATGGACAGGAACCCAATAGGTCACACACATATAGAGAAAACGATAAAATGATAAAATGATAAGGATAATAATATTTGATATTATTATGGGGATAGAGAAGTAAATAAGAGAACAATTAATTAAAAAGTTTAATTAATTATGATCAAGTAAAATTGTTCGTAGAACTTTTTAGAAATATTTTGTAAAATAGATCTAATTAAAATAATATATTTTATAATTAATTATTATTGGACTATAAGTGTTATAGGGCTGATATAATAATTAATAGATCCATTGGAAGAATTAAAGAGGCCCAAAGAAGTGAAGTTAGAGCAGAAACCCTCTAGAGGAAGGGTTACACGCCAACTACAAATAGAAGGTTTTAGAGGCCTAATTCTTGGACCAAAATAAATTAAATATATTTTATAAGTGTTATGGAGCCTACATATTTAATTTGGTTGGATTTCAAATTCATTTGCGTAATTAAATCCAAGTATATGCACAAAGGGCCTAGTTTGTGGATTTGTGCATAATCTTCTGTGAAAAGGCTTAAATTAGATTTAATTGAGCTCAAATAAATTATTAATAATTCCAAAAGCCCAATTAATATTTCTACAGCAATTTTAAAGAGCTCAATCCTATTATGAAGTTGAATTTTTAACCTAACTATAAAAATTCAAGTGATAAGGTTTTAGGGTTAAGTGTGAACAATTAAGAGAAAACATTTTCTCTCTTTTCTCTTAACCCTAGCCGCCACTCCCCTTACTAGCATCTAGATAATTTTGGCCAACCCTTGTTCTCTTCCTTTGTTGGTTCATTCAATCATTCTCTAGTATGGATTACTCATTGGAGGTGCTCGATTTTGGACACTATGGTTTGCAACAATCCGGTGAGAAGGAAAATCAACTGTACAACAAAAATCAAATGTGATTTTTCTTATTCTCATTAATATGTATATTGTAAATTCATGGCAAGATTAGATTTTTTGGTTAAAAATTTTAAATTTCGCTTATGTATGAGATGCATGTAATCGATAATCCCCAACATAAATGTCGGAGAGAGAACTTTATTAAGAGGTTGTAGGATGGGGATGGTAATTGGTCTACTTGTGGTAATGGTTTAGAGGATCATATCTTGAACTATTTCTACCAGATTTTCAAGTTTGATAAGCCTACTTCGGATGAAATCATAGATAGTGTTTCTGTTTCTATAATTGCTAAGCAGAACCAAAGGCTCTTAGCTCCTTTTACTGAATTAGAAGCTAAAAAGGCACTGATCTCTATGCACCCCGATAAATCACCTGGAGTTTATGGCTTTAATCTTGCCTTTTACCAATAATGCAGCAGTATTATAGGTAAGGATGTTGTTATGTCTTGTATTCAAATTATTAATAGTGCTACCTTTCCTCCCGATCTGAAAGACATAGCTATTGTCTTTATTCCTAAAAAATAGAGTGCCCATATTTTTACTGATTTTAGACCTATCTCCATTTATAATGTTTATACAAGATAGTTACCAAGATGATTGCGAATAGAATGAAGTCTTTTCTGCCTGTGATTATCTCTGAAAATCATAGTGCATTTGTGGCAGGTAGACTCATCACTAATAATACCATGGTTGCTTTTGAGATCCTTCATGCTTTTTGTAGGAAACATCGGGGGAAGGTTAGGTTTAGTGCTCTCAAGGTTGACATAAGTAAGGCATATGATCGAGTGAAGCAGAGTTATTTGGTTAAAACCATGAGAAAGATGGGTTTTCAGAGTGAATGGATTGATCTTTTTCTGATGTGTATATCGAACGTTAGATTTTTTGTGACTCAAGGGAAGTTTAAAATTTGCCCCATCATTTTGAGTAGGGGGTTGCATCAAGGGTGTCCTTTGTCCCTATTTATTCATTATTTGTGGCCAAGGCCTATCTCACTTACTGTCCACGATGGAGGCAAATGGTTTCATCCACGGTGTGTCCACAGCTAGGGGTGCTCCTACAATCTCTCACATTTTCTTTACCAATGATAGTTACTTTTTCTTCAAGGTTGATTTTAAGTAAGCATCTTCTGTACGCAAGGCTTTCAAGTTGTATGAGGAAGCATCAGGCCAACATATTAACTTCAGCAAGTCCTCCATGTAATTTAGCTCTAACATGCACCAAGATGCTAGAGATCGAGTTAAGGGTATTCTTCAAGTCTAATTAGGGTCTGATGATGATGTGTATCTTGGTATACCTTTCTGTATGGGGTGGAATAGAAGAAAGGTATTTGGATTTATTAGGGATAAGATCCGCAAAAGGCTTCAAGGGTGGAATAGGATGCTCTTGTCAAGGGCTGGCAAAGAAGTCCTTATTAAGTCGGTCACTCAATCCATCCTTAATTATCTAATGAGTATGTTTTTGCTCCCTACTTTTTTATGCTCTAAGACAGAGAAAATGTTAAATGGGTTTTGGTGGGTTTCGAAAGCTGCTGAGGAGAGAATAATTCACTGAAAAAGTTGGGATTTTCTTTATAGAAAGAAGTTGGATGGCGGATTGGGTTTTCAAAAATTCCACAACTTTAATTTAGCTATGATTGGCAAATAGGCTTGCCATTTTCTTATCGGACAAAATTCCTTGGTTGCTCGGGTTTATGAGGCTAAATACTTCTCTAATTGTTCTTTTCTTGAAATGGAGTTAGGGAAAATCCTAGTTTTGTCTAGCGCAGTCTTTGTGCGGTTTAAAATCTCATAAAGAAGAGTTATTGGTGGAGAATTAGAGATGGAAGAGAGGTTTTTGTTTGGAAGTCTCCATGGTTACGATGTAACACCATTATCTGAATAGTATTTTTCGATACAGAATTAAGCGGTAAGTCGAAATTTTTTTTTACATCAATTTCTTAACCAAACAATTTATTAACTGTCAATACTTAATCACTATTCATAATCATACATTTAACTTGACAACTTATAATTATCTGAAATACTATTCATTTCATTAAAAATTCTGCAACACAATGGCTATATACTTAATAGCCTCCTGAAAAACCAGATAAAACACAACCTTTCAGAGGCACAACAATCTATAACAAAATATATATACAATCCAGACACTCATTCACACATAATACACATCCACTCAAAATAATTTTCTGACAAAACACATATCATCATATTTATTCAAAACCACTTTTTGACATTCCAATATTCACTATCGCATCAAATAGTAGTTCAAATACAGTGCAATCCTTTACTTCAAATATCTAAGTACATACATGTCAAAAATACTAAAATAACAATTACTATCTTTTCCTCTTCAATCTCTGCTTCACTGTGTACCATGCTTCCGCAATACTTCAGAACCTGCACGCAATAAACACTACGTGCTGAGCACTAAATATGCTCAGTAGTGACTATAAATCAAAAAAAATTTCAATTAAACATAAATACATTAATTACGCTAAAAATCATTTTGGACTTATCAAAAACTCTTTTAACATTTTTAATAATATTTTTAAAGCATTACAAGAATTTTGGCAAACTCATCACTTCGGTCTTAAAATTTTCAATTTACTCCAAAAATACCCTTTCTGTAATTCTAATTACAAAATTGCTTTTACTTTTTTCATTTTTTTCTTTTAACTGACATTTGGCATTCAAAACAATTATTAGGCTTAACTTTGACTTTTTAAGTAAAATTTCTTATTTGACCTGTCAGGTACAATTGTCGGTTCATTTGATCTTTTATACTGTTAATTGTCACTATTATGGCAAATTTTAAATTCAATGCTCAATTTTTCTATTAATTACAAAATTATCCTTCTAATACCATACTTACAATTTTTGCCATTAGTTTATTTATTTTCACTTTGACTTTTTAATTATTTATTAAAATAAAATTATTAATACCTTTAACGTTTAATGCCAAGTAATATTATTACTTTGGCAACTTTGCAATTAATTTTTTATTTCTTCATTTTATTACAAAAATATTATTTTTTACACAATTATTACAAAATTACCATTTTTATATGTTAATTGCAACATAGTCATTAACTTGCTTATATTTACTTTTCAGTTTATCTTTGGCTTCTAAAAATTTTGTTCGGTCATTGATTGATCTTTTTATATAATATGTCATTTTTAATTATTAATTTCTTAATTAATTACGGTATTGTCATGTAAAATTTTTTACAAATTTTTTATTTTCAAAGCAATGATTGGTATACAAATTACCAATTGATCTTTATTTGACTTTCACATGTAAAATTACGTTTTAATCATTTTTCTTTACAAAAGCATATTTTTGGGTTGTTTGATCATTAAATTAACATTTTACCCTTGTAAAATCTTTTCTTCTCATTTTTGCTCATTAAGTACAATTTTTGGGGAAATTATGATTTTTTCCCAAAACTTTTCATTTCTTTCAATTAACTCATTTTTCACTTGTAACTTTTACTTTTAATTTACTTTTTAAAATTTTGATTTATTCTTATCAATATGCCTCTAATTCAATTAGACAGAAACTCTCGGATAGGATATACAGGACGTGGACCCCACAGGACCAGATACAGAACAATATTGAGAAATGATCCCAAAAGATCATTTCTCATAGAGCATATAACAATACATATGACAGGGGCTATGGGGATCAAATATCCTACCATAGCAAAGCAAGTTGCCATGACTTGTACAGCGGTATAGGATGCCCCCATGGCTAGCCAATTATATCCTGAGCAAGACTTTTATTGTCTGACTATTGCTAAGGGCAACAATAATCACTTACTGTCAAAATATTTTTTTTTTCAGATTTTCAATTTCTTTTTCAAAATAGTACATTTTTATCGGTCAAATTCTTTTCATTATTTTGTACTATTTCAGAACTTTTCCTTTTTCATTATTCTGGCAGTCACTTTTTCAGTACTTATATACAGTTTGTGAATTATTCTATGATAATTTCCTACAATCACTTTACACTTAATACTTTTTAGTGTCTTTTTATTTCAATACATTTGTCAGTTACTCTTTCAGTACTTTTTATATAATATGTAAATTATATCATTATAATTCACTATTTCTTGTCAATTTATGAATTATTTCTTAATAATTTAATATTTTAATTTTACGTTTCATTTTATCTTTTTGACTTTTAGCAATTTTTTTACTTTTTCTGTCCATTAATGAGGTCGTTCGAAAAATTCAATATTGTTATATGATTTGTGAGTTATTTTACAATAATTCACCATTCTATTATCGAATTATAAATTATTTCTCAATAATTCAATTCGATCATTTTATACATTATACTTTTTATAGTCTTTTTATTGAAATAATTTAGTCAACCACTCTTTTAACTCATTTTCGGACAGTTTATGAATTATATCAATATAATTCATTATTTTTCACTTAAATTACAATTTATAACTCAATAATTAAATAATTTTATTTTGTATATATTTAAATATTTCTTCCAAAAATACTCAAATAAATTCTATAAATTCTATAAAAATACATAAGAATATTATTTACTCAATTCATGCATTATCTCACAAAATTTTCTTATTTTTCACTAACATATAATCAATTAATTATTCCAAAAATATTAAAATAATTCCTATAAATTTCATAAAAATTTATGGACATGTAAACTATCAAATTAAGGCCTCAACACATTAAAATTAACCAAAACACACTTAGATTTTCTTAGGATAAAATTTTGGCCACCAAAGGAAATTTCTCATACATAATTAATTAAATTAAATTAAGCTTATAATTAGGCTTAATTAAGGTTTAATTACATTTTTTTAACATTAATTTCAATTATATACATTTCTATTAAATTTTTCTTCATAAAACTTAAAGAAAAATCATGTAATTCAAAGGGAAAAAATAGTATTTGATAGTCACTAACCATTTTCACTTGATTCACCTTCCTTGGGATTTCTTTCCCTTGCATGAAACCATAAAAATCATACTTAACCTTGAATTCTTTATATGACTGAATTTTTTTCCTAAAAAAATACCATGATTTCAATTTTTTTGCTCAAAATAACATTAAATATGAACTTTAGGCACCTAAAACTATTAGCAGTAGGCACCTTAGAATAAAATTAAAACCAATAATTTTTCTTATCTCATTTTGACATCTGAACTTTCTCAATTGATTTTATTGGCCCATCTTCTTCTAATTAATGGTTTAAGATTGGATCCAACAACTAGAAAGGCTGGGGATGATTTCTTGTGCTTGGATTGAGTGAAGATTTGGAAGAGATCATGAAGAAAAATGGAGAAAATGGGACTAAATGAGTTTCGACCAAGAGGAAGAAGAAAAAGTTGGAAAAAATATACTGGTTCCCATGTCTTTGCTGCCTTTTATACTTCTCCCAATGGCTTGGATTATGGGCTTGAATTTGGGCCCAAATCAATTAACCAAAATCCATTAATTACCCATTAAGCAATCTTAATTAATTTCTCTCACTTTTCAATTTCAAATTACTTCAAAATTGATTCCATCATTTTTATCACATTTAAAATAGGTTGTACACAAAATTTTAGCCTAATTGGAGTCTATTTTTAATCTGATTCAATTAAATTGATCCGATTCAAAAATATTAATTTTATCGAAAAATTTACTTTTTGCAACAAAAATAATCTACATATTATTTTAGATATATCTACAACTTTTGAAAATTTTTAGACTTCATTTGCTATTTTTAACGGTTCGATCAAACTTTGATCAACATAGTTAACCTGAAATCGATCCGCTTCGTTTTTTGTATTTTTGAATTTTAGAAGCCTATTTGATCTCAATTTTACTTTAAATTTTAATCCTAGATTATCCGTGACCCATATTTTTCAATGATCCAATAAAATATTTGTCACCTCCGAATGTACTATTCAGCCCGAATTCATTATTTACTGTTAGAAAATACTATTAACGGCTAACCTGACCTTCAGGCCATTACATATCAGATGGGATAGATCCTTTTTATTTCTTCTCTTTGTGCTGATGATGTTGTTAGAGATATGCTTCGGGTGTCAGATTTGCTGGATAGGAGTGGTCATGCTCAGGATGTTTTAATTTCGCAACATATCTTCAACGAGAGGGTTAGAAGTCTAATTATGAAGCTACCATTGAGTTTTTGCTGCCCACAAGATTCTTGGTGGTGGAGAGTGGATGCTAAGGGGATTTAATAATGGTCTTAACACCGAGTCAACCATGAGTAATATTTTTCGATAGTAAACAATACTTTCAAAGTAAAAAGTACATATAGAGGTAAAATATATTTTATTTGATCATCGAAAAACATTGATTATGATTAGTCCATAATTAAAATTTAAAGTGAAATTGAGGTTAAATAGGCTTCCAATAGTCGAAAATGCGAAAAAATAAGCGGTTCGGTTCAAAGATCAATTAGGTTGACTTAAGTTTGATCGAACTTTTAAAAATAGCAAATGAATTCTAAAAATTGCCAAAAATTATAAAATTATCTAAAATGATGTGTAGAATATTTTAGCTATAAAAAAGTTAATTTTTATGACACCGATAATTATTGATTCTAATCGATCTAATTGAATCGAATTAGTAACGAATTTCGATTGAGTTAAAATTTTATTTACTGCCTATTTTAGACATGATAAGAATGATAAAATTAAATTTGGGATAATTTGGATTTGGAAAGTGAGAAAACCATGAAAAAATATCATAACGGGCCTAACGAGTGGTTTTAAGACCAAGTGAGTGGGCTTTGGGTTGAACCAAGGCCCAACCCAATTAGATCCATATAAAAGCAGATGGAAGAAGAATTTTTTGATAGTCATCCTTATCTTCTCAGCCTCCTTCTTCCTCTTCCTTAGTTGAACCATTATCTCCTCCCTCTCTCTCAAATTTCTTCAAGCTTTTTCTCTCTTTCTCACCAAATTCAAGCATTCTAAGAGTGATTATACCTCCTTACCATATTTTCTAAATCTCTACTCTTTGATTTGAGTGAGATTGATGGAAGAAAATAAGGGTGAAAGTGAAAGAGGTCAAATTGAGTTAAGTGAAATTCAAAGTTTTAATTTGGTTTGAAGGTACCTAAAGGTATTTTTATGTGCTTAGAGTCTATTTATGATGTTAATTTGAACATGAGAGATCAAAAAATTGATGTTTTTTTATGAAAGATTTGGCCCCTTATAGATTCTCAAGTTGGTGGACAAGCTTATAAGGCTAAAGGTAAGAGAAATAAAGCTTAAGAAAGATAAAGCAAGTGAGAAAGGTTAGTGACTATGAAATCCATCAACTTTTCTCATTTTGGCATGATTTTGCTTTATGTAACTTAGGTAAACCTATATATAATGCATGCTTTATTGAAATTGAACTTAAAATAGTGATTATGCACCTTGAATATGGCCATTAGAATGCTTAAATTGAATTAAAAGTGTTGGTAATGTGGACAACCTGACTTGGCCGAATTAATATCTAAGAATAATCAAAGTCTATTTTATGTATTTAGGTGGTTTAAGGCCTAAAAATGAATACAAATATGAAATAATATGTCCATGAATTTATTTAGAATTCATAGAAATTATATGAATATTTTTTAGAATGAAATTTTATTATGTAAAAAGTAAAATTGTTAAATTATGGTGTAATAATTCATAAAATGAGTAAAAATTATGAATCATAATAAAATAGTTTCTAAAATATGCAAAAGATATGAAAAAATTGACTAACTGATGTATTGAAAAGAAAAACCAATGAAAAGTATAAAATATGGAGTAAAAATGATGAATTATTGTGAGATAATTCATAATTTGTACAAAAGTGCTAGAAAAAAGTGGAATGACTGGTGCATTGAAATGAAAAAGTGAAAAAGTAAAAATATGAAAAATAATTTTTGAATAAGTAAATTTTTGCCCTTAGTAGTGGTTAGACGGTCAAAATCTAGTTCAAGATATCATTAGCTAGTCATACGGATACCTATACCGCGGTGTAAGTCATGAAAACTTGCTTTGCTATGGTAGGATTGTAATAATCTCCTATAGTTTTTGTTCTGACTGTCTGTTCTGATCTGAGATGGATTGATCTTTTAGGCTCATCCCCTATTGCATTACTATAGACCCCGTAGGATTTATATCTCGTATATTTAGTCTATAAATTTCTGTCGGTATTGTACTAGGGGCATAATGATAATAATGAGTTAAAAATGTAAAATGTGAAGTAAAAATAAAGTTTAGAGTGAAAAATAACCTAATTGAAAAGAAATGAAAAGTTTAGAGGTAAAATGATAATTTCTTTAAATAGTGAGTTTATTAAGTAAAAATGATAAAAAAACTGAATAAAGGGTAGCATAATGGTAATAATGAGTTAAAATGTGAAATGTGAAGTGAAAATGAAGTTTAGAGTGAAAAATGATCTAATTGAAAAGAAATGAAAAGTTTAGGGGTAAAATATAATTTCTCCAAATAGTGAGTTTAAAAAGTAAAAATAACAAAAAAATGAATAAAGGGTAAAAATGGAAAGAAATAGTGAGAAAATAGCTTGAAATGAACTTTTGAAAGTTTGAAGGACTAAAATGTAATTTGACATGAACATATTAAAATGATGATTAATTGGTAATTTGTATGCCAACTAATAAATTCAGAGTGAAAATAAAATGAACTAGTAGCAAAATTGTAATTAAAGTATAAATAGCAATTCCGTAATTAATTGAAAAATTGAGAACTAAAATAAAAATTTACATGAAAAGTTAAGATAAGGGCCAAACGATAATTTTGTATGCTAATAAATGAATGTGGAATGAAAATAAGTAAAATAGTGGTAATTTTGTAATTATAGTGTAAAAATGGCAAATTTGCAATTAAATGAAAAAAAATTAATGACTAGATTGAAAAATTTACCAAAGTAATAATATTAATCTGTATTGAATGTAAAGTACATTGACAATTATGTTTTTGATAAAAAAAAATTAAAAAATTTTGCATGATTAATGCAATTGTGTATGTGCGAAAAATTCTTTGATTTATAGTCATCACTGAACATATTTAATACTCAGCACATAGTATTTACTGCGTGTATATTTTGAAGACTGAGTGGAGCAAAGTAAATAGTTGAGCAAATTTTAAAGAGAAAAAGAGAGTTAGAAACTATTTTGTGTTTTGGCATGTATATATTTAACTATTTGAATTAAAGAATTGATTTGTAATAAATAGTATTTGAAGTATATGTAATTATGAATTATTGACATTGTAATGGCCTCAACACCGGGTCAGTTGTGAATAGTACTTTCCGGCAGTAAATAGTGTTTTTCGGACCCGAAAGGACACCCGGAAGTCGAAAATATTTTATTGGACTATTTGAAAGGAATAGTCATTGTGAATCTACGGTTGAAATTTGAAGTAAATTTCAGGTCAAATGAGCCTCCATAAGTCAAAAATACGAAAAAGATAGCGAGTCAATTTTCCTGGTAGGGAAGGGGACTTGATTTTGCATAAATAATTAAAAATAGTAAATGACCTCCAAATATTGCCATATTTTGCAGTTCTTAATGAAATTTTATGAAGAATATTTTGGTGTAAAAAAATGAATTTTTCGGCGATGTCGACAGTTGTCGAATCGGACCGATAAGTTTGAATCGGATCGATAACGGACTCCGATTGAGCCAAAAATTTATATCCTATCTATTTTTTATGTGATAAAAATTATGGAATCAAATTTGGAGTGATTTGGAGTAAGAAAATGGGAGAAATCATTTGGGCTTTGAATTAAGTTATTATTGGGCTTTAATTAAATAGTTAAGCCCAAAACTCAACCCAAGCCCATTACACACACTTAAAAGAGATTTAAATAGATGAAAATATCTGGAACAACAGCCTCATCTTCTTCTCCATGTTTTCTCCTTGGCCGACCAACTATTCCACCATTTTTGTTAAGCTTTTCTCTTCTCTTCTCTCAATTTCACACCAAATCAAGCCATCAAATAGTGATTTCTACCTTTTTAATTAAGTTTAGTGTCCTCCTCTCTTCAAAAGAAGGAAGAAAAATCAAAGAAATTCAAGAGAGAGAGTTTAGGGTTTAATTTGAGGTAAGTGAAACCATTGGGTTAAATTATTTTCTTAGGTGCCTATTTATGTTTTAGGGTGCCTAGATTTCATTTTTGATGTTATTTTGAGCTGAAAAGAATGAAATCATGGTGTTTTGGTGAAGGGTAATTTCGTCCAAGATTGTTTTTGGTTGATGGAAGATGTTGTGCCTTGTGCTAAGTGAAGAGAAATGAAGTTTAAGGAAGGTTAAGCATGGAAAGAGGTAAGTGACTACAAAATCCCTTAATTTTTCATTTAATATGAATTTTTCTTGATTATGTAACAAAAATAATAATGTGTAAAATTGTTAATTGATGCAATTATGTTAGGGTAATTGCAATTAGATTAGAGAAATGATGAATGGAAAGTGAAAATGAAAGAAAGAAAAATTTTAAGGTAGGAAAAGAATGGTGGCCGAAATATTAGTGAGAAGAAATGGTAAGGAAAATGCATGAAAATAATGTATGGTAACTTAATTTAATTGTAGACATGATAATTGATGTCTATAAATTTTTAGAGAATATTTAGAATTAATTTGGGAATTTTTAAGATTATACATATTGTATGTATTAAATGAAAATTATGATTTATTGTGAATTAAATGATTATTTTGATGAAAAATGACATTGACCAATAAATAATGCAAAAATAAATTTTATTAGAATTTATTAAAGTTATTGAAATTTTATTGGAATTTTTATGTGTACATGTATAATGGAAATAATTGAAATAGCAATACATAATTGTATAAACATGACTAAAGTGATGACTAAATATGAAAAATAAATTAATGTCAATGACGAGAAATAAAAAGTCAACCGACGGATTTTTCGGAAAAAAATTATTAGGTCGTGAAATAATAAGAATAATGAATTATTAGAAAATAATTCATAAATAAATGAAAATGATGGAAATAAATTAATACGTAAATAAAAGAAAGATAAAATGAGTTTTAAATAGAAAAAGGACTTAAATGAAGGAAAATAAAAGTTTTGGGGGCAAAATGGTAATTTTTTCAAAGTAAGTAATTAACGCGTAAAAATAAGTACAAAATACTTAACAAGGGTAAAATGGTAATTTCGGAGGCCTAACGGTTTCGAAAGATGGAATTTCCGTGGTTTAAGGACCAAAATATAATTTTACTTGAATATGATAAAATAAAGGATAAAGGATGAATAACGGAAGAAATTATAAAATAAAAATGAAAATAAATGATCATAATGGCAAAATTGTAATTATGTATTTGAAATGAATAAATTGATGGATGAGTCAAATTATGTTTATGTGAGGCATAAGATAATAATTGATATTAATTAAGTTCCTAATTGCCTAAAAGTAGAGAAAATAAAGACGTGACTAATTTATCAAAATAAATTAGTCAATAAAAAGTATTAAAGGAGTAAATGACTATAGAAATAATTCGCTGACGGAATGAACGTTGGCATACCGAATAATTAAAAAATTTGAATAGTAAAAGATTAAGAAGTCAATCATTGAATTATTAGAGAATAATTCGCAAAGAATAATATAAAAAGAATGCAAAGAAAATTGTGAATTATAATGCCATAATTCATAATATGTACAAAAGCTGGAAAAGTTTAAGTATTTGAGTGAATTATCGAAGAATAATTCACAAAAGTGACTGGAAAAGAGAAAGCGAATAAAAGGATAAAAAGCTATTGAACAATCAAAGGCACAAAAGAGTGCATTTGATTCGAATAAAGTATAGTAACAAATAAAAGGAAGAAATTAAAGAGTTTTAAATGTTCAAAAACGTTTACAAATATGACTGATTATGTTTGCCCTTAGCGATAGACAGGAAGTATGATTCTTGTTTTGGATATAATTGGCTAGCCATAGGGACACCTCTGTACCGCGGTGCAAGTCATGACGACTTGCTTAGCTATGGTTGGGATCTTTGATCTCCATAGCTTCTGTGAAAGTGTATCTGTATCTGTATCTGTTATGTGAGACTTGATCTTTCGAGATCATTTCTCTATCTGCTACGTGGGACCTTTGGGTCCAGTCCCGTGTATCCCTGGTGGAAAACCTGTTATATTGCATTAGGGGCACATTGAAATGAATAAATAAGTGTTGCTTAATTGAATTGAATATATGAAAAGTTATAACGAAAACGATTCGTTTGAAAGAAAATGTAAAATTAAGATAAATCTGTAAAGATTTCTTTAAAGTGTAATTAGTAAGAAAAAGAAAAGAAAAGTTTTATAAGAATTCAGAATGTATTGTGTTTTTTCGTGAAAAGGATAAATTTGATTAATTGGTATTTCTCGTACTAATTACTATTGTGAAAAGTGATAAATTTGAAAAACAATATTAATTTCATATTTAAAGTTAAAAGTAATGATTGTGACATGAAGTGAATTTAATGCTTATGAAATGTCTTTCTGAAAGAAAGGTTATTTAAAAAGTAAAATAATAGAAAGACATATGATGGACCGATGAGAAAAAAAAATAAAAAACTTACGGTTTCGGTTTAGTCCGCATCAGAAAAGACTGTTACGAGTAGGGTGTGACAGACATAAAGTGTTTTGATATGATAATTGGATTAATATTGCATGTATATATTAATGGTATAATCGTTGTGCCTCTGAGAGGTTGTAAAAATTATCTGCTTTTTAGGTTGGTTAAGCAAGTTTCTAAGACGTTGTATTGCCAAATTTTTATTAAGTGAATAGTAAATTTGACATTCATAGATCAATCAGCAAGGTTAAGTTATAAGTACTATCAAATGGAAAAATCTTGCAGTCAATGAATAAGTAAGATTCAGTATATGATTTAAAAAAATTTCTAGCTAATCGCTTAAATCAGTAGGATGGTGTTAGTAAAGGTGTTACAGATTTATTATGTGAGAAACGCATACAAGGAACTCACCAATGATCAATGTAACAATTTTGTCGTTAGTCCTTTTCGAAAAAAACTTTGGAATTTGAGGGTGCCTCCTAAAGTACTGAACTTGATATGGAGGACTTGTTGTGATTGTCTACCCATAAATACAAATCTTGCTTCTAAAAGAGTGAATGTTGACCCAGGTTGTCAAGTGTGCGGGTTTTATGATGAATTTGACCTAGGTTGTCAGGTGTGCGGGTTTCATGATGAAACGACCCTACATGTATTTTTGGATTGTTCACGAGCAAAGGAAAGTTGGTTTTGCTCGTCTATTGGCTTTATACGAGGTTCTTTTGTGAGCTTTATTGAATGGCTGACTTTTATTTTTAATAATCTTGCTCTGGATAGTTGTTTGGAAGCTGTGATGTTATGCTGGAGTTTATGGAAGAGTAGAAATGACTTGATCTGGAATAATAGAAATTGCAGACTTGTTGATATTGCTGCAGAGGCAAAGGTTATGCTTAATGTTGGCCCAAGGCCATATCCAAATTTTGATGATAATCAAATCTTGTATAAACTCTATTGAGAAATCTGTTCTAAGCAAACTTTTTGTAGGTATTTCTATATATCCTTTTGATGAAATTATCAAAAATGAAGATTGTGGAATGAATTTTTAAAGACCAAGTTGAAGAATATCTTAGTCTAAGGAAAATTAGGTTATTAAATTGTAAGATCAATTTAAGGATCAAAGTGTCATTCATACATACATATTTTAAGTTTTAATATTGCATAAAAATATTTTTAAGTCATAAATTTCGTTTTTAGTTAAAACTGGTTTCCTTCAGAAAATGTTTTAGAAAATGGTTCGTCAGAATTTGTTTCATTAGAAATTGGATTAGAATCTGGATAACTTTCTAATCGAAAATCTATTTCACACTACAGGACAAAATAACGGTTAGAAAGAAGCAAATTTTTTTGTTATGTTTTCTAACTGTCAAAAATAGCTAGTTTTGTGTTTTCTTACTTCAAACCAAGTTTTTGAGTATAAATACATGTTGTTATATCATTTAGAAGTTTAGATAAAATATTGAAAAGATTTTCTAACTCTTAAGAGAAATCTTACTTGTTTTAAATCTCACTTTTCATCTTTGCACTTCATCTTTACATATCATCCTTAATTGATTATAGCTTTTGTTGTAATTACTTGTGAGGAATTATTATTGTTAAAGATTGTGAGTTGGGTTTGCTAGAACCTAAGAGAAATTTTAGTAAGTGTTTCAATCTTTTACTTTGAAAAAAAGATTGTGGGTAGATATACATAGGTTTGTATATTGACTTGAACTCTTGCCCTTAAAAGAGTTAAGAGTAGAGAGAAAAACTCAAGAGTGATTCTTGAGGAGTGGAGGTAGGCAGGTTGGCCGAACCACTATAAATTATGTGTGTGTTTTACTTTTCTGCTCTATTTTCTATCTTCTACAATTCTATTTTACATTTTGGAAATTTGTATTTTCAAAATTCTGTAAAACGAATTTCTAAAATATTCACAATAAATTTAACATACTTTTTCAGAAATATATTTGAAGTCTAAAAAGAACTTGCAAAATCTATTTCTATTGTTATCTTGCATTTTTTACATCAATTCACCCCTCCTCTTGAGTGTCTTTCGGGACCTACATTTAGTATCAGAGCGGTTCTCTATTCCCTAAGGTTTAACACCCTTGAGTGATCTTGCAAATGGCCGAATCAAACAATGCTCTTACTACTACTCCATTCAAAGAAGGATATTATGTCCATCGTCCACCTATGTTTAATGGTGAAAACTATCCCTTCTGGAAAGTTGTCATGAGACGCTTCATTCAATCACAAGATATGGATTGTTGGGATATCATTGAAGATGGATATGAACCTCCAAGAAAGATTTATACTAAAGAAAGTGCATCAGAAATTGCTACTGTTCTAAATACCATAAAAGAATTCATAGAAGCTGAAAAGAGAAAAGTGTAGTTAAATTCTAAAGCTATGAGCATACTTTTCTGCTCAATGCACACACATAAATTCAACAGAGTTTCTGGATGTGATACAACTAAAGAAATCTGGGATAAGCTACAAGCAACATATGAAGGTACAAATCAAGTTAAAGATACTAGACTTCATATTCTCATGGTAGACTATGAAGCATTCAAAATGAAGCCAGAAGAGTCAATTTCTGAGGTAATCAATAGGTACATAAAATTAACTAATGAAATTAAAGCTCTTGGTAAGAAACTTGATGAACATAATAAAATTGCTAAGCTTGTTAGAGGTCTCACACCTAGATAGAAAGCAAAAGCATCAATTCTTTTAGATAAAGATCTTAGCACTTTAAATTTTGATATTGTTTGTAGATCTCTTATCTCTCATGAGCTTTATATCAAGTCTCAAGATGCAGAAAAAGAAAAAAGATAAAAAATTGAAAGCTATTGCTCTCAAAGCAGAATTTGGAAGTGATTACTCTACAGGTGATGATGAAATGGCGTTAATTACAAATAAATTCAAAAAGCTGTACAGAAAAGGCAAAAGGTCATACAGAAAGCAACATCAGAAATTCTCTCATCACAAAGCTAAAAATTCATCAAAATCTGGTGTAGTAGTTTGTTATAAATGTAACAAACTAGGTCATATTAAATCTAAATGTCCAAATCTCAAAAGAAAGGAGAAGATATTTAAGAAGAAATCTATGAAAGCTAAATGGAGTGATAGTGAAGAATCTAGTAACAGTGACTCAGAATCTGCAATTTCTGAAGATATTGGTCTTATGGCAATTTCTAATCATGAAAAGCAAAACTCCAATTCTAACAATGAACAGAATGCTGACAACAGTTCACATAAGAATGATTCAGAAAATTCTGAGATAAGTGATTCTGATTCTAATTCTGACTCAAATGAAAATGGAAATGAATATGAAAAAAATGCTTGAATGCTTTGAAGATTTGCATCATAAATATCTTATGCTTAAGAAGACTCATATTGAGATAAAAAAATTATGATAAATTGCTTATAGAATATGAAAGTGCAAAGGAGACAGAATTAAAAAACAAAAATGATTATTCAGTTCTGGAAAGAAAGTTTATTGATTTACAAGAAAAATGCAATGTAAAGGGTAAATAGATCTGTGTATGTAACGAAAATTTTTTTGTAAATTTAATTGCAAAATCTGCTCACAATTCTCATGCAAATACATCAAGAAAATATTACAGAAAAAATACTCAGAAAAATCTATCCAATAAAATGATGCGTAACCCTTCTGCTACATGTTTTTATTGTTGTAAAAAGGGACATATCTCAAAATTCGGTTACTATAAAAAGAATACAAATTCTGTTAAATGGGTGATTAAAAATCCTGAAACTTTTGTAACTAACCATGAAGGACCCAAGAAGAGTTGGGTACCTAAAAATACTTGATTATTTTGTAGATTTGCATAAGGAGCACCAAAATAGAAAAATGGTATATGGATAGCGGTTGCTCTAGGCATATGACGTGGGACAGGATAAAATTTTCTAAATTGAAAAATTCTGAAGGTGGTTCTGTCAGTTTCGGTGATAATCGAAAAGAAAAAATTATTGGTATTAGTTCTATTGGGACTAATCCAGTAATTGAAGATGTTTCTCTTGTTGAAGATTTAAAGTACAATTTACTCAGCATAAGTCAACTTTGTGACAAAAAGAAAAGAGTAATCTTTGAAGTTGATCATTGTAGAGTAGAAGATATAGAAACTAGGAAATCTATTTTAAAAGGATAAAGATCTGAAAATATTTACTTGGTCAGCCTAGAAGATATTCAAAATAGTAAAGCCAGATGCTTGATTACTAAAGAAGATTTAAGTATTCTATGGCATAGAAAGCTTGGACATATAAGTTTTCATGCATTAGAAAAGCTGGTCAAAAAAGACTTGGTAAAGTGAATGCCAAAGATAAAGATTGATACATATCATATATACAAGGCATGCCAGCTTGGGAAACAAATCAGAAATTCACATAAATCTAAAAATGTGATTTATACTAAAAAACCATTAGAGCTTCTACATATGGATTTATTTGGACCAATAGATCCTTCAAGTATTGGTGGAAAATCCTATGTGCTAAATGTGGTAAATGACTATACACGTTACACATGGGTTATGTTTCTTGCACACAAGGATGAAACTTTTGAAGCTTTCAAAAAGTTGAGTAAAAGGATTCAGAATGAAAAAAGCTATAAAATAACAAGCATTAGAAGTGATCATGGAAGAGAATTTGAGAATCAAAAATTTGAAGAATTTAGTAATATTTCTGGAAAAAGTCATACCTTTTATGCTCCTAGAACACCCCAGCAAAACGACATTGTAGAAAGGAAGAATAGGACTCTTCAAGAAATGGCTAGAACAATGCTGAATGAAAACAACTTACCAAAGTATTTTTGGGCAGAAGCAGTTAACACTGCATGCTACATTTTAAACAGAATTTTGATTAGAACAGTGCTAGAAAAGACTCCATATGAACTATGGAAAGGAAGAAAACCAAACATCAGCTACTTTCAACCTTTTGGCTGTAAGTGTTTTATTTTTAATGATAAAATTAATTTAAATAAATTTGATGCTAAATCTGATGAAGGTATATTTTTGGATTATTCACTAAATTCTAAAGCATATAGAGTATACAATAAAAGAACTCATAAAGTTAAAGAATCCATAAATGTTAAATTTGATTTTGCTAACGAAAATTCTAGAGAAAAGAATTCTTCTGATGATGAGACAGGTCTTGAAATAGAAAAAGAAAAAGCTCAGAAGATCGTGAACACAGAAGGTGCACCAGATCAACAAACAGATCCAGATGACAGAATTTTAGAAACAGAAAATAATCTAGAAATTGAAAGGGAACCAGAAAGCTCATCAGAAAATGTACCAAAAATTCAATAAGAACAGCAACCCGAATCTCAAACTTTAGAACTACCTAAAGAGTGGAAATTTCATAAAAATCTTCCTAAAGATGATCTACTGACTGATCCATCTGAAAGAATAATGACAAGAAGAGCATTAAGAGAATATTGTGGTAATATTGCATTTGTTTCAAATATTGAACCTAAAAATTTTATTGATGTTAAAAATGATGAAAATTGGATAAATGCTATTCAAGAAGAATTAATTTAGTTTGAAAGAAATAGAGTATGGAACTTGGTGCCTAGACCCTCAAATTGTTCCATTATTGGGACAAAATGGGTGTTTAGAAACAAATTGGATGAGCAAGGAAATATTATTTGAAATAAAGCAAGATTGGTGGCCCAAGGCTATAATCAAGAAGAAGGTATAGATTTCGATGAAACTTTTGCACCCGTAGCTAGACTAAAAGCTATTAGAATTTTATGTGCATTTGCATATTTTAAAAATTTTAAATTATATCAAATGGATGTAAAAAGTACATTTTTAAATGGTTTTTTAAATGAAGAAGTTTATGTAGAATAACCTCCTAGTTTTGAAAATGTTAAGCATCTAGGTTTTGTTTTCAAACTTAAAAAGGCTATGTATGGTTTGAATCAAGCTCCTAGAGCTTGGTATAAAAGACTTAGTTATTTTTTATTAAATCACTGGTTTAACAGAGAAAAAGTATACAATATTCTTTTTATCAAGCATAAATATTCACACATGCTAATTGTTCAAATATATGATGATGATATTGTATTTGGATCTACTAATGTTTCTTTATGTAAAGATTTTGAAGCCATCATGAAAAGAGAATTTGAAATGAGCATGATGGGAGAGCTAATATTCTTTTTGGGACTTCAAATCAAGCAATGTTCAAAATGCATCTTCATCAATCAAATAAAATATACAAAAGAATTACTAAAGAAATATAATATGCTTAATGCAAAATCTGCCAGTACTCCTATAAGTGCATCTATCAAATTAGAAAAAGATGAGAAAGAAAAAGATGTTGAAGAAAAATTATACAGATGGATGATTGGATCGTTACTTTACCTAACTGCAAGTAGATTGGATATACACTTTAGTGTATGTCTTTGTGCTCGCTTTTAATCTACTCCAAAAGAATCTCATTTATCTGCTGTAAAAAGAATTATGAGATATTTAATAGGAACTCAAAATTTGGGTTTATGGTATCCAAAGAAAACATCTTTTAACCTGGTTAGATATTCCGATGCTGACTATGCTAGATGTAAAATCGATAGAAAAAGCACATCAGGAGCATGTCATTTTATGGGCAATTCCTTAATCACCTGGTTCAGTAGGAAGCAAAATTCAGTGGCTTTATCTACTGTTAAAGCTGAATACATAGCTGCTGGTAGTTGTGTTGCTCAAATTTTGTGGATTAGACAACAATTAAAAGATTATGGTATAGATTTTGATAAAATTCCCATATTCTGTGATAACACAAGTGCCATAAATCTTACCAAAAATCTAATTATGCACTCAAGAACGAAGCACATAGAAATTCATCACCATTTTATTAGAGATCATATGCAAAGAGGAGACATCTTGCTGGAATTTGTTTCTACAAAAAACTAGCTTGCCGATATTTTTACCAAGCCTTTGAAGGAAGATCGTTTCTATAAGTTGAGAAGAAAACTTGGTATGGGTTTGTCTGAGTAATTTTTTTAACTTAAACCATTATCTTGTCTGTATAAAAGAAAAAGTAAGTTATAAAAATTTTTGCTTTAAATTTTCATCATTCTAATTCTTCTTACATGTGTGTTCTATTATTATTTTTGGAGAAGATGGCTTGCGAGTAGTAAAAGCAAAGAAAATATGAGTCAGCCTATGGTGAGTTAAATTGTCTCTATTACCCCTAAATATATATGTGTAATAGATTTGAATTTTGTAGGGACTGTCCTGTCATTTTACGTGGATCTCGTTCTTTGCGCCTGGGTTACCGTGTTTTTGCAATTTTCCAACACTATCTTTTTAACTGCATATTTTTCCTTAGTTAAATCAAGTTAACTCATTTTTTTAAGTGTGCAGGTCATAGTGTTTCCCTCCCAAACACTAAGTATTAAAACTTCCCTAACACGTTTCATTTCCCCACTCTTTACATATCACAAAAATCGTCCTTTTTAAAATCCCTAATTTGCAGTAGTTCTCATCCTTTTTAAAAACCGTTCAATCTCCTTGTTTGTTGTTGTTCTTCTCTATGAAAATGGGTAGATCAAAGTCTTTTGCTAAACGTAACCCTTGTCGGAGTCCATCTCCAGTATCTTCGATCTCCATAACCCCAACTAAAATACAACCATTGCCAAAGCCTACACCATCCAAATTCGATGCTACATCACACCAAAACCCATCCTCAAAACATCCCCTTCTTCCATCTAAAATCATTGATTGGGATAATCTCATTAAGAGTGCTCCAGATGTGGCTCGCTATGTAGAGAAGCAAGGATGGCAGACATTTTTCACTTACCATCACAAAAAGACGTATCCAGATCTGGTTAATTCTTTCTACGCTTCTCAATTCAATATTGAATCCGAGAGTTTCAAAGTAAAGCTAAATGAACGAGAATACACTGAAAGTCCTTCGCTTCTTGGCAAAATTTTTTCTATGCCTTTGAAGGGTTCAAAATGCACTCGTAGTACCAATAATATTTTGGATTTTGAGGATCTTGATAAAGAGAAATTTTTAAGTCATATTTCATCCGATGGCAGTGATTCTTCAAAAATCCTTTTGCTTCAAATTTGTTGGTTCAATTTCGCATGTTAACCAAATGTATATGTTTATATGTTACTCCGCGTTCTGGCAGTACTTCATATCTTTCTGATTTTGATATCATTTTCTTGTGGCATTACCATACTTCCAAAAGCTTCAACTTGCCCTTTCTTATTTTTAACTATATGGCCACTCGAACTGTTGATGAAAAGAAACCCTATAGCCTGATTTTGACTCGTTTATTTGACCACTGGAAATTAATTACTGATGATACTGTCTCTGTGCCCTATAAGGTTGAAAAAATTAGCATTTTTTTTCCAAAAAAGCAGGGAAGAAAGTTGTAACTGGCAAACATAAATTTATTTACGGCCCCTGCATTACCTCCTAAATCATCTCCTGTGGCCAAATCCGCTAAGGGTAAAAAAGTTATGACTATTGATACTGTAGAGAAAAATGCAGGTTTAGAGGCTCAAATTGGTCAATTACTAGAATTGATCAAGTCATCAAAAGGAGTGCTCATTGGTGAACCATCGTCTGCTATCCAGATTTTTGAAAAGAAATCTGATCAGAAATCTGATTCAACTTCTATTGTTCCATCTGATGACAAATCTGACACCAGATCTGAAGGAAAATCTGATGTTGAACCTAAAGAAGAATTTGAATAGAATTCTGAGCCAAAATCTGCTGAGCCATCTGTACCAAAATCTGAACCAGTTTCTGCTCATCAATCTAGCAGCTCCCCTGCTACAAAGTCTAACCATTCTCATGCTACTCCAACATCCACTCCAAGTTCTCCATCAACCCCAACAATCGCTTCTACTATTCATTTTATGGTGGATTAATCCAAGTTACTGGAGTTGCATTCACTGCTTGGTAAGCTCAGTTTTATTTTTGCTGATATTGCTAAAATACTTCCTGACATTATAAGCCCACCTTCTTCCTTGGTCCAATCTGGACCTGGTCCAGATGCTTCGATCCCAAGTGACAAGCCAACTCCTTTCCCTCTAAGAAGGCAATTTGCTCGTACCATTCTTCGCGATAAGAATCCTCCAAAGTCGGGACAACTTGGAAGCAGTTCTTTGCCAATGGATGTTGATCCATAGTATTTTATTTCTATCTTTTTGTTGCTGTTTCTCTTTTTGCATGATGACAAAGGGGGAGAATAGTTTGAAACAGTTTGATTATGTCTATGTTTAACAGAACAGTATGTTTTTATTTATGGCCTCTTATGATGTTTTGTGGACAATTATATTATTATGCTAAACTTTTATTGCTATGGTTCATTTTAGCATATTTTATACTCATATATCTTTTGTAAATTTTTCTCCATGCATATATTTAGGGGGAGTTTTTTTACTAACCTAGATAGACTTATAAGTGGAGTTTATTAAGGTTTTGTCATCATAAAAAAGGGAAAAATTGTTGGCCCTAAGCCATATCCAAATTTTGATGATAATCAAATCTTATATAAATTCTATTGAGAAATCTGTTCTAAGCAATCTTTTTGCAGGTATTTCTATATATCCTTCTGATGAAATTATCAAAAATGAAGATTATGGAATGAATTCTTGAAGACCAAGTTGAAGAATATCTTAGTCTAAGGAAAATTAGGTTATTAAATTGTAAGATCAATTTGAGGATCAAATTGTCATTCATACATACATATTTTAAGTTTTAATATTGCATAAAAATATTTTTTAAGTCATAAATTTCGTTTTTAGTTAAAACTGGTTTCCTTCAGAAAATGCTTTAGAAAATGGTTCATCAGAATTTGTGTCATTAGAAATTATAGTAGAAATCTGGATAACTTTCTGATCAAAAATTTATTTCGCACTATAGGACAAAATAACGGCTAGAAAGAAGCAGATTTTTTTGTTTTGTTTTCTAATGGTCATAAACGACTAGTTTTGTATTTTTTCACTTCAAACCAAGTTTTTGGGTATAAATATATGTTATTAAATCATTTAGAAGTTTAGAGAAAATATTGAAAAGATTTTATAACTCTTAAGAGAAAGCTTACTTATTTTAAATCTCACTTTTCATCTTTGCATTTCATCTTTACATATCATCCTCAATTGATTATAGCTTTTGTTGTAATTACTTGTGAGGAATTATTATTGTTAAAAATTGTGAGTTGGGTTGGCTAGAGCCTAAGAGAAATTCTAGTAAGTGTTTCAATCTTTTACTTTGGGAAAAAAGATCATGGGTAGATATACATAGATTTGTATATTGGCTTGAACTCTTGCCCTTAAAAGAGTTAAGAGTGGAGAGAAAAGCTCAAGTGATTCTTGAAGAGTAGAGGTAGGCAGATTGGCCGAACCACTATAAATTTTGTGTGTGCTTTACTTTTCTGCTTTATTTTCTATCTTCTACAATTTTGTTTTACATTCTAAAAATTTGTATTTTCAAAATTCTGTAAAACGAATTTCTGAAACATTCACAACAAATTTAACTTACTTTTTCAGAAATATATTTGAAATCTAAAAAAAACTTGCAAAATCTATTTCTATTGTTATCTTGCATTTTTTACATTCTCTGTTAGAAAAGCTATTAGAAATCTGCAATTGCATACAATTTTGTTCCTTTAGATATTTGGCTAGAAAATTTTAAGACACCCAATTCACTCCCCCTTTTAAATGTTTTTTGGGACCTACACTTAATAGTTTTATAATAGCAAGATTTTCTCTTGGTTAGCAGTGCTTAACTGTAGGAGGGATTGAGAATGGTGCAGGTTGCAACGTCAGTTGGCAAAAGACACAACCTAGATGGCTGAAGCTTAATGTAAGCGCTGTTGTGTTTGACAATCAGAATAGAGTAGGTTTAGGGTTTGTTTTGAGAAATAAGGAAGGGATCTTTCTTGCTACAGGTAGTGGTCCAGTGAGTGGAGTGTTGTCACCAGCCATTGCAAAGGCATTGGCAATCCATGAGGCCTTTAGCTGGATCAGAGCCAAAAAGTTGAAGCAGGTCATCATAGAGTTGAATTCTCAATTGATGGTGCAAGCAATTAAATCTAGAGCTTTTCTTAAGTTTGATTGTTGATGATTGTATTTGCTCAAGTTTTTATGTTGCAAGCCTTAGGCTTGAGTTTGCTAAGAGGTCAACGAATTATGTAGCTCACAGTCTGACTCGAGCTTTTCAATTCTATATTGGGCTTTTACATTTGGGTGGAGTATCCACCATCTTCATTGTTATCTTTGTTATATGCTGATTTGGCTTAATGCAAGTTCTTTCTCTTAAAAAAAATAAAAATAAAAAATCCTAAATACAAAGCCAAACGCAAAGCATTTTTTTTTTTTTGGCTTTTTAATTATAAATAAATAAATTCTTAGTAAATCTTAACTCCGATAAATAAAAAAACAACAGCAAACTGTAACAACATAGATTCGAAAAGAGCCCACTAATCTCATACGTGTCAAAACATGAATGGCTACGAAGCATCGGTTGCAAGATCGTTAGCTACGAACACAACTTGATTTCGAAAAGAAGAAAACCAAAAACAAGAAAAAATATATAAACCCATCAGCTGCGCGCACTTTTGTCAGCCCATTGCCCCCTTCTGCCTCTTTCTCCGTCTCCTATTATTAAGTCAACAACAGCAAGCACAGCCTCCGTCCACCGCAATCCGTGAATATTCCGGCGCTGTTGTTCATTCGGCTTTTATATATCTATATATTTTAATAAAAAATGGGCTCCCAAGCTCGAGAAAAAGAAGATTCCGGAGATGGCGACAAAAAGGATGAATCGAGCCGTTTACTACCAACACCAGCTCAATCTCCGTTGTCTTCGCCGTCGGATGGCGAGTCCGAAGAAGCTGCATTCGAGGCCAAAGAGAAAATCCTGATCGTCGATGTGGACGGTCGGGAGGCAATCGACGTTGGTGATTGCGTCCCGCCATTCTCGTGGAAAAAACTATGGTTATTTACGGGGCCTGGATTTTTGATGAGCATAGCGTTTTTAGATCCAGGAAATTTAGAGGGAGATCTTCAGGCTGGGGCCATTGCGGGATATACGCTACTGTGGCTGCTGATGTGGGCCACCGTGATGGGCTTGCTGATTCAGATGCTCTCTGCTCGGGTCGGCGTAGCCACGGGAAGGCACTTGGCGGAATTGTGTAGAGAGGAGTATCCAAATTGGGCTAGATTGATTTTGTGGTTTATGGCGGAGGTGGCGCTTATTGGAGCTGATATACAGGAAGTCATAGGAAGTGCTATCGCAATACATATTTTGAGTAATGGAGTTTTGCCGCTCTGGGCCGGAGTGGTCATTACAGCCTTGGATTGGTTCGTATTCATGAGTTCTGTAATTTTGAAACATATATTATTAACATCGGATTAGTTCTTGTGGAAATTCTTTTTGCATCGTACTTTTGCATTTTAGCCATTTATCCATCTTTTGAAAAGAATTAATAGGCTTTAGATAATAGCTGCATACAGGTTCCTATAAGCATAATTTTGTTCGCTTTTGGTTAGCATATATCATATTAAGCTCTCAATCTCTGGTGGAGTAAAGACATACTGATTCTAAAATAAATATTTGATTGAAACCATAAATCCTTGGGGAATTAGTCTTACCTTTCTTCCTTCACTTTTTCCTTTGCGATGTTAATGTTCTGTTTGGTTAAGAATATCTTTGGATGACAGAGTCTCTTGCTAAAGATAAGGTCCATCTTTTTACTTGGATTTAGTTCTTTGTGCAGTTACATTTTCTGGAGAATGGAGAATTTATTTTATTGTTTGGGAATTTATGTTTTTCTATTTGGACAGTTTTATGTTTTTATTTCTAGAGAATTATGGGGTGAGGAAGCTGGAAGCTGTTTTTGCTGTCCTCATTGCAACTATGGCTTTATCATTTGCCTGGATGTTTGGTGACGCCAAGCCAAGTGGAAAAGAACTTTTAGTGGGTAAGGCTGCGTATTTGTGTATGAATTTTAACATTCTCCTATTTACTTTGTGTTAAAAGATTGTCTTCATTGGTTGAACTCGTGTTTTTTTTTTTTTTTAATTCTGATATCTGCTGTAGGTATTTTACTTCCAAGACTCAGTTCAAAAACAATCCGGCAAGCAGTGGGAGTTGTTGGCTGTGTTATAATGCCTCACAATGTATTCTTGCATTCAGCTTTGGTGCAGTCGAGAAATATTAATCCTCAGAAGAAAGGTCGGGTTCAGGAGGCAATCAATTACTACTCAATTGAGTGCTCTATCGCTCTTCTAATTTCCTTCATGATCAATTTGTTTGTGACAACTGTGTTTGCCAAGGGATTCTATGGTACTAAACAGGCCAATAACATAGGATTAGTCAATGCAGGGCAATATCTTCAGGAAAAATATGGAGGAGGGCTGTTTCCAATTCTTTATATCTGGGGTATTGGTTTGTTGGCAGCTGGACAAAGTAGTACAATAACTGGTACATATGCTGGGCAATTTATAATGGGAGGTTTTCTTAACCTGCGCTTGAAGAAATGGCTTAGGGCATTGATAACACGAAGTTTTGCTATAGTTCCAACTATGATAGTTGCTATTTTGTTCAACACATCTGAAGCTTCATTGGATATTTTGAATGAATGGCTAAATGTACTTCAATCAATGCAGATTCCTTTTGCGCTCATCCCTCTTCTTACTTTGGTAGCCAAGGAGCAGGTCATGGGGGTCTTCAGAATTGGACCTGTTCTTGAGGTACGTTCTTAACTTGATTGAGGGTCCTTGATCTGTGTGAGCATTTCATTGGCATTTGTATATTTGAAAAAAGACTTGGATATGAGCAGCAAGTTCTTAAATGTTAGTGAGATTGTAATTGAAGGAGAAAATAGAAAGATTTCTCAAATTCATCAATGTGCAAATCTGCCAATTCCTTGCAATATCTTTTTGATCCAGTTTGGTGTTTATGCCTGTTTGTTACACTCGTATAACCTTTGTGGAAAAGAAAAGGGAGGAAAAGAAGAAACCGTGAGAGCTAGTTCCTAGCTTTTTAAGCTTTAGAAGTCTTGCATTAGGTGATATTGTGACGTTTCATATCATATGCAGATTTGTTGAGGAAGCACTTTATCTCTTTTTTTTTTTTTGGGAACTTGGCACTTGATCATGTTGAGATTTGAAGAGTTTCAATAGATTTATGCAGAGCTGAGTTTGATAGCACTTTTGATTATCTAAGGAATTTGAAAATAAGCTGTGGTTGGAGAAAAAGTCTTTATAAGAAGATTACCCTTTTCCTCTGCCCCCTTATTTTCATGGGAGAATAGATCTCCACATTTTTGTCTTAGCTTAAGAAGCTGAAGTGCTACTGGTGTGGAAACAGGCTTTCTGAATGTTTGTATTTATCACCTTCTAGTTCAGCTGGTGAATTTTGATATTGAAAATGACAGTTCAGCCATAGTCATAATCTTCAGTTAAATCACACATTAGGCCAAAAAAATAGCGGCTAGGGGCACTTATTTTTTATTTGTAGCGGTCAATTAGTATATTGCATATGTTGTATGCTAGTAATAATGTATTTGCTGATTTTGCTTATGTTGTAATGCTTTTTCCTTTCATTTTGCAGAGGTTAGCATGGACCGTAGCAATCCTGGTTATACTTATTAATGGGTATCTATTGCTTGATTTCTTCATATCTGAAGTTAAGGGACTGCTGTTTGGTTTTTTAGCCTGTACTGGAACAGTTGCATATGTAGCGTTTATTATTTATCTTGTTTCACATGGTGGTGCTCTTTCACCTAAATGGCTCAGCTTAGAAATGTCGAAGAGCAATGCTTACCCTGGAAATTGATTTCATATAGTTTGAAGAATTACACATCAGAATACTGAGACCATCTTCGAAAGCCTGCCATACTGCATGAGAGTTGTTGAAATGCTTTAAAAAGCAGTACGGTCACAGTTAAAATCACTAAGCCCCGGTGAATGCATAAAGTGAGTATACAATCTTAATAGCTTTTGCTTAACAGAGCTACTTGATCGGGTTTATCATCAATTTTGTGAGGATATAAGTTTCTTTTGGTGGGTGGATGATGAATATCAATTGCATTAATAGGTTGAACCTGATCAATTTGTTAATCTTAGGACTTGTTTATTGGTTTATTCTTTCTTGCAACAGCAAATCATGTATCATAGCGACAATGTTGTCGTAAATTTTACTTTGAGGACTAATCAATAGAACGGAAGTAAATGTTGCATTTAGAGAATATTTTTCTTTTGGCATCCTTGGCTGATATTAACCTTCATTTAATCTTATGTGGTACTCGATAGTGCTTGTAACTTCTGGTCAAGATTGACAGATCCAACTTGGCATGAGTGAATATTTTGCTAGTGATAAATTTGGTGTTCGCAGGGGGAGGAGATCAAAAGAAATGTTTTACGTATGTTATCTTCTTTCTTTCGTAGTAGTTATGTTATGAAACAGTATGCCTGTTCTCTTCTTTCATCCTCAACATATTATATGAATCAAAGAAGTCACAACGTTGCTCCAGTACATTCTTTCTTCCTCTTTATGAATTTCTAAACTTGCAGTAAAAGCATTTTGAATTGTTATACTAGTATTTGGTATAAAGGCACAAATTCATTAAAGCACCTGATATTGGTGCTTCAACTTGCTGCCGTCTGCCGTTTATGGATGGAATGTGCTCGACAACCATTGTGAAGCGCCTTATTGAAAGGGATTGGATTCTCTACCGCGAAATTGATATTGCAACATCTGACTATGCGGACGAGAAAATGGTTTCTGGTAAGAATTGCATCAGATCTTTCTCGTTTGAATTTGGTGGATTAAGTAGACGAGAGAATGTTAAAATAAACCTATAATATCAATCTAATAAGGAGTTGATGTGATTCATGTGAATGTGAAATTATTTCCCATGTTTATTCGGTTCATAAATTTGGGCCTGCACAAGAAAAGTTGAAGAAAGAGTACTCGGTGGAACTGATAGAGCTGCACTTCCGTCCCAACAACACACGGGATCCACCAATGCTTGGATGAGACTGGTTGAATAAATTTGATTCGCTAGTTTCTTACCTAAATATGATTAATAATTTTATGAACAAGCAGAATTGATCATGGAATAAGGTAAGGATTATGAGAAACTTAAACACTTTCCTCTTTTACATAATATTCAATTATAAGAAGTCTCAAGAAAAAAGATCCGATTGCCACCGCGTAATTGTGTCATTGATCAGTAACTTGGAACTCGTACTTAATTTCAATTCAATTTTACTTACTATCCTTCTATTCAAATTTAGTGTCTTTTTTGAATTTATCATGGACGAAATTAAACTGAAATTGAAGAATCATATATTATAAATTAGAGTTAGCAGGAACACTGCTATAACTGGGGATAAGTTTTTTTTTTTTTTGTATAATTACTGATATTATCTAGTTCGAACCGAATTGACCTTCCATAGAAGTAAAATTCTTACAATATTAAGTTTCGTCGTTTATAAGATTTAAATTCGAAATTTTTTTTAAGAAAAATAAATATTAAATTATTTGAACCAACCAATATTGATTATAACCGGGGATAAGTTAATGAATAACGGTTATAACTAGAATACAATTGAATTTATTGATATTTTTACGTTTTACATCAGTTTAAAGGCCCCTGCAAGGTCAGCTGTACAACTTGGACCAATGTATATGCTCTCATATTGGATCACAGAAAAAACTTGTTTAGATCAATTTCACTAAAATTTTATTGGACTAAATTAGTTGAAAAAGAAGTAAATATAATTAGCATACATAAATGGCAATTTATTATTAACATAATTCATAAAAATATTCAGCAATTATGGATGAGTATGGACTATTTAACTGATCCATTAACAATTTTATTAAATTAGTACATTAATTTTGGTTAACCGTTATATTAAATTTTATTTTTAATTTAATTTTTCGGATGAATTTATCAGCTAACCACTAAAAAATTTTAATATATGAATTTAATAAAATATACAATTTGTAATATTATTTTTAATAATTAAAAATGCTTTAGAAATGAAAAAAAATAAAAATTAAATACGGTATCCATTAAAAAATAAAAATAAAAATAAAATTTTCATAATTAATTATAAAAATTAAATATATTTAATGTGAAATTAACAACAAAGTGCTAATTATGCACATATAATAATAATAATAATAATAATAATAATAATAATAATAATAATAATAATAATAATAAAAGATAATTTTATTGTTTATTTACTAAAAATATGTATTTTAATAATATTTTAGAAAATTATATATCATAATATTTATAAATTACACAAATATTGAAAAATATAACATTAAATTTTAAATATAATTTATAAAATGTATATAGATTGATTTCGGATCGGTTCGGTTAATCACTGGCTTTTAAAAATAAAAATTGTAAACCTAAATTTTCAATTCGATTAACCTAAAAATCAGTTCGATTTCGGATCGATTTTTTGGTTAACCTAAATTTTGATTTTTTTTGCTGACCCCTATCGGCAATGACCAAGTCTTCACAAAATTTTTTCTAAAGTCATATAAATCCTCCAACATTTAAGTAAATGTTGGACTAAGGATTATCATGAGATGGAAAAAATCATATATCCGTGGGGATCCAATCCGAACGGAGCGAAAAATTCTCGATTTTTCACCCTCGGGGGTGGGGATGGGGATAAAAAAATTTTCGATGTGAATTTTGGGACGGGGGCGGAAAACGAAGTATTTGTCCCACGGAGATCCCCGACTTCGGTATATATTACTATATTGTCCCTAATGTTCTAATTATTTACATGTTTGTCATTCATTATAAATCCCCCAATTAAACCCTAACCTCATGTCATTTCCTTCTCTTGCCGTCTCTTTTCTTCTCCCTCTCACACAGATAGCCACTTTTTTTTCTCTCTCTCTCTCTCTAACAAAAAAATTCCTCTTCCTCACCATAGCTCCTCCTCGTTGGCGTCTACCTCTGCTCGTCGACTGGTGAGTCTGTTCTCTCTCTCTTTTTCTTTTTTTTATTGTCTAAAGTATAGTATAGTCTATCTCTCTCGAAATCCATTTTCATTTTTCTGTGTTTGTTATATGTTGAGTTTCGCTTCTTTCGTTACATGGCATGCATTCAAAATCTATTTTTGGATTTGAAGGAATTGAGGTTTAAGAGGCTAGGGTTTCCCTTTCTCTCTAGGTAATTCCCCTCTTTTAGTTTCATTGTTTTTTATGTGTATTAAACGGAAATGATGTGTGTATTAATGGGTTTGATTTTTTTTAATTTCTGCTTTCTTGTGTTATGCTGTTAGGTTTTGATAATTTGTTTGATGCTCCAAGTTTGGATTGAGCTCTAGTTTTTAGTTTGATAAACTAAAACTATTTATTGTATTTTTGTGAATTAACTTAACATTAAAATATGCAATAAACAAATAAATAAAAAAGAAGAAAATAAAGAAGAGTATATATAATGGCCTCAACATCGGGTCAACTGTGAACGGTGCTTTCTGATTGTGAATAGTGATTTTCGGGCCAAAAAGGATACTCGGAAGTCAAAAATATTTTATTGGACCATCAAAAAGTATTGGTCATGGTAAGTTCGGGTTGAAATTTGAAGTAAAATTGAGATCAAATAGATTTCAAAAAATTAAAAATACGAAAAAGGTAGCGAGTCAATTTTTCTATTAGGGAATGTAACTTGATTTTGCATAAATTTTAAAATTCGTAAACGAACTCCATAAATTACAATATTTTTCAGATCTTTATGAATTTTTATGTAGAATTTTTTGGTAGTAAAATTTAAATTTTTCAGTGATACCGGCGTTTGTCGAATCGGATCGATAACAGACTCTGATTAAGCCAAAAATTTGTATACTACCTATTTTTGATGTGATAAGAGTGATGAGATTATTTTTAGAGTAATTTAAAGTGAGGAAGAGAGAGAATTTGGATTAGATCCTAATGAGCCTAAAATGGGCCTTAATATTTAAGTGGGTTAAGTCCACTCATCAAGTCCAACTTTGGGGCCAT
The DNA here is from genome assembly GCA_037975025.1 of Excoecaria agallocha. Lineage (NCBI taxonomy): Eukaryota > Viridiplantae > Streptophyta > Magnoliopsida > Malpighiales > Euphorbiaceae > Excoecaria > Excoecaria agallocha. The sequence continues at coordinate 82,779,554 of CM075806.1, forward strand.
TGAGAGAGTATTTAAGAGCTGAAAATTTTGAGAATGACCCAGATTTTTTTCAGCTCCTCTCCCTTCTCTCATCAAGGTCGAACCTTGTTCTCTCTCCTTCTCTCTTTAATTTGTTTCTTATCCACTCAAAATCTCACTTGGTTCTCAACACAGAAACTGTTATTCCATCACTCTAGAATACAATTATAGCCTCAAGCATTTAATTTGATCAAAGAAAGGAAAGATATATAGGTTACAAAGCTTAGGGCTTTAAGGTAACCTTTGAATAATTAGTGTTTTTAATTAATCTTTTAATATTTTCATATAGTTTTTGAGGTGTAGATTATGAATATGAGCTTAAATTCTGCATTTGAGAACAAAAAAATAAGAAAATCTAGGTTGTTTGGGCCGACTATGGTAGGCGAGGAAGAGGAAGACAAGCTTGCAAGGGCTAAGGGCAAAAGAAAGGAAGTCTAGACACTCTTGAGCAAGAGAAATTGGTATGTGACTAATAAATCTTAATATTTTCTATTTAATTGAATTAATTACCTTTATGTATTTAGGAAAAAATTTGCTAAATTGCTTAAATAATGCAATTGATGTGGGAAAAATAAAATTGGAGCATGTATGAGATTAATTGAATGCTTAGAAGGAAGTATAAAATTTTTGAAGCTAAGTTGTTGTGATGGCCGAAAATTCTCTTAGGGGAAAAATAGTGATTTTTGCATGAAATTGTTACATAATAGTCTAAATTAATTATAAATATTATAATTAATTTTCATGAATTTTTAAAAGATTTATGAAATTAATTTGGGGATTTTTAAGTTAAATAAATGATTATGCAAGTAATGAAATTGATGAATTATAGAGAAATAATTCATAATTTAAGTAAATATGGGTAGTAAATGTGAAATAATGTGCATATAAATTTTTAGGGAATTTATGTACATTACATGAGCAAATGAGAAATAAAATGTTAAATATGTTCAATGAAAAATATTAAGTTATTAGAAAATAATTCAATAAAATGAAGGAATAATGATAGTAAATGTGAAAAGTATGCATATAAATTTTTAAGAAATTTATATGCAATAATAATGTATTTTCGAAAAAAAACTATGAAATTTGTATAGGTAAAAATTATTGAATTATGAAGGAATAATTCAATAAAGGATAAAAAGTGATAAATTAATATGAATTAATTTACTATATTTGAAAAGTAGGTGAAAAAGTCATTTGATGAAAATTCTGAAAATGAAAAAGTTTATAAAGACTTCGAAATAAGTGAAATTGAAAAAAAGTATGTACAATAATACCCTTAAAAATCATCAGGCAGTAAAAAATAGCTCAGGATGTAATTAGCTGGCTATAGGAATATCTCTGTACCGCGATGCAAGTCATGGCGACTTGCTATGCTATAGACTAGATCTCTGATCACCATAGTTTTCTCTGTTTTTGTTCTCTGCTCTGTGAGAAACGGTCCCTTGGGGGTCATTTCTCTATCTCTATTGTGGTCCTGTGGGGTTCACATCACGTGTATCCGGTTTGAGTTTTTCTGTCGGGTCTGAACTAGGGACATAATGAAAGTAAAATGTGAAAATGTAAAAAGAGAATGAAAAATGCTAATTAAAAGTGAAAAAGGATTAATTTGAAAGAAAAAGAAAGTTTAGGAATAAAATTGTAATTTTTTTTAAAAGAATAAAAATTAAGCAAATTAATTAAGAATTGTTTAATTAAGGGTAAAACAGTCAATTATTGGTTAAACTAATTAAAAATGAAGTTTTATAGTCAATAAAGACTAAAATATAATTTTGCATAAAAATGCCTATCTAAGTTTAAATTAAGGTTAAGTACCTTAATTAATAGCTTAAATATCAAAAAGAAGCATAATAAGGTTAAATTCGTAATTTAACGATAAAAATGGACTAAATTGAATAAAAGTGAAAGTTTTGAATTAAATTAATTGTTTAATAAGAAATAAGTATTATATGGATAAAATGTAATAAGATTAAGATGATAAGTGATACAAGGGTGTTACATTTAGTGGTATCAGAGCAGTGATTTAAACGGTTCTAAGATCGGAGTGGGTATTAATGCTTAATTTAATTACATATTTACATGCCAATTGTTATATTGAGAATGTGTTTTGGAATTAATGTATTCTTGCTCCCTTCTATTTTATAGTGAAAAGATGTCTGGAGAACAGAGCTGTGAGGCGGGAGATAACAAGAGTGAGGCCTCCAATAATGTTGGGTAACAGGAAGCACCTCTACTTGTAGCGCCTCCTCCACCTCCTCCTCCTCAGCTAGACTTCCTCAATCTGATATCAGATTATATTCAGCAGTGACTTCAGACTGCCCAGGCCTAGGCACAATCATCAGTAGTACAGATTCAACCACTTGCTCCATCCAGAAGAAAACCTATTCTAGAGCAGTTAAAAAGACTTGGGGCTGAAGATTTCTCAGGGTGTGATCCTTTGACACCTGCAGCAACAGAAGAGTAGCTATTTAAGATCAAGAGGTTGTTTGAGATTACCCACAGTCCCTTGGAAGAAAAAATTGAGGGCATAATTACTTTACTACAGGGTCTAGCATTTATCTGGTGGAACTCAGTTAGAAGGCATACTTCGACATATCCCCTAAATTGGGAATATTTCATTGAGCAGTTTGAAAATAAATACATTGGGTATGAATATAAAATTGCTATGCACGATGCTTTCTAGAGATTGAGACAGGGTAACCGCACAATGTAGAGTATGATAGAGAATTTAAGTGTCTGAGCGCCTACCTGGATGAGGGACATGCCACATAATAGAGGCTATGTCAGTGGCTTGAGAGAGGGTTGCATACTGAGTTGAGACAGATTATTGGGGCTCAGCATTACCCCGATCTACGATCTATTATAGAAACGGTTGTCAATTTAGAAGCCACTCAAGCTAAGCAAGCTGAGAGACAGTCCAGGTTTCAACAAAAGAGGAAGCAGGGACAAAGTAGTGGTAAGTGTGGACAGGATAAGAAGCAGAAGGGTCAGCAGGTACCTCAGGGCCATCCACCAGTAGGCCGGGGAAGGGTAGTGCATCCCGAGGCAAATCCACAGCAACCATAGCTTCTAATACACCCAGAGGCAGAGATAGTGGGATACCAGTATTGTGTGACCATTATGGCAAGACACATTCTGGGGAGTGCAGATTACTGACCAGAGCTTGTTTTAGATCTAGGTCCCGAGATTATCGTATCATAGACTATCTTTTACAACAGACTACTCCAGCCGCCTCACCAGTATCTGGTACAGGGTCATCAGCTCCATGAGGACGTGGTAAGGGAGCCACCCCTAATACATCATCCTCCAAACCAGCTGGTCAATCATCTCAAAGATAGAAATGATCAGTGGGACAAACATATGCTGTTAGGGCTCGAGAAAAGAAGGATGCTCCTGATGTAATTGTGGGTAAGTTTATTTTGTTATCTGATTCTATATGTACATTGATTGATCCTGGCTCCACACACTCTTACGTTAGCACAGAACTAGCACAGGATAAAGGGATGAAAGAGGCATACTTGGACCAGGATATTTTGGTGAGTAATCCTCTGGGACATAGTATGGTAGTAAACAAGATTTATAGAAAGTGTCCTATCCGTGTCCAGGGACATGTATTCTTAGTAAATCTTATCGAGTTGCCCTTCCACGAGTTTGACTTAATTCTGGAGATGGATTGGTTATCCGCCCACCAAGCAACCGTTGACTGTAGAAAGAAGAGAGTTACCTTACAGCTTCAGAATGGTGATGAAATCACAATTGTGGGTGTAAGATCTGATTTCTTTTCTGATGTAATATCAGCTACTGCTGCAAAAAGACTGATCAGTAAAGGTTGTGAAACTTATTTGTGTTATGCAGTTGAGGCGAAGAAAGATTGTTTACAAGTGTCAAATGTGCCTATTGTTAGGAAGTTCCATGATGTATTGCCAGATGAGCTTCTAGGTTTATCACCTGATAGAGAGGTGAAATTTTCCATTGAAGTCGCTCCTGGTACTGCTTCCATTTCTATTACTCCGTATAGAATGGCACCTGCAGAATTGAAAGCGTTAAAGATGCAGCTTTAGGAGTTGCTTGATAAGGGATTTATCAAACCCAACACTTCTCCATGGGGAGCACCTGTTCTATTTGTAAAGAAAAAGGATGGGACTCTCCGACTGTGCATTGATTATAGGCAGCTAAATAAAGTGATTATAAAGAACATATATCATCTCCCTCACATTGAAGACTTATTTGACCAGCTTAAGGGAGCGGGTGTCTTCTCCAAAATCGATCTGAGATTGGATTATTATCAGATGGAAGTAAAGGAAGCGAATGTACCCAAGACTGCTTTTTATACCAGGTATGGCCACTTTTAGTTCTTGGTCATGCCATTTGGACTTACAAATCCACCAGCAACCTTCATGGATCTGATGAACAGAGTTTTTAATCCCTACTTGAATCAGTTTGTGGTGGTCTTCATCGACGATATCTTGGTGTATTCAAAGACACCGGAAGATCATGATAAGCACTTGAAGATTGTGCTACAGACTCTGAGAAAAAAGCAGTTGTATGCCAAATTTAGCAAATATGCTTTTTGGCTGAATGAGGTGTCTTTTTTGGGTCATGTCACATCTACAGAGGGTATCAAAGTAGATCCTTCAAAGATTAGGGCAATCCTTCAATGGAAGCCATCTAAGAATGTGACTAAAGTGCGGAGTTTTCTAGAATTGGTTGGGTATTATAGGAGATTCATCAAAGGCTTCTCCACCATTGCAAATCCCCTGACACGACTGCTACAGAAGAATATTAAATTTGTATGGACTGACAGGTGCCAGGAATATTTTGAGAAGCTTAAAACTATGTTGATGGAAGCTCCAATCCTTACACAACCTAAATCAGGCAAAGACTTTGTGATATATAGTGATGCCTCTAGAAACGGTTTAGGCTACGTTTTGATACAGGATGGTAAGGTGATCGCTTATACCTCTCGAAAACTATGAGAAAAATTATCCTACTCACGATTTAAAGTTGGCAGCTATTGTTTTCACATTGAAAATATAGAGGCATTATCTATATGGTGAGAGATGCTACATCTATTCAGATCACAAAAGTTTGAAATATCTGCTTACCTAGAAAGAACTCAACCTCAGACAAAGACACTGGATGGAGTTGATTAAAGATTATGACTGTTACATCGACTACCATCCAAGAAAAGCTAATGTAGTAGCTGATGCACTCAGCAGAAAATTTGTGTCAAGTAAGGTAAATATTTTTGAATGAATCTGTATAAGATATTGATAAGTTTAAATGATTAATAGTGATCTTTGCAGCTCTTCGGACTATGAATGCCAGTCTGAGTATGGCACCAGATGGAGCTGTAATAGCCGAACTGCGAGCTAAACCAGATTTTGTACATCAAGTAAAAGTGGCTCAGAAGAAAGATGACCAATTAATGGCTATTGTGAACAAGCTTCAGCATGATAGTGAAAGTGACTACTCTCTGTCCAGTGATGAAAATCTCTGTTATAAAGGAAGACTTTGTGTTCCCGCTCAGGAAGAATTGAAAAAGAATATACTGACAGAAGTACACATAGTAGCTATGCTATACACCCAGAAAGTAATAAATGTACCAAGACTTGAAATTCTACTATTGGTAGCCAGACATGAAACGTGATGTAACTGAATTTGTAAGTAAATGTCTGACATATCAGCAGATGAAAGCAGAGCATCAGATTCCTTCGAGACTGCTACAACCACTTGTTATTCCAGAGTGGAAATGAGACGAGGTGACCATAGATTTTGTTACTGGCTTACCTATGACTCAAAGGAAGCATGATGCTATTTGGATAATCGTTGACCGGCTCACTAAATCTGTTCATTTCTTGCCAGTACGAATGGACTACTCTTTGGCCAGACTGGCAGAGATCTATATCAGTGAGGTGGTTAGGTTACATGGAGTGCCTACATTAATTGTTTTTGACAAGGATCCCAGGTTTAACTCCCATTTTTGGAAAAGTTTTCAAAATGCTCTTGGTATTAGACTTCGCATTAGCACAACATTTCACCCTCAGACTGATGGCCAATCAAAACAGGTGATTCGGATACTGGAAGACATGCTTAGATGTTGTGTTCTTGAGTTTGGCACCAATTGAAAAAAGAATTTGCCCTTGGACGAGTTTGCATACAATAATAGCTAGCAGTCTAGTTTGAAAATTATGCCTTTTGAAGCTTTACATGGTAGAAAATGCAAAACTCCATTATGCTGGACTGAATTGAGTGAGAGGAAGCTATTGGGTTCAGATTTAATTCGTGACTCTGAAGAGAAAGTTCAGATCATTAAAAGTCAATTGAAAGAAGCAATGGACCGTCAAAAATCATATACGGATATGAAGAGATGAGATATTGAGTTCAGGTTGGAGACAAGGTTTTTCTGAAGGTATCTCCGTAGAAAAAAGTTCTGAGGTTTGGAAAGAAAGGCAAGTTGAGCCCTAGATTCATAGGTCCATATGAGATACTTCAGTGAGTGGGTCCTGTAGCCTACAAATTGAAGCTACCACCTGCTTTAGAAAAGATACATGATATCTTTTATGTGTTTATACTCCGCAGATACAAATCGAATCCGAGCCATGTGATTGCACCAGATGAGATTCAGGTACAGACTGATATGACTTATGAAGAAAAGCTTGTGAAAATCTTAGCTAGACAAATCCAGCAGCTCAGGAATAACCAGATATCGTTGGTGAAGGTCTTATGGCATCACCATAACGCAGAGGAGGCTACATGGGAACCTGAGGCGACCATGAGACAACAATATCCTCTACTCTTCAGTATAGATAAATTTTGAGGGTAAAATTTCTTTTAGTAGAAGAGAAATGTAATGACCTTAATACCAGGTCAGCTATGAACAGTGCTTTCTAATGGTGAATAGTAATTTTTAGGCCGAAAATGACATTCGAAAGTCAAAAATATTTTATTGGACCATCGAAAAGTATTGATCATGGTAAGTCTAAGGTTGAAATTTGAAGTGAAATTGAGATCAAATGGACCTTAAAAGGTCAAAAATACGAAAAAGGTAACAAGTCAATTTTCCTGCTAGGGAATTTAACTTGGTTTTGCATAAATTTTTAAAATTAGTAAACGAACTCCATAAATTTCCATATTTTTCAGATTTTTATGAATTTTTATGTAGAATATTTTGGTAGTAAAAATTAAATTTTTCGGTGATGCCGGTAGTTGTTGAATTGGACCGATAAGTTTGAATCGGACAGATAATGGACTCCGATTGAGCCAAAAATTTGTATACTACATATTTTTGATGTGATAAGAGTGATGAAATTATTTTTGGAGTAATTTGAAGTGAGTAAGAGAGAGAATTCAGATTGAGTCTTAATGAGCCTAAAATGGGCCTTAATATTTAAGTGGGTTAAGCCCACTCATCAAGCCCAATTTTGGGCCCATTGAGAGAGTATTTAAGAGCTGAAAAATATGAGAATGACCCAGATTTTTCCAGCTCCTCTCCCTTCTCTCATCAAGGCCGAACCTTGTTCCTTCTCCCTCTCTCTTTAATTTGTTTCTTATCCACTCAAAATCTCACTTGGTTCTCAACATAGAAACTGTTATTCCATCACTCTAGAACATAATTATAGCCTCAAGCATTTGATTTGATCAAAGGAAGGAAAGATATCTAGGTTACAATGCTTATGGCTTTAAGGTAACCTTTTGAATAATTAGTGTTTTTAATTAATTCTTTAGTATTTTCTTATAGTTTTTGAGGTGTAGATTATGAATATGAGCTTAAATTCTGCATTTGAGAACAAAAAAAAAAAGAAAATCTAAGTTGTTTGGGTCGGCCATGATAGGTGAGGAAGAGGAAGACAAGCTTGCAAGGGCTAAGGGCAAAGGAAAGGAAGTCTAGGTACTCTCAAACAAGAGAAATTGGTATGTGATTAATAAATCTTAATATTTTCTATTTAATTGAATTAATTTCTTTTATGTATTTAGGAAAAAAATTGCTAAATTGCTTAAATAATGCAATTGATGTGGGGGAAATAAAATTGGAGCATGTATAAGGTTAATTGAATGCTTAGAAGTAAGTATAAAATTTTTGAAGCTAAGTTGTTGTGATGGCCGAAAATTCTCTTAGGGAAAAAATAGTGATTTTTGCATGAAATTGTTACATAATAGTCTAAATTAATTATAAATATTATAATTAATGTCCATGAGTTTTTAAAAGATTTATGGAATTAATTTGGAAATTTTTAAGTTAAATAAATGATTATGTAAGTAATAAAATTGATGAATTATAGAGAAATAATTCATAATTTAAGTAAATACGGGTAGCAAATGTAAAATAATGTGTATATAAATTTTTAAGAAATTTATGTACATTACATGAATAAATGAGAAATAAAATGTTAAATATGTTCAATGAAAAATATTGAATTATTAGAAAATAATTCAATAAAATGAAGGAATAATGATAATAAATGTGAAAAGTGTGAATATAAATTTTTAAGAAATTTATATGCAATAATAAAGTATTTTCGAAAATAAATTATGAAATTTGTATAGGTAAAAATTATTAAATTATGAAAAAATAATTCAATAAAAGGTAAAAAGTGGTAAATTAATATGAATTAATTTACTATATTTGAAAAGTTAGTGAAAAAGTCATTTGATAAAAATTTTGAAAATGAAAAAGTTTATGAAGACTTCGAAATAAGTGAAATTGAATAAAAGTATGTACAATAATGCCCTTAAAAATTATCAGGCAGTAAAAAGTAGTTCAGGATATAATTGGCTGGCCATAGAAATATTTTTGTACCGCGGTATAAGTCATGGCGACTTGCTATACTATAGACTGGATCTCTGATCACCATGACTTTTTCTGTCTCTGTTCTCTGCTCTGTGAGAAATGATCCATTGGAGGTCATTTTTTTATCTCTGTTGTGGCCCTGTGGGGTCTACATCTCGTGTATCTGGTTTAAAATTTTTTGTCGGATCTAAATTAGAGGCATAATAAAAGTAAAAAGTGAAAATGTGAAAAGAAAGTGAAAAATGCTAATTAAAAGTGAAAAATGATTAATTTGAAAGAAAAAGAAAGTTTAAGGGTAAAATCGTAATTTTTTTTAAAAGAGTAAAAATTAAGCAAATTAATTAAGAATTACTTAATTAAGGGTAAAACGGTCAATTAATGATTAAACTAATTAAAAATGAAGTTTTATAGTCAATAAGGATTAAAATATAATTTTGCATAAAAATACCTATTTAAGAGTAAATTAATATTAAGTACCTTAATTAATAGCTTAAATATCAAAAATAAGCACAATAAGGTTAAATTTGTAATTTAACAATAAAAAGAGACTAAATTAAATAAAAGTGAAAGTTTTGAATTAAATGAATTGTTTAATAAGAAATAAATATTATATGGATAAAATGTAATAAGATTAAGATGATATTTGAAAAGGAAAGTCAATGGCTTGTCAAGTTGCTTTAAAAAGTTTTAAGATGATAATTTGTGCATAATGAGCTATGGAAGATAATTGTAGGAAATATTTAAATTGTTAGTCACCACTAGGCATGTTAAGTGCTCAGTGCGTAGTTATGACTGCATGCAGGTATGCAGGAGCGGAACAAGAGTACACCTTGAAGGATTTCTTCTGATGGAAATAGAACTTATATTTTTGTGGTATGTATATATATAAATATTACGTATGGGTTTGGATACTTGTAAATATGTATTGTAAGAGTTAACATTTTGAGTTGTAAACTTTGAATGCTTGGATATGAGGAATTGATATTATGGATAATGATGAATGTATGTATAATATTTATATGGGTGAATGTGATAAGGAAAAGAATTGGATGGTAGGATAGATAGGATGAGATGATGAGTAATGGAATGATTATTTATAATATTATTGTGCCTCTAAGAGGTTGTGAAATTGTTTGCGTTTCAGGAGGTTAGTAAGATATACAGCCGTTATATTATTAAAATTTTTTTAAGTGCATAGTAAATTAAATAGTTATAGATTGTCGACGAAACTTTATCGGATTAATGAATATAAGTTAAACCTAAGAGTTTAAAAGTAAGGACAATGGATTATTAAAAATATTGTTGAAAAAAAAATTTCAGCTTTTGACGCGCTGGAAAAATGATAGGTGATATAAGGGTGTTACAGTATAATTTGCAGATGTTGTTGTGGAAAGCTGGTTTGGAGATGTGGGCAATACAGGGGTCTGTTTTTGTTTAGTTATTTGATTTCTTTAGTTGGCTGTGAATTCTCTCTTTTTTGGGTAGTCCCTATATTTTGCTCACCCGATGTTTACTAGGTTGCTTTGCTGTTCTGATTTATTAAAACTGGATCTGTAGTTTATATGCTACTGTGATAGGCGTTTGGAGTTATATCCTTCTTAATACAAACAAACAATCAAGGTTTGATTTCTTCTTTCTATTTAATTTCTGACCTGCCTTTCTTTTTTATTCTTTTCAACTAAGAGAACTTCTTATCTGTTTCATTGGTCAGAAGCGGCAGAGCAACCTTTTTTTCTCTTTTGACTCGTAGAATTCTGCAGATATTATTTCTTATATTACTTTTGAAAGGTTGTTGAATGATTAATCATTTAGATTACTTACTAATTTTTTTTCCTTTAAATTTTATAGATTTAAGAAAACTAGCAAAAGAACAAATTCTTACATAATAATTGAAGATATAGATGTAAATGTATTTATTTTAAATAATGTAATAATAATTGTTGTTATCAATTTTAATTTACTTTTAATTTCTATATAAATATAGAAGTAATTTGTTATATTTGATTAATTGATATTTTATATTGATATTCATAGGAATGAAAGTATTTCAAGTGGAGTTATTAATGGTTAATGAGTGAATATTATTTTATAATTTGAATTGTATGAGATGCTTATAAATATTTATATTTGAATGGTATGAAATATTTTTAATTTTAAGTTGTTAATTATTAAAATTTGTATTTAAATTTTGTGCAAATTTTTTTTAAATGAAATAAAATTTATAAATTATATTTAATTTGGATCGAACCGAGATTTCATTGAGATTGGGGAATCCCCATCGCAGAACAGGGATCTTCGCAAGGCGAGAATAGGGAAATTTTTTTCTCCATTTTCCAGGCATGGATCGGGATGGAAAATCCCCGACATAGCATGGGATGAGCCTTCCCGTCCCGTGAGCGTCCTTGTGTTGTACGTTAAATGGGACAAAACATGTAGAAAATGGTAGCTATCTATGACATAAAATGTATATTGAATATCTTATGCATAAAATATATATTAAAATTAATATTTTTATATTCTTCACGCAACAGCTTATGTATAACATGTTTAATATATTTAACGTATTGAAATGTCCGTAGAAAATGTGTTATATTGTCTGTAATCACCAAATTACTGATTAAAACAAAAAATATTGGTCCCATAAGTAACGAGCATTTAATAAAATATAGAACTCTTTTAGTCTTTAGTGCGGTTAAGCTTGACTTGGACCATTAGTCTACGTACAAGTCAAATTGTTGAATATCAATTAGTATATTCAACTATGGTTTTTCCTTTTTCAGAAAAAATGCATTTCACTAACCATAGTTATTAAAATCAGACCAAATCAAATAATTAAATCAATTTAACTGTAAATTAATTGGTTAAGCAATTAATTCAATTACTAAAAATCGAATTGAACCGAAGAATAAGATAAAACCGAATTTTTTACTAAAAAGTGTAAAAAAATTATTATTTTTATATATTCACACACACACACACGCACACACACATATTTATATATATATATATTTCATTATTTATTTATTTGAAAAAATTAGTATTTTAAATTTTAAGTATATTACTTAATAATTTAATATACTTATTATATTTTTTTTATATTTTTGATTCATTGTAATCAAATATATGTATATATGCATTAAATTTTTATTATTTATTTATTTAAAAAAATTAGTATTTTAAATTCTAAATATGTCACTTAATAATTTAATATATTTATTATCTATTTGGATCATTGTAATAGTATATTAAATTATTAAGTAATATTTTTAGAATTTAAAATACTAATTTTTTTCAAATAAATAAATAATGGAAATTTAAAATATACATATATATATTAAATTTTTATTATTTATTTATTTAAAATTAGAATTTTAAATTCTAAAAATGTCACTTAATAATTTAATATACTTATTATCTATTTGAATTTATTATAATTAAATATAATTATACTCATATATGCAAGGTTAATATTTTTTGTGTTTACTTCATTAGTATTCCATCTAAATATGAAATTATTTTCATGATATGATTGTATTTTTATATTTTTAACATATGATATTCAAAAATTCATAATTAATCACTTGTAATAATAAAATTAAAATTATATTTTGTAATTTATTATTATAATATTTGTGATATATATTTAATATTTGATGAATATATTTTTAATTTTTATACAATAGTATTTAAAAAATTATAATATTTTAAAAATATAAAAAATTCGGTTGAACCGATCAAACCACGAATCCTCAATCTTACCGATTTTTTATCTAGTTCGATTTTAATAACATTGGCACTAACTTTGTCATTAGTTATGCAGTGCTAAATTTAGAACTCAATGACTTGGAATATTATTAGTCCCCAGTTTCAACCTTTGAATTCAAAGAAACTTCCACTTTAATGAGAGTAAATTACATAGTATATAACTATATATCATTCTAGAAGAAATATTTTCATTGTAATCTAAAACAAAAAGATGATCAGATTGAGGTAATTTAATAAAAGAGAAATGGAATTTTAATTAAAAGTAAAAATAAAAATCTAATTTATACTATTTTTTGGTTAAGTTATAATCTCGGTTAGATTTTAGAAAAGTTTTGCCTTTTTAATTTACATAGTGATCGTGGTTCCAGCCACTGGGTTATATACGCAAACTATAATTTGAAATATTAATCATTTGAATTTTGTTATCTAAATTGCTGTAAACAAAACACTAAATTATAAGAAACAAATTACAAATAATTTAAATAATTAAAAGTATTATTATTTATAGATTTAATACATAATTTAAATTTCCTTCAATTTAATGTTGTCACGATTTAACGCAAAAAAAAAAAATATTTAAACACAAAATTTATCTGCCCATAGTTTTAAATCAACAAGTGACTTGCAAACGCATTGTCGAGTAGAAACTCAAACTGCTCTATTCAACAAATAACATTGTGCCACATGTCTAAAAAACAAGCGAAAGAAAAAAGATTTACTTTTTTTCTCTCCTTTTCTATTTTTCATGGAGATTTTTTTTTTTTCAAATAACAGTTCTTGTAGCGTGTTTGCAGAGAGAGAAAAATTGTTGATTTTCCAGTGTTAAATTTAAAGGCTTATTGTTTATAGATGAATTGATTTTTCATTATTTGCTGCTTCACTGAAATCTGAAAATCTTTTTCCACAGAAAAACACCAAAATTTATGTTAATTTGAATTGACTAGAGTAATTACATTTTTCACGTCCTAATTTCAGTGGTTGATAATAAAATTATGCAAGTTCGAACTGGCATTGGTGAACATAACTTAAAATATTTTTGCAATTTCATGAAGTTTTGGTCTTCCTTAGTATTGTTTTGGAATACCCGGTTGATATTTTTATTTATGTTTGATAGCAACCAGGTGGTTTTTGAAGGACACAAAAACTCCTCTTGCTCAACGCCTATTTTCTAGACAATTTGTTTACGGTATTTTAGTTTATATTATATCAAATTTATCATGAACCCTATCAATGTTTTAAGTAATCATCCTTTTTTTTAATGGCTTTTCTTGAATTTGACTGAGATCATACGCATAAGAAAAAGAAAAGAAGAGGAAGATGAAGATGATTTATTATAAGGTGAGAGAAAATTTTATTATGTATAATTGGTCTACCTCTAAATGAAACGTACAATTTATTTTTTTATTTTAGTTAAATTTAATAGTATTGTGTCAGCATAATTTTCTTAAGTGTTTTTAATAAATTTGAGTGTTAAATTAGGATAAAGTTGAGTAGAGGGGTTGGGTTGATAAAAATGGACATATTAGAGGTAAATCTCACTGTATTTGCATCCAAATATGTAACAAAATAAAATGAAAATTTATAAAGATTTAGTTCAAGAAATGATAAACTACGGTACGAAGTTATTACAAAACCAAAACAAAGTTTCACATCAGCCGGTCTGAATAACCTGTGATTTACATTCGAAGGTGATGGACAGTTGATATGTTCAAAAGGGTCCACTGAATCAAACTGGTCCCATAATTGACACGACAAGAAGGACAAAAAGGTCAAAATACAACGTTGATCCTGATTGGTCAGTAATCAATAATAATACAAAAAAAAAAAAAAACAAAGAAAAGAAAGCAGTGTCCCATGTGGAAACTTGACAGACATCCGCCGCGGAAAGCCGCTCGCCGGGCCCGGGGGTCGCATGGAAAATAAAAATGTTGCCAAAAATTGCATGCAAAAGCTCTAATAGGCAAATAAGCAGTATCAGTGTATTGCGTGCAATTGTATATATATCTTCTTCCCTCTTCTTTCTTCTGGGTGGAGTCTCGGTCAAGTCGTTCCCTTTTTCTATACAAATTCGGAAACCCATTTTTTGCCCAATTATTCTCCACCAGATTATCTTTCATCTATTAAAATCCCGATTTTCTCTCCATCACTCTAACCAAACTAATTAAAACCCTTTACCATATCAAACTCAAAAACCCTCCTAACTCTTTCCTCTTCCTCTCTCCCTGATTGCCTTTTATCTCTTTCCTTTCTTCTCTCTGATTTTTTTTTTCTGTTTCTTTTTCTTTGGCTGTAGAGCTATGGAGCATCACGAAAATGGGAGTCGTCGATTATCATCGGCAACGGTGCCGTTTGGTGCTTCTATTTCTCAACCAACAAACGCCTCTCTCCGCCACATTCTCCTCTCTGAAACTTCCTCTTACCAGGACTCCATAGATTCTTTATTTTCTCGTCTCCGTGTCTCTGATCGTAATGGACAATCTTTATATCCGGGTTTTTATAACGATAATTCTTTTGGGTCTGCTCAAGATCTTCCACTGATGACTGGCCAGCCGTTTCCGGTTCCGGAGGCGCGTCGAAATCTTCGTAGCAATGGTATAAATGCTTACTTGTCACCAAGGTTGCAAGATTTTGTAAGTTACTCGGATTTGCTCGCCTCTAGTATTGATTTGAGGGATAATTCTCTATATGGTTTGCCTCGATTTCCAAACGCTGATGGACTCTCCCTGGCTGATTCAAGACGATTTTCAGACCGGTTCGTTAATGGATTGCTATCAAGAACAAATGATTCTGTTAGGAGTAGTTTGTATAATAGGGTGCCCAATTATTCTCTTGTTGAGTATTTGCCTTTGCAGTATATGAGGGGTAGGATTTTGTCGTTGGCTAAGGATCAAAGTGGTTGTAGATTGTTGCAAAGGACTATTGAGCATGTAGCAAAGGAGGAAATTGATATGATACTTTTGGAGGTGATAGACCATGTGGCTGAATTGATGATTGACCCATTTGGGAATTATGTAATACAAAAGCTTGTAGAGGTGTGTACCGAGGAACAGAGGACTCGCATTCTGCTTTCTGTGACTAAAAAGGAATTTCAACTTGTTACTGTTTGTCTTAACGCGCATGGGTATGTGTATCTGTTAATTTTGTTTGATTATTTGGGTTGCTTTTAGTCTTATGATTTGTTTATTGCTGTTTAACAGAACTCGAGCTGTACAGAAGCTGCTGGAACGTGTCACCTCTCCTCAGCAAGTCTCTACAGTTATGTCAGC
Organism: Excoecaria agallocha; assembly: GCA_037975025.1. NCBI lineage: Eukaryota > Viridiplantae > Streptophyta > Magnoliopsida > Malpighiales > Euphorbiaceae > Excoecaria > Excoecaria agallocha. The sequence continues at coordinate 82,795,394 of CM075806.1, forward strand.
TCTAAGTCCTGGTGCGGTTGCGTTGACTAAGGACATGAATGGTCATCATGTTATCAAGCATTGCTTGGAGCATTTCTCTGCTGAAGATAATAAGGTGATATTTAATTTATTACCCAAAAGTGAAAGCTTTATTCTCATTAATTCCAGTCTATCTGAATTTAAGTTTTGTCACTTCAGATGCTGGTTTGCTCGTATGGATGAAGTTTTTTGCATATGTGTTTTTTCCTTTTCTAATTCAACTTTTATCTCTGGTAATATTAATTGGACTTCACGTCATAACTATTCAGAACTTGGAATTGGGAAGAGCAACTTATTTTTTTCTGAATCTGTTATATATTTTACTAAGTGAGCTTATAAATGTGTAAAAAAAATTGAAAGCTAACATAAGGTCATCCGTTGGTAGCATTTGTCAAACATATTTTTTTCCATCTTTATTCTTTGACTAAGGATATTAGGTGCATAGCTTTGTGGACAATTGAATGATCGGCTATGGATCAAATATACACACAGTTCTGGAGCATTTCCAGGTCGATGTTATCTTAAGTGTTATTCTAGGAAATAATATTTGAGTTTAAATTGCCTCTGTCGCACTGAATCTGCTAGAGATAAAAAGTCATACAACAACATTTTAATAAGTGGACAAGCAGAATGATTGGCTGAATGGTAGTTGGCTAACGAAGATGCAAAAAGAAATGACTCTTAGGTGATGCTGGGCTTGGTATTTTAAACTTTAAGGTACTATCAGCAAAGAGTTCTGCATCAAACGTGAGGTTGCTAAACGCTGAAGGATCACCTTCCCAAAACATCCTTTGTCCTGTGCTCTGAAATTTTGAAATGTTTGATTGGCGTGTGAGGAAGGGCCAAATATGGTGCAATTAGTGGTTGGGGCCCTCTACACTAGTAAAATACTACCCGACAATTCATGAAGAAAAAAACAGTAATTCCATGGAATCTCAAATTGGCTTAAGTTGGTCTTGTAGAAAATACTGCCTAGTTTGTATGATAGAATATTATGGAGCAATTTTTTAATTTGCCTTCAAATTATCTTAAAAATGCGGGCCATGGTTTCCAAAAAATCATATGTATACATGTTTTCAATTAGTTCTCAGATTTGTTTTTCTTCAAGTGGAATTTTACGCTGGAAAGAGCCTTAAATCTGTTTTCATGAAGTTTCTGACGGTGGACTGTCTGGCAGTATCTTCTGAATATGGTGGCAGATAACTGCTTTGACATTGCAACGGACAAAAGTGGATGTTGTGTACTTCAGCAATGTGTTGAATGTTCTAATGGAGAAACTAGAGATCGTTTGGTGGCTGAGATAACAGCATGTGCACTACTCCTGGCAGAAGATCAATTTGGGTTTGTTTTCCAGAATGCACTTCATGTTTTTGCATTGCAATTGATGGAATCTATAGTTAGTAAGGTTGTTGTACATTTTCTTTTTCTTTCTCTCCAGCAACTATGTAGTACAGCATTTACTGGGATTGAAGGCCCCACGAATCACAGCAAATCTTCTCAGACAGCTTGTGGGGCATTTCCCACTTCTTGCCTGCAATAAGTATGGTAGTAATGTTGTGGAAAAGTGCTTGTATGAGTCAAGAGGGGAGCAATCTACTCAAATTGTTCTGGAGTTGCTTAGGAGTCCAAATGTTTCTATGCTTCTTGTGGATCCTTTTGGGAACTTTGTTATCCAAGCGGCACTATCAGTTTCTAAGGTTAGATACTTGGAAATCCTGCTGAATATATGTGCATGTTTGATAGGTGGAAAATACTTACCTATGCCAAGTCCATATTCATTACTAGTCCAACCACAAACTAGTAAAGATTAAGAGATAGTTATTGTTTTGCGTATATAGCGATTGGTGATTCGGTTGGTCCTTGAATGTATGCATGAATATGGTCTAGGCAAGAAAAATTTCTAACGGATACAGCTTTAAACAGGTTTAGTTCATGTAGCTGGCAAGCCAGTCTAATCTTTTGAGGTGTCCTTTGTCAAATTGATGCCACTTAACGCATTGAGGAAATTGGACTTACCAAATTCAAATTGCTCCAATTAAGTTCTCTCAAATTGTAGGACGAATATTTACTGCACGATTGGTTATATAGAGTCTTTCCATTTTTATGTATCTGCAGTTTTTCTTTTTTCTTTTTTTTTTTTTTATGTGCCTTTTCTAATGATCATGAATTCTTGGTGACCAAGAATTTAAAAATTTCAAAATTTTGCAATCTTATAATTAACTTTGAATAGAGAAACATCCAAAATCTTCTCTTTATTTGAATTTAAAGTTGACCTATTTTAGTTCTATAGTTAATATCTTAAGCATAGAATTAAAGATCTTGCATTTGTTGCAAAAGCAGGGACCGGTTCTGAGAACTTTCCTAGAACTGATTCAGACAAACATTCCAAGGATGCGCAGCAACATTTACGGCCAAAAGGTGCTTGGTTGGCTCCACAGAAAGAGGCTGCTGTATATGTAGACATGTATAATTTTTGAGGAAGTAATTGAATGCTGAGATTCCTACAAAAGTAGGCTGGACTTATGATTTTTTGTTGTTTACTTAGGATGTCCTTGAGAATGAAGGCAACAATGAAAATCGGGTGTTTGTAGTTTTGTCACTTGTATTCTTGAGACATGGAATTGAAGGATGTAGCATTGGAATGTGGGGATACGGAGAAACTTGATATTTAGTGTACAATTCTAAAACGAGGATTACAAGGGAGACTATACTACACTATACTATAATTTCTATGAATTAACTGTATATTGTGAGATAAGCCCACTGTTGCTTTTGATAGATTGTAGTACAATATACCCGACCCTTCTCATCATAATCCATTTTTGACCCGATCCAACCTGTTTATTTTCATTTTTCCCGAAACTTGTTATACTGGTTTTCACATTCTTAATTTAACAATTAACACAAACTCTATTCAAACAAGAAAAACTCTCATACGGATGGCCCCTGGATAGGAAACTGAAAAAAAAAACTATTTTACGATCAATTTTGTTTACAAATAAATTGTAGTTTTTTTACTGGGGATAAGGTTCTCATTTGATTTAAATATTTATTTTATGGCTAATTTGTCTTTAACGTTTTGGCATTGAATATTAAAATGCCTATTCATATTACCTTAACTTTTCAAGTTAATTTCTTTTTTGTTTAAATTATATCCAAAACGTATAAAATTACTCTACAATATCCCTATCAAAATCTAATACCAATTAAAATAAACCTGCTTTATATTGTTTTTTTCAACTATCCTAAATGAAATTACAGAATTGCTAAGAATGGTTAAAAAATAATTTTACAATTTATAAGTAACTCTACATTTCTGTTTAAGATATTTAGAAAATTATATATCAAAAGTTGATGGAAATATTTTAAAGTAATTTTATAGGTTTTAGATATAATTTTAAAAAATAAATTAGGGTGAGAACATAAAATTAGGATGAAAATCAACATTGAAGAGTTTTACTCTTATAGTAGATCAATCTGGCTCGAGTAAAAATTAATTTGAATATGGTATGTTTTAAAGATACATTCCATATGATCTAAAAAGAAAAATGAAAATATATTTAAACATCCAAAATCAAAATATAAAAGACATATAGGAACCTTTTTCTTTTTTATTTGATATGCTATTAAATTTAATTAGTTACTTTATGCCAATAATTTGTCTCAACTTGCCTTTTGCTGTAACCTAATTTAAAATTCAACGAAAGCATACATCTGACTTTGAATTTCGTTTCTTTAAAAAATAAGGCATTATTTACTTAAATTACTCTTCTGGAGGAAATTGAGATTGAATTGAAATCCACTAAAATTTACATAATTTTTCATTCCCTCAAAAAAAAAATTAATAATAATAATTACAAATTATCATGTGGTCCTTCCTTTCCTTCCAATTGGTTAGTTACTCTACCGGCAATTGCAGCAAAAAATAACGTACTATTTCTTTCTCTTGAAAATACAGGGTAGTTTACTTAATCCGTCTTCTCTTCTCCCAGACCCAGACTCCAACTGATCCGTCGTTGACCATCTCTGCCTGCCATGGCTCGCCCGCCTTTCCTTATCCTTCGCTGTTCTTTAATTCTATTTATCGTCCATGGCATCGTCTCATCAGCTGTCGATTTAAGTAATCTCCGGCGGCCTATGATTATTCCCCTCCATCTCTCAACCCCTAACATCTCCGCTCATCGGAAAGCCTTCGCCAGCGATTTTAACAGGCGGAAGCTCCGTAATTCGGACCTTCCTAACGCTCACATGCGCCTCTATGACGATCTCCTCGCCAACGGGTATTATCTTCTTGCCATCACAATAAATGACATTTTATGTTTTTTTGTATTCGAAATCTCTTGTTGCTGAGTTTTTATGATCTATTTTTCAGTTATTATACGACACGGCTATTTATTGGGACACCTCCTCAGGAATTCGCTCTAATTGTGGATACTGGGAGTACTGTTACATATGTTCCGTGCTCTTCGTGTGAACGGTGCGGCAAGCATCAGGTTTGTTCTGTTCTGTTTCGCGTGATGTTGGATTTTGTGTTACTATCAGTATAGAAACGTTGATTTGGTTAAAATATGAACTGCTGCGCTATCACACCTGTAATTCTGGATTAGCATCTACTTCTAAGATGGGCTTAGTATGTGATGAATTGGGTGAAATTTGCCTAAAGTCTATTCCTCAGAATGAAAAAAATAGAAATGGATTTTTTGCTAATTTTGATGTCCATTGTTTCATCAGGGGTGTGGAAATCTAATTCTCTTTATCAGTTCAGGATTTTAAGAAATATTAAGCTTCTTTTTTTTTCCTTTTTTGGAGGGAAGAATCTGTGTTTTGATTACTTGCAGATTTTTTCTTTTTTTTTATTTTTTATTTTTTATTGTTGTTCAATTGAATTAGGCTAGGTTATTTATAGCTGTTCGTTGTTGTTATCCAGGATCCAAGGTTCCAACCAGAGGCATCTAGCTCTTATACACCTATGAAATGCAATCCCAGTTGTAATTGTGATGATGAAGGAAAACAATGCACTTATGAGAGACGATATGCTGAGATGAGCTCTAGCAGTGGTGTGCTTGCTGAGGACATTATTTCGTTTGGAAATGAAAGTGAGCTCACACCTCAGCGTGCTGTTTTTGGATGTGAAAATGCAGAAACAGGTGATCTTTTCAGCCAACGTGCTGATGGAATAATGGGATTAGGCCGTGGACCACTTAGTATTGTGGATCAGCTTGTTGAAAGGGAAGTCGTTGGTGACTCATTTTCTTTATGTTATGGTGGGATGGGTGTGGGTGGCGGTGCAATGGTTCTTGGCAGGATTTCTCCTCCAGCAGATATGGTTTTCACCCATTCAGATCCTTACCGCAGGTATAATGCTTTCTTAACATCAAGGTCATCGACCGGATTTATCTAGGCATGCTTTTTGGTGCATCTCACACATTTACCTTAGTTTTTCGATGGCAACAGTCCATATTACAATATTGAGCTGAAGGAACTGCACGTAGCTGGGAAGAGGTTGAAGCTAGACCCAAGAATCTTTGATGGAAAGCATGGAACTGTTTTGGATAGTGGGACTACATATGCTTATCTTCCAGAAGAAGCATTTCTTGCATTCAAGGACGCTGTAAGATAAAATGACTCTCGGTTAGGTCTTTTTTTTTTTGTTCAATTGTCAGGTTTAAAATCTGTTATTCATGTGCTCGTCATTCTTTCTTTTTGATTAATTTTTACAGAAATTATTGGTAATTATATCAAATGGTAATTCATAACATGCTGGAATGGAGTTTTCAGGAATAATTTTGAAAGTAATGTTATATAGTTTTGCTTTAGATTTCTATTGCTCCAGCTCTTCACTTGACTGCAATGGTCCTGTTAGGCACATAGTGGTACTTGGATATAATTATGTTAGGCACATAGTCGTCCTTGAGGTACAAAGAAAAATTATTAAAAGATTCAGCCAAACTTTGGCAATTGACATCTGCCTCACACCCTAGGTGAAGCCAAGCTGCGTAGGTTTTAATTATCATCATAAAGTTATAAAGTTTTTTGTTGATATTTGTAATGTCTTAAAATGTATATTGTATTTGGAATATTGCTTTTAAGATGACGTGGTTGGATTGGTTTAGATAATAAAGGAGTGTTTTTTTCTGAATTTGCCTGTCCTTGCACCTGAAAGCATGCTTTTCATGTTCTGCTCTGGTGTTGTTCTTAGCAGCCTTTAAAGAATTGTAATGAGGTTGAATGTAAAAGAAAAATAGAAATTGCTATGCTTAATTATTGGAGAACTTGGTAAATGTTGCACATAGAATATGGCACGTCTTCGACTGTATTTGCATGTCACCTTTTCATGTTATGGATGAAAAACTTAAGAACCTGCGATGAGGGTTAAATAAGTTGAGTTTTGCTACAGTATAACTTATCCTCATGTGGCAGAACTTCAAAATGAGACATTATGGTTGTACATATTCTAATGCTTTATGGCTTACAAGTGCCATCTTTTTCTTTTGGATGTGAAGGGGATCCTATTCATTAAAATTTCTTTCCATATATTTGAGGACTAATCTCCTTGGATGGGTTTGGATTCCTCATTTGCTAGTTACTGACATCTATACTGTTTTTGCAATCCCATGTAATTGTCCATTTGATGTGGCTTATGGAAACTTTCATGCATCAAGTCTATGTGGGAAATAATTCCTTAAATTCGGTGCTAATGAAAGTCTAGGCTTTGTACTGGGAGTTTTTGCTATGAATTGCAGCAGTTGTTAATTTTGGCATAAAATAAAATAAAGTTTGGAATTTTTGTTTTACTCTGCTGCTTAAGTTCTGACCTTGTCTCTCTGCCTTTAACCTGCTTTTTGTTGTTTTTATCAGTAGATTAATTGTAGTGAGTGTCTTTATGCTTTTTTATGGTGCCGAATGCAGATAATGAAGGAACTCAAATTCCTCAAGCAGATCCATGGCCCTGATCCAAATTACAATGATATTTGTTTTTTTGGTGCTGGAAGGTGTGCCTATTATAAGAGCACAAATAACGATTTTTGCAGTTTTTGCTCGGTGTTTTGAGTCTAAGATTTCCTAAGTCTTGTCTTTCTCTATAGGGATGTTTCTCAACTTGCAAAAGTTTTTCCTAAGGTTGAAATGGTATTCAGCAAAAATGAAAAGCTATCCCTTTCTCCAGAGAATTATCTCTTCCAGGTAACTTGACCAGTTATTGTTCTTAAGACTTTTCTTGACACCCCTGCAAGCTGCTTTCTCCTGAACACTTTTTCCTTTCTTTACATTCTGACATGTGCCTTTTGCTGTTTGTCTTTGTCTTCCTTTCTCTATATGCCGTGCCTTAAAGCATACAAAGGTTAGTGGTGCATATTGCTTGGGAATTTTCCAAAACGGGAAGGATCCAACGACTCTTTTAGGAGGTATAGATAATTAACCATGTTCATCTCTCTATCTCTCTGACCATGGCATGTCATAGTATTGGGATGAGATACCATATGCGCACATATGTGGTGCATGCACATCTGGGCCGTCCGATCGGGTGGACGCATGCGATCCGATGCTCCACATGCGTGCACACTGGATTACTACTCCATAGTATTTACAGTTATTGTTATTCCTTAATCTAAATCCTGACTATCTTGAGTCAAATGTCAAGGTTTTTTAGACATTGCAAAAGGCAATTCTTCACCCTGCAAAATGCAGCCAACTGAAGAGGCCTCTTTTGTCAAATTTTTTGTGCTTACATTTATTGTCTAACAGGAATTCTAGTGCGGAATACTCTTGTGACTTATGATCGTGAGAATGATAAGATTGGTTTCTGGAAAACCAATTGTTCTGACCTATGGAAGACACTGCAAGTTTCTGATGGGCCAGTTCTGGCACCAATAGTTTCCCCCGATGGTAATATAAGTGAAGAAATGCCTCCTGCTGAAGCTCCAAGTCAATTGCCTCCTGTTTTCTTTCAAGGTAGAATGGGTTTTGATGATGTCGACTGCCTTATTTTGTGCTTTGGACCTAATGACTTTTAGCCTGTAAAGCTGGTCATGTTCTTATTTTCTCTTGTGCTTTTGGTGTCACGCTATTAGTTGGTGATTGATACTTTTCTGCTTGTGAAGTTTTGTCTCTCTTATTGAATAAATTAACAATTAAACTGCAGCTTTGAGACTGGACTTTTGGTGGAAAAAAAAAAGAAAAACTTGTCTTCTGTATTTTCTTCTTAGAGATTTCAGTTATTTGAACAAGCCTTTTAGAATTCAAGGTTTGAGTTCGATATCTCATGTTTGTTGAGTATAAACAAATTTTGCATCTCTCAGCAGCGGTCAAAGTCTCTTTCAACTCAAGCTGTCTTAGTTTCCAATATTATTCATTGTCTATATTTTAAAATAATTGCTGAGGAAGTGATCTTTCCAGTGTTTCTCATGCATTGTAGCGTTTTCATTTGGTAATACTTGTTTCATTCTTGATGCACTCAAAATGATTTATAATGCTTGAAATTATCAATTATCCAGTGAAGTAATTTTGACAATTATTATCATGTAGATGATACTTTCAAACCCCTAAGAATATTGCCTTCATGTGATGTCAGGTGAACTTCGAATTGGGATCATAACATTTGATATGTTGATTAGAGGCAACAACTCTTCCATGAAACCCAACTTGACAGAAATAGCGGAGTTCATTGCCCACAAGTTGGAAGTCAATAATTTGCAGGTTAAGTTGAGAGTTACTTTATCATGCCATGGTAGAAGCAATTTAATCCTTACAGATTAATCGATCATTTGTTTTTTACTTCAGCTAGGAAATGGTGATTGGTACTCAATCTGAAACAAGCAAATCAACATAGTGGCATTTGGTGCTTTAATTTTATGGTTATTTGGCGATGATGTAATCTGTCATTTGCCGATTTCGTGATCCAATAATCATTATGTTGCTCGTTTTTCAGGTTCATATGTTGAATTTCACCTTAGAAGGTAAAGATTACCTTGTTAGATGGGGCATATTGCCAGCGGAGACTGCTGACTACATTTCTAATACGACTGCAGTGGTAATAATGCCATCATGAAACCATAGTTACTGCAAATGTAACTTGATCTTTTCCCATCTGTAGGACTAGGCTATAATCTACTAATGGTTGTTTACTTTTTTTTGTCTGCAGAACATAATCATGCAGTTAAAAAATCATCAGTTGCAGATTCCAAAGAAATTTGGGAGCTACCAGTTGGTTGAATGGAAGATTGAACCACAAAAAAAGCAGTATGTTGCATTCTTTTCTAATTATTAACTCTTAACTAGAAATGCTTAGTTTTGAATTACTCCTAAAGTTTTGTTAATTCCATTATATTGGACTTGAGCGTCTCTATCTCCAATTAATTTTACCGGTCTAGAGATTTTGTGAGGTTTTGAGTGTTTCGGCCAGGGTCTTGTTGTATCCGTTGTTCCTTTAGTTGTTTATGCTCACGTTTGAGATGCAGGGTTTGACTTTGTGGCTGGTGATTGCCAATATTAGAATAGTTGTTTTCTTTTGGCCCCCAACTCGACCAATGTTTTAGTGTGCTTCTTTGACATCTGGTTGCTTCGGTATAATGCAGGACATGGTGGCATAAACATTTTGTGGCAGTGGCAGCTGGAGTTCTGGCTACCCTTCTAGTTAGTTTATCTAGCATTGGCATATGGATGGTCTGGAAACAGAGACAAAGAGAACTTGGTTCATACGAGCCTGTTGGTGCCATTGTTTCAGAGCAAGAGCTCCAGCCATTATAATCTCAGTTGAGTTATCACCTGAGGCTTACCTTACTATAGGTTGCACTTGAGTACTAATTTATTTTCAGTGACGGTGATATTCCCTAACTTCTGCTGCTGTAAAAGAATAGATTCAGAGAGGAAAAAGAAAAAAAAGAAAAGTTGGATCTGTTAGGTGCTCGACTGCTCATTGATTGGGATGCTCTGTACGGGGAGAGCGGTGTGTGTCATAGGCGTAGTTAGTGAAACATTTTTCTCTTAAAGCAATCCAAAAAACTATATTGTTGTCCACTGAATTGTGAAAACAATATACCAGAGAATCGCAATACATAGATGGTAGATGCATATTTTTCATTTTCTTGTTATAAGTTGAAGTTTAATTTTGGTGGAAAATTAGATATAGAATTCTAAGTGCAATTATTTATTACAACCATTAAATTTTTTCGTAGTAATTTTTTTTCTCAAAATTCAGCCTAAGCCTATATATATATATACACACACACACACACTAAGAATTTTGAAGTTAATTTATGACATTGACAGATACAGACATTAAATTTTAGCCGTATATAAAAGAATTTTGCTGAAATTCCATCTTGATGCATTAAACTAGCACTAGCATATCCATAATCAGGCTATCAAAGTGAGCTGTTGCAAATAGTGATTTGAGCTCCAAACAAGCCTACCATTGATTTGAAACTGCTAACAGCTGTCTCAAAAAGCTACTCTCAATCACCACTCAGTGGTGATGTGCCATAACGCGTGATTAGCAATGTGATGGGGAAGGATACCTCATCACCAGCAGCCTGAAACTTCGATCTTCATTTGACTGAGGCTTCTTTGTCCTACATTGCTTTGTCTGTATCAACATACGAAGCTAATATGGAGAGACGGTGCTCTTTTGTTGCGGCGTCTATTTATTCACCATTGCTCGTTGCAATTCTTCTTTCTTCTTTTTTCTTTTTTCCAAAGACATGCTGGTTTGCTACTTTCTAGGGTAGCAATAATAGTTGTTGATTTAATCTTTACGATAATCCTTCGTCTGTTTCTTTTTTATGCATGGGAGCAAACTCCTCAAGATTTTTCTTCAAGCACTTTCACAAATCAGCCTAGGAAAAAGTTGTTGCCTATGTCTTTTTGAGGTACTTTTCTTTGCTCTTTGTAACTCCACTGGAAAGTCAGTGAAACATGCATTTGTTTCTGATACGGTTATTAATATTATTATCGTATAGTCGGATCCGTTAACTTTAAAAAAACTTTTTATTTATAAAATTCGAATTTATAATTTTAATTATACAAAATAAATGCAAGATAAATTGAACCAAATAATGTCGGTTAAAAAAAACAACTACATTCCGCAAGACATCGAAGATTCTAGTAAGAGTTTATGGAAACAAAAAGAAAAAAGGGACAAAAGTGCGTGGACCTAAGTCTTTAACTAGGGATATTATAGGTGCTTTACACACTTCTAGCTCCTCATGTTGCCTTGTTGATCCTGCATAAAATGGGATAACTTTCTTAATCCTATTTCCCCACACGCATACCCTTCACTGTAATTAGGGGCTCGAATGTCACAGACCAAAATTCAGCAAATATTTCTGGAACTTAAATTATCAGCATTTACCTAACTTTTTAAATGCATAAAATATCATCGGAGAAAAATGGTTAGGTTGTTGCTAGGAATATAAAAAAGCCATCTGTAGTGGGTAAATGGACAAAATTTGTTTAAATTTAAATTTTTCACAAGTCAGTATTGACCTAATATATATATATATTTTTAATTTTATCGTGAAAAATCCATCAACCAAATTTAAATAAATATATATTTTTCATTGGGCTAATAAATCGCACTATCCTTCCAAGAATTTATGTTTTAATGGTTAATTCATTTATATTTTTGGAAGAAAAAGACTTTCTTAGATCAATTTTATAAAAACTTTATAAGTCAACCCAATTAATATAAATAATTCATATAATATAAAGTACATTCTCTATTTTATTTATTTTGACAATTTCCAACATTTTACACGGATAAAATATATCTTTAATTAGCATCAATTTTTTATAATTATATATTTTTATATTATAAATTATATATTAGAGTAAAATAATATATATATATATATATATATGATTAATGTTTTTTAAAATTTAAAAATTATCAAATTTAATAAAAAAAAAATTAAATAAAAATTATGAAATTTAATGGAATATTTACAATTTAAATTGAGCGGTAGTATGTCTTGCTCTGTAGCAAGTTATGTCTTTTTCCTTTGTATTGCTCTGGAGCAAGTGACGTATACTTCTTTTGTCCTGCAGTGACTTATCCTTTTTTCTTTTCCTTCTTTATGGCTTCGGGTAGTGGCGAAAATCTTGAAGGGCTCTGTGCTAATATGTCTCTTGAAGATGATGATGATTCAGGGATTGTTTTTGGGGATGAAGACCTAAATAACCAACCTTCAAATTTGCAATGGAGTTTGGTTTGGCATTTTCTAACAGACAAGAATATCAACGTTCAGGCTATGAAAAATAACCTGGCCTCTATTTGGAGACCAGTGGTGGGAGTTTACATAAAAGAATTAAACTCTAATCTGTTTATTTTCCAATTCTTCCATGAAATCGATGCTCAAAGGGTGATTGATGGAGGTCCCTGGACATTTGACAATCATGTGCTTCTCCTTAAACGCTTGAAACCTGATGATCGACCTCACAGAGTACCCCTTTTCCATCTCAGTATTTGCGTGCAAGTCCATGATCTACCGGTGGGTTTCATGTCTGAAAGGGTTGCTAAGAGTATTGGAAGTTATTTAGGTGAATTTTTATATGCTGATCTAAATAATTTTACCGGCTCTTAGAGAAATTATATGTGTATTACAGTGTTGATTGATGTTCGCATCCCTCTGAAGAAAGAGATGAAACTGAAGAAGTCCGGCGGTAATTGTTTTGGGTGAAATTCCAGTATGAAAGACTCCCTTCTTTCTGCTTCATATGCGGTTTAATGGGGCACATTGATAAGTTCTGTTTAGTTCTGTTCAAGCAACCACAAGATGCAGTAGTGACGAAATATGAGGAGTCCATAAGAGCTTTTCAGTGTAAACAGCAAAACTCCATTGGGGAGAAATGGATAAGGGAGGCATCTATGATGGCTAGAACTGACAATTCCGATCAGTATTCTGACTCCGCCATGAACACTGATGAGAACGTGGCTAAAGGCAATATGGAAAGAAGAGATGATCGTGGGAAAGGGGTGTCTGTATATGAGGAAATGATGGAGGAATCTGCATCTATTTTTTCGTGTAGTGCTATTTGTAAGCAATCTCAAGGAATCATCATCTCTGATAAGTCAACTGAGCCAGCTCAACATAATGGGTTACTTATTACAATTCCTAAATGCAGACGTTTAGAGGAGGAGGTTAGTTTGGGTTTACACGATGGACCTCAGGCCAATTCTGTATCTATTCTGTCTGGTCCTAAAAATAATTTTTCTGCAGGCTCTGGTCCTTGGACCTGCAACTATTATGAATTGCTTGATCTGGAATTGTCGTGAGTTGGGTAACCCACTGACAGTTCGAGTTTTGAAAGACCTTGTTTCTAGTAAAAGGCCTGAGTTTGTTTTCTTAATTGAGACATTGTGTACAAGAGAGACTGGATTTTTTAAAGAATTTGTTGGGATTTGAAGGTGTTTTCGGGGTGGATTGTATGGGCCATAGTGGAGGCCTGGCTTTTCCATGGAGGGAGAAACGTACTGCTAAGCTTCTGGGTTATTCAAAGTACCATATTGACATTGAGATTTGTCTGCCTAACACCACTAGTTGGCGCCTTACTGGCTATTATGGAATCCCAAACTGAAATAGAAGACAGGAATCGTGGGCTCTTATTCGCAGGTCAGTCTCTGTCTCAAATCTTCCTTGGTGTATTATAGGCGATTTTAACGATGTTCTGAGTTTTGCGAAAAAAAAAAGAGGAGGGCAGGATCAACCTTCCCATTTGATTCAAGGTTTTAAAGAAGCTGTGAAAGAGTGCGGTTTGGTGGATCTGGGTATGGAGGGTTATCCCCTTACTTGGGCGAGAGGGTTTGGTGCCTCGTTTGTAGAGGACGCCTTGATAGAGCGCTCGCCTGTAGCAACTGGGTTTCCAGGTTTCCCATGTTCAAAGTGTCAAATCTTCTTCTTAGCTCCTCTGATCATTCTCCTCTTTTACTGGATACTAAACTCTTGATGTCAACTTGCTCTAAGAAAAAAAGATTCAGATTTGAGAACACCTGGACTTTTGAGGAAAAATTCTTGCAATTGATCTCTAATATTTTGCGGAGTTATCCTCAAGACCGGTTAGAAGACAAGCTCCATCACTGTACTACTTTCTTGGCCAATTGGGGTAAATTTATTACCGAAAATTTTCCTAAGAAGCTTGCTAAACTGAAGAGGAAAATTGAAGTTCTCAGTGCTCAGGGTGCTCTTTTTAATCAGATGGATTTTTCGGATATTCAAAGGCGTTATCATGAAACGCTTCACCAGCAGGAATTGTTTTGGAAGCAGCATGTTAAACTTGCTTGCCTCAAAGAGGGTGACTCCAATTTTAAGTATTTTCACGCTGTCGCTTCTAAATGGGAGAGGAATAACAGGCTTTCTCAGCTCAAAGATCCTTCTGATCAGTTTTGCAACTGGGATACAGGCATGGATAAGGTAATTCTTGACTATTTCTCTACTATTTTTACTTCAAATGCGCGTGATTCAGATAGTGTTTCTTCCCGTATTCGTAATAGAGTTATGCCTGAACAAAATGAGTATTTGCAGCAAGACTTTACTCCGGAAGATGTGAAGGATGCTCTGTTTAGTATGCATTCCGGCAAAGCCTTGTTTGGATGGGATGAACCCCGCATTCTATCAATGATGCTGGAGCATTGTAGGGATGTGAGCAGGGACTGTCTGGATATTATCCGAAGTGTAGTTTACCACAGGGCTTAAATGATACCGCCATTGTCTTAATTCCAAAGAAGAAGGATGCAGTGGGAATGGCGGACTTAAGGCCAATCAATTGCATTATGTAACGTAAGGTATAAGATTGTGGCCAAAATGCTTGCTAATAGATTAAAGTTTATCTTGCCATCGGTTATTTCTGAATTTTAAAGTGTGTTTGTGCCTAATTGGTTGATTACTGATAATGTGGTAGTTACTTTTGAAAGTATGCATTTCCTTAAGCACAAATCACAGGGGAAAGATGGTTTTGCAGCTTTTAACTCGACATGAGCAAGGCATGTGATAGATTAGAATAGGGTTTTATGTAGAAAGTTTTGATTGCCATGGGGTTCAATGTTCAATGGATCTCTTTGATCAAGATTTGTATGCAATCTGTCAATTATTTTGTGAGCTGTGAAGACAAACTCTTGGGCCCGATTATTCCTAGTAGGGGTTTACGACAAGGCGACCCTTTGTCTCCGTATCCTTGCATCCGAGGGACTCTCTGCTTTGATATACAATAGAGAGGCGTCCAATTTAATCAATGGGTTTCATGTTTGCATTGGTGCTCCAAGAGTCTGTCATTTACTTTTTGCTGATGACTGTTCTATTTTCTTTAAAGCAACTAAGATGGAGTCCACGGTGGTTAAATCCATTCTGGACGTGTATGCTTCGGAGTCGGGTCAATTGATTAACTTCAACAAATCTGCCATTAAATTCAGCAAGAATACTTCTCTCCAGGCCAAGCAACAAGTCTGTTCTATTTTCGCAGTTAACGAGGAAACTGAGTTCTCTTCCTACCTTGGCTTGTCGTCTCTTATTGGATGGAATAAAAAGGCGATTTTTGCTTTTATTGAGCAACGTATATGGAAGTGAATACAGGGTTGGAATCGCACTTTTTTATCCAGAGCAGGGAAGGGAGGTGCTTTAGAAAACAGTTGTGCAGTCAATCCGCAACTATGCTATGTCAGTGTTCTTATTGCCTCTTGATCTGTGTTCTAAAATTGAGCATATACTCAACTCTTTTTGGTGAGGTACGAAGACTAATGGCTCTAAGAGAATGTGTTAGCGGCGTAAATTTGGTGGGATGGGTTTTCGCTTTATTCTGACTTTAATCTCGCATTATTAGGCAAGCATTGCTGGAGGCTAGTCTCTGATTCTAGTTCGTTAATGGCTCGTTTTCTTAAGGCCATATACTATCCTACGTCTTCTCTCTTGCAAGCTTAATTGGGTAATAATCCTAGCTATGTTTGGCATGGATTTATCTCTGCTCTTGATGTTCTCAAAAAGGGCCTGCGAAGACGGATAGGGAATGGGCTTCATACTTCGGTGCTTGGTAATCCTTGGTTGCCTGACCAGGTTAATCCCTATATTTCTACTTCCAATCAATTTAGTTCTTCAGACTAGCATGTTGCTGGTCTCATTGACTATGATAATAAAGCTTGGAGATTTGATATGCTAGCTAATTTCGATGATAGATATCGTAATTTAATTGCCAGTATCCCGTTGAGTTGGCGTAATACTCTGGACAGTTGGCAGTGGATTTTTGAGTGTAATGGGAAGTATTTAGTCAAGAGTGCTTATAGAGTTCTGCATGAAAAACCGGATAATTTTCCAGATTTGATGTCTCCCTTCTGTTGGCAAAAATTGTGGAATTTTATGATTCCACCAAAAAAGAGGAATTTTATGTGGCGGGCCATCCATTCTTGCCTTCCTGTCCTAGATGTTTTATTTTCAAAAGGGATTGCCATTGACTATTCATAACAAATTTTATGTGGTGGTTTCGTGATTCAAAAGGGATCCATTTTGCTGCTGTCCCTTCCTCCTTGAATGTTTGCTCTTGGACCCCTCCTGCTGAGGGTTGCATCAAAATTAACAAAGATGCAACAGTCTTTGAGGCTTTAAACAAGTGTGGTACTGGTTTTGTTGTGAGGGACCATAAAGGGAATTTTTTAGTAGCTGGAACTAAAGTTTATCATGGCACTCTGGATCCTGTTGTAGTGGAAGCTCTAAGAGTTCGAGAGGTGTTAAGTTGGTTGAAGCAAAATCCTATTCCTTCAGCTGTTGTTGAATCTGATTCAGAAATAGTCATTAGAGCTTTGAAAGATCAAACCAGTTATGACTCAGATTTGGGCAAACATTATCTCTGATTGTTTTCCCTTTTTTCTGTTGATGTTAACCTTAGTTTTGGTAATGTTAAAAAGGTATGCGAACCAGTTGGCTCATTTACTTAGCCTCCGTTTTTATGTCAAACCTTATGTTCTGAGACTTGAATCCCTCTTCTTGTGTTTCTTCAGCTATTGCAGCTGAGTTAATCCTTCAGTTATGAATTGTTTGTTTGTCTTCAAAAAATTGAGCGGTAGTTACCCTCCATGGCTGTCCCTCCATACATAACTTAAAAAGAAAAAAAAAAGAAGAAAATCAATAAAGGAAGGCATAATCACGTGGGACCCAATCAGATGGGTATAGAAAGAACTGGGAACCGACCAAACCCCGAAGTGCCTGTTTTTATAGTACAGTTCACATGGTTGTGCCTCGTAAAAATCAGCGATCCCACACCCTCCTACAACAACAAACCCCTCCGTTTCTTTTTCTTTCCACGTCAAATTCTGTCTTTAATGGTCCCCGTTTCTATTTTAGACTATTATTCCTGCTAAAACTTAACATTACCACCCCTTGTAATATAATTTAATTAAAGAATACAATGTAAATAAAGTTCAAGCGACAATGACAATGAGAAATTATTTTATTTGTAGCAAATGAATTGGATTTTTAAGTGTCATAAGAACTCAATTAAAGACTAGTATTTATTTATTTGGCTAAAAAAAGACATATTTAAATAAATACTATAGTTTATAATTATTATTAATTGTACACTAAAAACCTGACCAGATCAAGTACATTAGATAGAAATTAGAACAAAAGTAATAACCATCAATCAGTTCAAACAAATAATAACAATCACTTGTTCTTATTCTACAAACACTCCTATTTCTCTACATATTTATATGACCTGATAATTAAGCTATATAACTAATATATATAATAATGTATTAAATATTTGATATTGCTCCATTGAACAACATTTTGAAGCCTTTAAGAGCAAAGATCCGTGAAGTGTAAGAATCAAGGGCACTTAGGCTTGCCCTTGGAGTTCTTCATGTCCCTGTAACAAGGGCACTCGTGCTTATTCCCGTAAGTCCCTGAGGGCACACAGTTGCATTTCTCACAGCAAATTCCGCAGTACTTCAAGCACCGATCTTTAACTCCTGCTTTTGAGCACCTCGCCTCACATTTGGAGTCACAGAATGCTGTTTTAAATCAAATAATAATTATCCCATTTTCACACTTAATAAACCCACCAAATTAACTTCCAAAACAAATAATATCTATACATATGCGTACCTGAACCAGCCATTGTAACCTCAAAGAGAGAGGAACCGAGAACAAGGCACACCAGCAAAATACCTGCAAAGACTGCCTTCATTTTTTTCTTCTATACTCTTTTGAGAAAAACAAAAGAATATGACTGAACTTCCTTAGTAGAGGACTTTAGTAAGTGTGGTGAAGCGTGGAGAAAAGGGGTATTTATAGTGCCAAATAAAGTAGGTAAAAGGTGAGGGCGGTGGTTCTACATAGTCCCTGCGAGTGCGAACTTGTTTAAATATTCTGATTAAAGTAAATAAATAACCAGCAGATTACAGACTGTCACGTGGATTGAAATGAAAGAAACAAACTTTCTATGGTCGTTGGCTCTATCTATCATCTGGTACCAGATTATGGGATATTAATAAGTGTGACTGGGTAAAGGTATTTTCTTATTTTCTGCTTCTCTGTTAAATTTGCTTGTCTTAATTACTACTGTTTACCATATGCTGAAGTTAGTGGCCAACCAGCAATGCCAAATTGCCAATACGTGAAGCTTAATTTTGTCTTTATCACCATGTTACGTGAAGCTTCCTGATCCTGCTACCTTTTCTACCTCCAAAGCAAAGACATCAACTGCTTTAATTTCAAAAATTAAAAGAAAATTACTTGGAAGCAAACAACACATAAATTACTCAGCTTTTCACATAGCTTTACTTCAAAATGGCGAACAATTCTCAAGACCATTAGTTCACACAAGTTTAGTTAAAAAATGACCCTTCGATATATGTATGTATGCAATGAATATTACTCTCTATGTTTCAAAATAGATGACGTTTAAGAAAAATATACAATAATTAAAAAATACAATTATTTCACTATTAAAAAACATTGTTACCCTTACTATATTAATTACATTCATTAATAAAATATTATCTTTTTTCAAAATTAATTAAGAATATATTTAGTAAAAATTAATTAATGTATCTTGATTATATCAATGCGTCATGTATTATGAAATAAAATTTTTTTTAACGTTATTTATTTTAAAATAAATGAAGTAATCAAATAAAAACAGGAAACTGAAAAGTTTGTGTCCAGTGTGCGTGGTTGTTTCCTGAGAAGTCTCTGGAAACTAGAGAGGGCAATAAATGAAATGAAAAGTTGAGCAGGGGCAGTGGATGAGCACTACTTCTACCACTTAAAGTGCGGATCATCCCATGAGCCATTTAGTACTAGAAAGTAGGAACTACAAAAATCCCCACCATCCTCAATGCTTACATTAATTAGTTTTTTAGGATCTCAATCTTTAGATTTATATTAGAGATCAGTCCGAATTAACTAGCTGGTATTAAGAAAGGCAATTCTAGTCCATCAATTGTATAGCCCCATATATAAATTTTATATTATATTAAAGTTAATTATCTTTGTACATTCTACCACTACTACTACCACTTATTCATTCACCCGTTTATCGACGAAATAATTGCTACCATATTCTGTTACAATCTTCTCTCTCAGGCAATTAATCTTGGTGATATTTTACAAATGTAAATCAAAATGATCGAAAACATTTTAAAGGTAAATCAAAACTCTTATTATATTCATTAAACTTGTTATTAGTGTGACTTCTCTTCGACAAAAGGTAACCTTCGTTGATGTTTTGGCCACTTTTCAAGCGTCACAAATTTGTTGACGAAGCTAGAAAACACAACATGTGCATGTATATGCGATTATCGAACTACTACTAGTAAAGATAAGGAGAAAAGGATTAATTGGATAATAAGAATTGAAAGAGATGGGGCATTTGAATAGATGCCAACGAAGAATCACACATTAAAATGCATTTCATTATAAAATGAATAAGTAAATAAATTTTTTCCAAGATATATATGATATGAGGAATATGTTCATCATCGGCTGGTGGAGCACACACAATAAATACCTAACCCCACCTAAAAGAGAACTGCAGCTGTAAAGCTGAATGATTCAATTTTGTGCTTGTGCTCCCCACTTAGCATATTACTAATTAATTACTAATTACATTCATCTGTTAATTGAATGGCCCACTATCCCTAAAACCGAATCATTTCTCATCGTATAATTACAGAGTTTCTGTTTAGGATGTAGCATGCAATTGGCATTAATCCCATCCTCAAACATCTTATGATTTAAGCAAATATGATTATCCACTCAAATGCAATCCCTGTGGTTTAAATTAGAACAAAGATAATGAGCTTTAGCCCGCCCTCTTTAATGTTATATCGCACGATTTATTATTATTATTATTATTATTGAAGAGTCTGAGAGTAAATAGTGGGCGATACAGTATAAATACAGTTTATCTGTTAATCTGAAAAGTGAAAATTGATGAAAATGGCCTGCAAATAGTGATATGAGGTATCGGATGGTTGATTTGTAAATGTGGCTCCGATGCTTAAGTCAATTCAGATACTAAAAGGGCAACCCTTACAGAGAGAAGTGTCCTACGAGAGCTTTATTTATAAGCTTTGGTGTCTTTGACCATAATGACCATGCTTGAGGATGCCAATTAATTTTGTCCACGGGGATCAACTGCTCGAGAGGTTCGATATGTGGACTTTCTCAATAGACTGTGGGCCTCTAGGCGCCAGGCCTTGACTGGCCTAGGTTCAAATAACTAATTATCAAATTTTTTTGGCAAAATTATCAAATTGTTATTGGTTTATGTAATAAAATATTCCCATAAAAAAGCCTTTGAAAGATATATATCACGAAAAGTAAAGATAAATAAATTTCGAAACATAAATTTACAAATGTCGAAATCGTCCGCTTTTTGAGTTACCTGTCTAGTTCTCATCCACACCACACAAGCCTCAATATAAAAATTTTTGTGCTACGAACTAAAAACTTCAATGAAAAGGAGAAAAAGTATATGAAAATAAATTGACAGAGTTTCGATATGTGAGATTTTTCTTGCATACCAAGAACAGAATTCTTGGCCCTATTTATATAACTTCAATTAAGGTATTTTAATTTTTCTTAATTGGTGTGAATTAAATTGACAGTTACAATTAAATTATTAAAGAAAATAATATTTCATTAATATGTTAGTTACCTAATTTAAATTGAGTAACTATTCATATAAATGCACACTTAAATGACAGATTTTTTAATTAAGGAAAATTTCAATATGAAACTAATTACATGTATATTATTTTCTATTTTGATAAATTGTCGTTTATATCGGAATCAATTTCTCATCTTGTAAGTCATTCACGTATCTCAAACTTTTTCATCTTCCACTCACACATAACAAAATAATTTTCAGTCATTATCTCATATCATATAGGCAGATAGTTCTATGACCAGCATACGTCGAGAACACTAGTGTTATACATCTATTAGGAATATATAGCATTTCGAGAAACAAGATCTTTTCATAATAGTATGCCAAACTCTAAATAGTTTTTTCATATTCGTTATTTTATCTCATGATCTCATAAAAATAAATTTTGTTGGTAGGTAAAAAATTAATAGGTCTATTCAGTAAATATGACTAGAAAATTATCCAAATTAATAATATGATGAGGAATTAATTTGATTTGAAATTTAATTTGAATTTTTTAAAAGCTCGAAATACTTTGTAAACATCGGATCCAAATTTGCATAATATGAGTAGATTGGGAAGTCAATTTTTCTTGTAAAAAAAGATATGTACCATTCAAAAGCTAGAGATGATACGATTGGACAAATATTTAGATTTTAGACTAAGTATATGTTTATGTCACGATTGGAATATCAAACTCCCATATTCTTCTTCTTATATTATTACTATTAGGCTTAATGTGGGTTTTTACCTTAATATCTGAAATTTTAAGTGTTTAATTTTACTATTTCTGTACAAAATAAATATTAATAAGCTGATTAGGCAAGAAGACTTAAACAGCGTGAAGCTCCTTTTTCCAACTTATCCACTTTCCTCGTTGGAACAAAATAGTGTATTTTTCGGTTTATCTTTGACATCTCCACCTTCAACTCAATTAGCATCAAACTCCTATACATAACTCAACACACAATCCAAGAACACTATGTATTTATGGTCTTAATATTATACATGCTGTCATGGACTATTTGTCAATATGTGTTATAATTAACCCGATGCCATTGTACAAACCTTTTGATTGATTAAGGTTCCCATAAGCATCATTGATACACTAAGCGAAGTTTTGTGTAATTGTTTTCCATATATATGTCTTGCTAGTACCACCGTGGCCATTGATGAAAAAAAGCTTTCCCTTAATATTGTGCATACAATCGACTGTAGCTTCATAAGCCTTTTTCTAACATTGATTTAAAGCCAAGTACATTTCTTCATGCATTTATTTTTGTAGGTAGCAATCATAATCCAACTCTTCGTTCAAAAGCCGATTTGTTAAATCTCATAATAGAGCAAAGTTTGTAATAGGCGTCCCCTCAATATCCTATAATGTTTTGCCCATCATCATTAACATGTGTTAAATCTCAAATATGGCATAGCTAGGTCTGGACTTGTTCTTCGATTAATTGTACATTTTGAAGTCGGAGTCTTTTTTCTCTGCAAATGAAATATGTCTTTTGATAAGATATTACTGTTAGCTTTCCAAAGCTCATGTGCATCGGCAACTTGACAATGCAGGAATATAATTCCTAATGACAAATAAGTTTCTTAGTTCATGTTCAGCGGCCGATAGTGATGCTTCTTCTAGACCATTGTTCCATTCTTTATCATCATCCAAGAGTCCCAAAGAATTGTTAGTGGTTATACCCTACACCAAACATTTAATCATTTATGTAATGTCATATTTCATTAGCAAAAGTCAGATTCCAACTCCAGCGTGATGTTTTAATTTGCTAATTTCTTCCATCGATTAGGTTATTTGGTGTGGAATTAGGCTTACTAAATAATTAATTAATATATGAATAACAGGAGTTAATTTGTTCTTCTTATAGTCTCTAGTCATAAAGTCAGCCAACAACGATGTTTGTAATAAGCATTTTCACAGGTCTAATGCATGACTATATGACTTTACACCCCACCATCCCACCCAACCAACTGAATACATATCTTCCCCATTTCATTTCTTTGTTTAATAATCATGGGATAATCTGCTATGACTCCTTTTTTCTTTAAAAATGCAACAAAAAGAGAAAAGCTAAAGGCCAGAGGGGCAAATGGATTGCTTGAGCTTAAAGATAACATCAAAGCAATCTATTTCATCTAAAAGGTCTTCATTAACTTGTCTCAATCAACTCACTCAGAAACTTAAGCTATAAAGCATTAAGAACAATTTAAATCAATGGAATATAGAGAGAGAGAACAATAATCAATTTAATTTTGTGATAATTATAAATTGGCTCCAATTTATTGGGATTTTAACAATTTAAAGTATTTTTATTAACAATTAATTCTGAATGTTTAAATTTTTAATATTCGGTTTGGTTTAAAATAACAAAAAATATTGATGTGGCATTCAAGCATACCGTTGTATGAGAGATATGTAATTGATGGAAAGTGAAACCAACTCTCTTCCTTTTTTATTTTGTATTTTTTTATTTTTTTATCAATGGAGTCCCACTTTAATGCCACATAATATTTTACGATATCTTTAAATGAAATTTTAACGTATGGACTAAATTATTAAAAATTTAAATGCTTCAATCTTAATTGTTAAGAAAAGTTCTTTGAGAAATTGTATTGTTAGCAGCCAACGAATCAGGTCAGTTTGTAGCCATCCCATTAATTCTTAATGAAATTTGCCCCTCAAAAATATACTTCATCTGTTCACAAATATTTTTTTAAGTGTATTTACAAATAAATATCAATTTTATAAAATTATAATATACTTACATATATCATCTATATAATAAATATTAATTCAATTTTTAAAAATATATTAATAATTTATTATCTCTTTTTTAAAAATAATAAATTAATAAAAATGTATAATAATAAACGAGTCAATTAAATTTTGTAAAAAAGTAAAATTGATACTTATTTCAGTTATTTGTGAATACAGAGAGTACAAGCCAAGAAAATAATAAATTTGTGAAGATGGACGCTTTGAGTTTGATTTTAGAAAAATGCGAGAGAAAAGTATGAAAGTAAAACGCAACATAATAACATAAAGTAATGAAATTTGCATAAAGAAAAAAATGAAAGAATAAGAAATGTGATGTTGGTTTTTCCATTTTATTTACTTTATCCTTTTTATAATTATTATCTATTTTTTAAATAAATAAAAGAAATTATAATTATTATGATAAATAAAAAGATTTTGAAAACTTTTTTATTAAATCAATTATAATATAAAATGAGTTATTAAGTATTATTAACATTAAAAAATCATAATTAATAATATAAAATGAGAAATTTAAATTTCAGATAATTAAACAATTTATAAATTTACTATAGCTTAAAAAAAGTGAATTATAGTTTGACAGACTAAAAAGAAAATATGACTAAAAATTATGGAATAGAATTAGAGGGACTTTTATATAGATAATGTATTTAGAAAAAATATTTATAAGAATAGGGTGTTTTGAATTTTAATTGAAAAAATGGGGTTTGTTTGTTTCCGTAGGTGTCAGCAACAGGAATGAAGAAGGTGAGGCCTGCCTACAAAATGCTTCCTTTAGTGATTCTGTAGGTACCTTCTACGAAAATGGCAAGTGGAGTCCGCATTCAATCGAAAATGATAAATTATTGATGCCCTGATACCGTAGATACTGGAAATGGGTTTAGGCTCTGAACTCGCAACCCAGTATTATGGGTTCAATCAACTTTTTTGCTTTTTCAACCTAGTAATTATGGATTGCATTGAAAAAGTATGATCCGTCTGCCTATATAATGAGTCCCCATTTCACCTTCAGTTTGCAACAATTATAGATTTGAGTGCTTATATAAGGAGTCCCTATTTTACCTTGCAAAAAAGTTCAGTTTGCAACAATTATAGCATATTTGCAAAAAATTTCATTTGCAATATATATTACAATTTTAATGTGTAGCATAATATTAATATCGGATAAGATTTTTTAACGTAATTATTTATAATTTGATACTTTGTATTTTAATTGTTTATATAATAAATTAATTTTATATTTGATTTGATAAATTGCAGGTAGTATACATTCAATAAACAAAAAATCTATCGACAACAGTAGCCTAAGACACAAGGTAATTTTTTAACTATAAATTATTTATTTATTTATATTTTATAAGTAGATAATTATTAAAAATATATAAATATTTTCTTAGTATACCTAAATAAATTAAAATACTTATAAAATAGTATGACTAATTTTAAGTTGATAAAATATCATGTTAAATATATATATATATATATATATATATATGGTTGAAGAAGTGAAGTGTGTAGGAAGAAAATAGAGATACCGGTAGCACTGTTCATTCATGAGGAAGCATTGTCGGAGATATCAAAATTCGTAGCTGCCGCCTACGAGATCAGAGTCCGATCCCGCAAGTGACAGCTACGGGATTAGACTTTTCTCGATAGCGTGCCCACAACCAGCAAATATTATGTTCTTTCACTGTAGACGTGCGTGAATCAAATTTCGTAATCAACTACTACGAAATTGATCTAAATCACCTCAATTTCATAAATAAAATTCAAATCACCTTATTTTTATAAATAATCTTTTATTTTACATTGTTCATAAAAAAAATCCCAGAATTATATGGAGTCTTATTTATTTAATAAATGGTGGAAATAGTGAAAAAAGAAATTGTTTTTTTGATGAATGATAAATAAAAAAAAGTATAAAGGCAAAAAAATGAAGGTACGGTTGATGAAATGATGAGAAAATGAGATAACATAACATAACAATTAACAGGGTGGCGGTAATTTGGGTTTTGTGAGGTTATTTAAAGGACGAAGCAAGGATAAGAAGAAGATGCATAGGGTCCACGCGCACACCGGTGATAAAGAAGGATATTTAGAAAGAAGAGATGATTGGCTCAAAGCACAGTTTGTGTCGTAGCATGCAAACTTTATCAATCATGATCATAGATCAATGGTCATCAGCTGAAATCCAACGGCTGGCATTAATATTCAGAAACTGCTGCATTTTACATCGAATATTACGCTAGCAGTATCATCACAATTTTAAAAGATTGGAGTGTACCGAGATGTGGATCCTTACATGTGATCTCTTACCGTTTTCAACGCATCATTTTTTTAAGAAATAAAACAACTCTTATTGGCATCTGTTAGGCTGTTACTCTCATTGTAAATTCTCAGCTACCTATTCAGTTTCGCCTTCAACATCATAACATGCCTTCAGTATACCCCTCCCTAACTAATCCATCTAAATGAGTACTTAATAAGCTGGATTTTTCCTTTTTTTTTTTGTTATTAAATCACACTTGCAAATTTCTTTTTAATAAGCTGGATTGAATGTTACTTAGATGTTAGATTTCAGCCATGGGTTCTCAATCTTGATTTTCTTGTCATGAAATACAAGACATTATCAAATGTAAATTTTTTGTTTTCTTTTTTTTTTTCTAAAATTGGAAGCATTTTTTGATTGTATAAAACATAAAAGCATTGGAAAAATAAGCTTTTGACGATGATAATGAAAAAAATACGTTCATAGTATTTTGTTTTACGATTTGCCAAGGAAAAAATAGTTACTTCTATATTTTTCAAGCAATGAGCAACCTTTTTTGTGAAAAAAGGAAACACTTTACCTTACCAAATAGATTCCTGAACACTGCTAACATGGAGGAAGGGAAAGCAGAAACATAGCAAGTAAAATAATAACTAGATTAAAATTATCATTTTTATTATAGCAATCGTGAAGTGCAAGAATTATTCCCCATACGTGATACGGTATATTGGTGATTAGTGCAATTGACTGAATAATAATAGATTGTATAATGAGATCAAATAGAATTTCATAGAGAGTTAATTACATCCCTTGATTACAATATTCCAACTAATTTTGTGAAGTAATTATCCATAGAGAGCAAAGTTTAATTTATTTTTTACAGTACTTAATAATTTTAAGAGCAGCAGTCATCCTTGACACCCATGTTGGTTTATTAGTTGCCAGAGTCAATCATGATTCATGGCGAATAGCCAATAGTACACTTGATTGGAAAGCTTTTTAATTTCCCTAAAAGTCCAAAAAACACTATGAATTATGTTTTGCTAATGTTTATGAGCAGCATGTGTTGTCCCCATTAATAATGCTTCTGTGACTTATGTGAGTTGTGACTTTTTTTTTTTGTTTTGAAAGAATGTGAGTTGCGACCGTAACTACGCCTATTCTACAAAAGAAAATTCCTCATTTCAGACAAAATAAATAAATAAATAAAAGAGCTCAATTTCAAATATCACATAACTAAAATGGGGTTGGCTGCCGTGATTGGCGATGTTGATTGAGCAAGCCGTTAAAAATAGAGTTGATTAGTTTTAAATTTTAATTTATAACTTAGAAAGGAAATTTTACCTATTTAGTTAGTATTTATTAACCTGAAAAGGTCGAGATGAAAAATAAAATAAAATTATTTCAATTTTTTCGATCTTTTCAAATATTTATTAAAAAAATAAGTTCCACAAATTTTTTTTTAATTACTTATATCTTGATATTTTACGATATACATATCTTGACATAAATCACAATATGCATATTTTAATCTTTCAAGATAAAAATTAATTAAAAAATTGAAGAAAAATTATTTTTAATTCATCCAAAAAAATTTAACAAACGATTGAAAAAAATTTTTAAAATATTTTTCAGTTTTATCTTGATTATTTTATATTTTGATCCGAAAAATATTTCAACTTTATCTGAAAATTTTTTATTTGGATTAATTTAACAAACGCTACCTTAATGGATAATGACGTACTTCAATTTACTTTTATAATTCATTTCAACATCTAAATTTTAACAATAATTTTTAAAATACTTATATTTATAAATTTAGTTATCAAATCTGCTTATACGTATAATTAAGCCAAATTAAGCACTCGTATTTCTGTATGCAAATATTTAATGTAAAAAATAAGTGCATATTGGAGGGCTCATGGGGATGAATGCACGGATTATTATAAAATATATATTTTAAGAAGAGAAATAATAAGTTGAAGGAGGGTATGGAGTCCACAATTGTTGAATAATGTTACTCAAAATGCACGGGGGAGATCTTCTAATTGGTCCTTCACTTTCAACCACCAAACATCATTTCGTATCATCATTTATATCCCATGCCACTCACACCATAAATTCAAACATTTACACATAAATTTATTCTCTCATATAGCAAAAAAAGGGCGCAAGAAATTGACATATATTACACGAGAAATTAAAACCATGCATATTCATGAAAATACATTACTATTTTGTAGGTACATCAAGTAATTATTTTATTAATCGCTTTACAAATTTCAATTAATTGCTATATTAATTTCAATTTTTATTTATTTATTTATTTTTATATTGGTGAGGTTAACTAATACTTTTTTATTGACCATTAAAATTTTTTAATATATAAATTAAAAAAATTATGTAAATTATAATATTATTTTTAATGGTTAAAATTGATATTTAATACAAAACTAATAATAAAATATTCGTTATGCACATGTAATAAATAAATTACTGTAATAACTAATAAGAAAATAATTTCAATAATTATTTACTAAAATATATTTTATAACAATATTTTAAAAAGTCATCTGTTGTCAAAAATATTAAAAAATTTTAAGCGTAAAATTAAACTATAAAATGCATATAAATTGATTAACTTCTAATGTCGAAAAATAAAAATTATAACTTTAAATTATTAATAAGATATATTTAGAATGAGAAAATATAAAATTTTAATTCTAATTAATTAAAAAAATATTAAACTTTTAATTATTTAAATTATACATAATTTTTTCAAATTATCAATTCTATTAATTTAATTTAATTTTCAATTGATTTTTCAACTAAGAAAATTGGGTTTTTTCCGCGTCGTAACCCTAGTATTTTGCAAATTTAATCTAAGCAAGACTCGAGCATACTTTTTACCGAAGTTTTTACCTTTTTATCGTGAGAAATCTTTAATTCGCGTGCGTATCAATTTAGCATACTGATTATCTAATACTCAAAACGCCCAATTGCTCAGTAAATCCGCATTATATGACCATTACTATTTAATTATTTCTCTGACCATACCGGGGTGAAACTTTTCCGTTGCTAACGGCGCTAATTTCTTCAAGACTTCAACTATTTCATGGAAGAAAAAAGAGTTTCGCCGTTTCAGTGGCCGTCAAGGGAAAAAGGATCACCAGCAGTCAGGAGTGCTTGTCTTTTTGTCTGAATCCTAAAAGAAATAAAGAAAATGAATAGAAAATATTGTGTGTATCTGTGTGTGTGTATGCATATAGTATGCCAGAAAGAGACTGAAGAGTAAAAGCAAGATTCAGAATAGTAATCAAAACCAGAACCCCAATCCTCACTCTAAGCTTACAGTTTTCGTGCCTTCCGGCGATAATATATTATCAACACTTTTTTCTTTTTTTAAATCTCTTTTCTATCACTATCATTTATTTATCTCCATTCCTTTCTCTCTCCTTTGGTCTTTATGTTCCTTCTCTGCTCTTTCTAAGAACACACTTGCATTTGAGGTGTAAGTGGCCAAGTCGTAAAATGGAGAGGAAGCAGGGGTTCTTTTCGGCGCTTAAAGGGGAGGTTGTCAGGGGTTTGTCTCCGGGGAGGTCCAGAGCTAAGAGTCCAGCCAGGAGTAGCTCACCAATGTCCGGCTTCTTAAGGAGGAGAAAGGGACATGGTCACCACATGTCGCAGCCGGAGCCATTGATTATAACGAGATCGGGAAGCTTAAGGCCAGTGGAGGCTTTGTCGCCGTTGATGGAGGGGCCGGATCAAGATGAAGGCGGAGATTCTAGGATGGAAGGGAGGTGGGGCCACTGGATGAAGGGACAGCTGTCAAGAACGCCGTCAGTTGCGTCGTCAAATGCTTGCAAGCGTTCCGATCTGAGGCTGCTGCTGGGTGTACTGGGTGCGCCGCTAGCTCCAGTGCATGTTAGCAGTACTGAACCTTTGCCTCACCTCAGTATAAAGGATACTCCAATTGTTAGTTCTTTCAATTTATTTGTCTATAGTGCTGCATTTTTTAAGGATTATCTCTGTTAGATTTGGTGCTAACTCTTATTACTTGGCAGTAGTCTTTATCTGCACATTAATTAATTCTGTTCTACTTTTTGGTTAGAATTTTAATTTTTCAAATTTTTTTATAAAATAAAAAAGATCATTAGTAAAACTTGTTGTGACAGTAAGTAAATGCTTCAGTCGAGTTGAAATTTCTTTAGTCTGGTGAATGTTAAATGTGGGATTCTCTCTGTTTCAATGACATAAACATATCGGAACGATTTTTAATTTTTTGATTTTTAAGCTTGTTTTTCTGTGGGCAAAATTTCATCCCTTCCTCCTTCTCATTCTTGCTTTTCCTCTTTTCATACATACTTATGATTCTTGAATTGAGGCTTCAGACCGAACCCTTTTCATGTAAGGTATGTAATCTGTTGAGAATTGGTTTTTCGGGCCTTGTACGCAAAATGACCACTTAGCATAGTGTTGCTTGTAAATTGTAATCAAAGAGGAAAAAGTGGAGACGGGGAAGATATGCTAACAGTTTTATCCATTAAAGAGTAGAACTGTTCGAATCATAGAATATGATGGATATTCACCGACCTGAAGAATAAGGAAAAATGACTGGTAAACCAGTATTTTTGACAATAACGGAATTGAGAGATATTGATTATGATATGCTTTTTCTATACCCCTCTTCCTGGCAAAATCATCAGTTCATATTCTTTTTGCCATCACCTAACCGTTGAAACAGGAAGAATTGGACTTTTCTGTGTAGAAGAATTCTTTGTTCCAGTCCTATGCAACTTTTAATGAGATTTTCTGGGGTGTTATTGCAGGAAACTTCATCTGCCCAGTACATATTGCAACAATACACAGCAGCTTCGGGAGGGCAAAGACTTCAAAATTCCATCCATAATGCTTATGCCATGGGAAAGGTGAGGATGATAGCTTCTGAGTTTGAAACAGCAAACAAGGTCACAAGGAACCGGAATTCCTCCAAAGCTGCTGAATCTGGTGGCTTTGTTTTGTGGCAAATGAATCCAGACATGTGGTATGTGGAGCTTGCTCTTGGTGGTAACAAGGTTCATGCTGGGTGCAACGGGAATCTTGTCTGGAGGCACACACCCTGGCTTGGTCCACATGCTGCCAAAGGCCCAGTTAGACCACTGCGCCGTGCACTTCAGGTGAAGATGAGCTTTCTTGTTTGTTTCCTTAAGTACTGGTCATGCAGCATAGCTCCAGCAAGTAGTTATTTTAATTCCGTTTTCTTTACAGGGTCTTGACCCCAGAACAACCGCAAGCATGTTCACCAATGCGAGATGCATTGGAGAGAAAAAGATCAATGGGGATGATTGCTTTATCCTCAAGATATGTGCAGATCCTGCAACACTGAAGGCTAGGAGTGAAGGACCAGCAGAGATTATTAGGCATGTTCTGTTTGGCTACTTCAGTCAGAAAACTGGGCTCCTTGTTCACATTGAGGATTCCCATTTAACCCGCATTCAAAATAATGGAGGTGATGCTGTGTACTGGGAAACCACAATCAATTCTTTTCTTGATGATTATAGGCCTGTGGATGGAGTCATGATTGCTCATTCAGGGCGCTCTGTAGTGACCCTTTTCCGGTTCGGAGATACAGCTATGAACCACACCAGAACCAGAATGGAAGAAGCATGGGCAATTGAAGAAGTAGCATTCAATGTCCCAGGTCTGTCAATGGATTGTTTTATTCCTCCTGCAGAATTAAGATTTGCTTCAATGAGCGAAACCTGTGAGCTTCCTCAGAATCAGAGGGCAAAACCTGCTGCAGCTTCTGTAGCATATCGTGCAAGAGTCACTGCATTGGACAGGTCTTGTGGCAACGTTGCGAACTCTACCATGTGGAAGACAGATGCGTAGGAAATGGGCAAAGGCCTACGGCTTGTTATTGCACAGCTAGGTTTAGGCGTCTAGTTTACTGGACCAACCAAACAGTAGGTAAAGGCAGTAGGTATAGCTATTTGCAAAGTTTTGGCATTGAATCAATGTCTCTTTCAATCTGTAAATAGAGCAGAGTCATCCATAGTTTCTCAGCTTCCGGTTAAGTAGTTATTTTCCGAGGGATAATTCCGACATAGAATCAGAATGTGGGTTTTTAGTGGGTGATAGAGCTAACAGAGGTTTGTTTCTCCTTTTACGCCCTGTTGCCTAGATGTCTCCTTAGTGATATCTGAAGTTCATCTTTCCGTTGAGGTTCACCAAGATTAATCATCTATGAAGCTATTCAAGTGCAGTAAATTACCTAAGATTGTTTTTCTTGTATTAGTTTCATATTGTGAAGCCAATAAATAGATGCACAAAAGTTCAAAACTTGAAAGACAATGATTTCTGAAACAAGTACAATTTTCTATATATATTGCATTAAAGGGAGCAACTCTACCAGAAGGCCAATCACAGAAATCGAATCTTATTTAATGGAAGCTTCTTACATGTTTCTTGCGTGATTTGCGGAGAGTGGCAGGTCAAAAAGTTGGGCAAAACCTCTGGCTACTTTATTTGCGATGGGATAATTTTCGCTTACTTTGGATTGGAGGGTGGACCCGTCTATAGCCAACTTCTCCAAGGATTCGCTGCTGCCTCTTGACTTTGCAGTCAATTGAGTCGAGTGAAAAAGTAACCATGTTTTTTATCCATATTCTGCCAATTTCATACGTAATTTATTTAATCAACCTATGAGGAATTGATAATATGTGAGGTAATTACTATTTTGCATAAAATGTAGTTTATTGCTAAATTGGTTCATGAATATATTCATTTAATTTATTTTCTCATATACAATTATAAGACAAAAGTCACACACACACACATATTTTCTACTTTTTCTGATAGAAATTTTGGTGCCCTTGATCTCCATCAAAAGACACACCTAGTCCTACAAAATAATTCAGCTTTTCTCGCAAATGTTATCAACTTCTTGAAACTTCGAATTCAGCTGATTTTATCTGCAAGTTGCAACTCTTGTTTTCCTCTCAGAAAGTTTAATGATGTTCCAATAGCTAACTTTTCCAAATTTCAAATTTTCCAAGCTACAATCCGCAACTTTGAAATGGAACCCAAGACTTACGTTTAACTTAATATGCATATACAGCATATTTGCATATAAAAGCCGGTGGGCGTCAAGTGCTGGGATGGGCCATATTAAGACTTACGTTTAACTCTATGCATATTTGCATATAAAAGCCGGTGGGCGTCAAGTGCTGGGATGGGCCAATCCCGACAGCAACTTTAAAGCAAAATTCAGTAATCACCCAAATTTGGGCCATAAAAAATTTAATTTTGGGATAACAATTTTTTTTTTTTTTTCACTTGAAGTATTAGAATTAAAGTAATTTCGTTTCTATATTTTTTTTATTAAGGTGAATTTTTGCCGCTGTACTATCTGAAATGAGTTAATTTTGCCTCTATTCTTTTATTAGAATCCATTTTGCCCCTCAACTCAAATTTTTTTGTATGTTTTAACCTCGTGAACGGACAAAATGCTGACTTGACTAACGATATTAACGGCAGTCAATCCTGTTACAACATATCACGACTCTCTCTCTCCTACTTATGGATCCAATCAGCAAAAATTAATGAAAAAAATTGATGTGGCAAACAATTTTAAAAAAAAAAAAATTTAAAAATGGTTCATGTTTCTCTCCTCTTCCTTTCTCCTCGTGTTGCTTCTTCTTCTTCTTCTTCTTCTTCTTCCATGGCTAAAAATATCCATCCAAATATTTTGATTTTTTGTTGGTCTTGGATATCGATAATTGAAAGAAAATATTGTTTGTATCGATAAATTAAGAATTTTTTCCCCAATCAGGTTGAATAAAGGGAAGGAAGATTTGCTCTCCTCTACTCTCCTTTTCCTCCTCCTCCTGTTTCTTCAAAGAATTTTAGTGAAGGCTTAGTACATGGAACCATTAAAGTAAAAAATTAGATGTAGTTTCTTTTAGAAAAAAAATAAATTCAATTACTTTCTCTTTACTCTTGTTCTTCATCTTTCTCTCTCCTCATTTTCTTCTTCTTCCATCACTTCTGCCTCCATCGAATTGCTGTTAATATAAGAGCGAAGAAGGCTGAGGTTTGTGCCGGGGTAAAACAAAGTGCACTATTTTGAAACCATTTTTCCTTATTATAAACTCTTGAACACATTAACTTAGGAATTTTTTTCCTCTTTTTTCAGTTGAAAATACCCATCCAGATATTTTAATTTCTTATTGTCTTTCATATTTTATTTTTTTATGTAATTTTAATTAGCTATAAACTATAATTTTTTTTTTGGATTTTGTTGGTAACTTTTTGTCCAATTTTTCTCGATTTTGTTGCCTTCTTTCTCTATATGTGAGAAGAAGAAGAAGAAGAAGAAGAAGAAGAAGAAGAAGAACACAGAAGAAGTGTAACGCCCCATGAATCATCGATCATATGAATAGTACTTTTCGAGATGAATAGTATCATTAGGCGGG
This sequence comes from Excoecaria agallocha, assembly GCA_037975025.1. NCBI lineage: Eukaryota > Viridiplantae > Streptophyta > Magnoliopsida > Malpighiales > Euphorbiaceae > Excoecaria > Excoecaria agallocha. Next base: position 82,830,081 of record CM075806.1, read on the forward strand.
CCTATAATTTTTTTTCATCATTGAAAAGTAATATTCATAATGAGTTCGGTGGTATAATTTGGAATAATATTGAGATCAGACCTCCAAAAGTGAAAAATAAAATAAATAACGGGATCAATAGAGTTAACTGAAAACTTTGAATGGCTTGAAAATATTTCACAGACTTCATAAAATTATTTCGATTGCACCGAGTCATTAAAAATTATGTACATGAATTTTTGGAAGAGTAAAATAAATTTTTTGAAAACTTTAAAAATTAAACTTTCGGACTGGTAAAAGGTACATTCGTGTCAAGTTTTATATCAAAACAATCTTGAATTGATTCAAAATTTTAAACATGACCTAATTAATATTTTTAGAAATTTTTGATTTAATTTTTATCAAAAATTGATAATTAAAAGTATTTTGACCAATTAAAAAGTGATCAATGGCATTGGATCCACTTAGAACTTAATTAATTTTTGTCCTAAAGTAGATAAGCTATATTAAATGGGAAAAATCAAGTTTTGCTTCCTCATTTGGCCGGCTCTTCTCCTTATTGCCCATAAGCTTCTTCTTCTTCCTCCTCCATTTTTGCTCACTTTTCAAGCTTTAATAAACTCCTAATTTCATCCAAATTACCAAAAATTGCTTCTCCTCCATCTTTGGTTGCCTATAGTTGTGAAAGAAGCAAGAAATAAGATAGCTCATCCAGTGGGTATTTTGGTAACTTTAGGAAAAATTGAATTTTTCTCGATAATTTGGTTATTTAAGTGTTGATTTTGAGTTTCTATAAATTATTTGGACTAAAATTGATTGAAATTATGGTGAATTTTGGACATGAAATTCAGACAATTAGAGAATCAAGATGAGGAAAGCCAAGCATTAATCAAAGACAAAGGCAAAGAAAAGATTATTGAGTGATTTGGAGTGAAATTAGGTAAGTGAATAACTCTAAAACCTTTAATTTCATATATGTTGTATATATAATTATGGAAAACTTTGGTTAATTATGGGTTAAATGTGAAATTGAAATTAGAATTGAAAAATTAAAAATCAAATTAATGAAATTATGGCATTTAATTAAAATTTAGATATGCATAATTTAAGAGAGAAATTCAGCCACCATTGAAAAATTAGGGACCAAAATATAATTTTATGGATTAAATTGAAATAATTGAAAATATGTGGTTATATGATCATTGTGATTAAATTGAGTAGAAATACAATTTAAAATAAAAATTGACATAATGTAATGTAATAGAAGCTTTGGAGAAATTTGTATATATGTAGGAAATAAATTGGAATAAATGCATAATATTTAGGGTATAAATAGTCATACGACGTGCAAGGAGCATGTAATTAAGAATAAAATAATAAAATAAAATCAATAAGCGAAATAATGTTGTGTGAACCGAATGGCCATAATTGAAGGAATTGGTATTTTTGGAATAATAAAACTATTTTTGATAATGTATATCAGTTATTATTGTAATACTGTGAATTGATAATGATGCATTGATATAAACTGTATTATCTTGTATTAACGGTTTGCCCTTAATATTAGATGTGAAATCAAAAATTAGGATGTACATGGCTAGCCATAGGGACATTACTATAACTGTAGTAACAAGTTATGATGATTTACATAGTGGCAACCTCAGTATAGTTTCACGACCGTATTAGAGTATTTGAGGAAAAAAGAAAAAAAAGAGAATATATGTGTAATTGACAATACTGGATAGTACTGGGATCCACGTGATCCATCATTTATCTCATCCTATTTAATGATATATTTTCATGATATATTAAAGGTAAAAGTGTTAAAAAAACCGAAATAAAAATAAAAGAACTGAAAAATAAATGAAATTAGGGTTAAAGTGCATCTTTGAAATTTTAGGGAGTAAAGTGAAAGTTTATCCTTATAGTGTGGAACAAAAATGAAAAGTAATAAAAATTTGATAATAAAATTTAAAAGTCATAATTGAGGTTGAATTTTTCAAGTAGGGGCAAAATAATAAATTTGTCAATAAAAGCGAAATTTGAGACATAAATCAAAAAAATTAGTGTAAAAAGTAATTATAATGGAATTAAATGACAAAAGAGGAATAATGAAATATAATTATGAATAATACATGAATTAAACTACAGTGAAATTCTAAGATTTAAGATTTTATTTTCACCAATAAATACTTTAATACCTAGCATGTGATTTTGTACTGCATGCAGGCTATAAAAATTGAGCTTGTGCTGAAGAGAAATCAATGAAAGAGAAATTCAACATTTTGTATTTTCTTTAGTCGGCATGTACATATGGAAGATGCCAAGTAGGGTGTCATGACTAGTTTTTAGGACTGTATATATTTTTGGACTTGTATATATATCTTATATTGTAAATAAGTTTGATGAGATAAAGTAAAGAAATTTTAATATATGGTATGTATGTATGTTTATATATACAATTATAGAAATAACCGTTATTCCGTTTTGGCAGATTTTACGGAATTTTTATATATTATTAGAGGTTGAGTAGGATATGTGTGATTATTTGAAAGTGTTTTTGTAGCATTTGCAGAAAGGTAGAATTTGAATTTCAGCCGTTATACTACCAAATTTTTTACAAATTTAATAATAATTTATGAATTACCGCAGTGTATTGTGACACCGGTACTTGGACCAATATCCGATTATCGGATGTTACAAGAAGAAAAAAATCTCTTTCAATGAGTGCAGAAACTCCAGCTTCTTCATCTTGGTTATGGTGATTTTGTTCCTGCTTCTTCATCTTTCTTTTCTGCACTCCACTGCATTTTCTTGCATTTTCTTGAGAAATAAACAGATTTTAACTCCTTTTATTTTCATTTTCTCATAAGCCAAATAGTTTTTTTCTTTTTTAAATTTAAAATTTTTGCTAACTGGACCGATGACTAGAAGAGAGAGTGATGACGTGCCGAAACGTGATTGGTCAACGTTAATGCCGTCAGCCACATGTCAAGTTTGTTAGTTGAAGGGTCATTTTTTCACTTTAAATCTTAGTTCAGGGATAAATTTGTATGGAAAAAATGAATCCAATGATAAAATGGGCTCAAAAAAGAATAAAGATAAAATTATCCCATTTTAAATAGTACAGTGTCAAAATATCGCTTTAATCCCTTTTTTTTAATAATTTTGTGCCTTTGAATTATTTGTGCTGGGAGTTTTTATTCATATATTTTTTAAAATAGATAATTTTTGCTCTTAAATTTATCCAAATGGATATATTTTAGCTATAAAATGAACAATATATTGAATTTTAGGTATGTCATTAATATTTAATATTATACGATTAATTTCCGTATAAAATAAAGGTAAAATCATCTTATTTAAATGAGTTCATGGGGTAAAATATATTCCTTCAATTTAAAACAAAAACCACAGATTCAGGACCTTTTGCATTGTAAGTGGCACATTGAAATTCGTTACTTGTTTAGCGAAGTTAATACTATTACTGACTTCCTAAGCAACTGGACTTTCAGTCAGGATCTCCGCTATGTTTGACATTCTTTTAAACCAGGTGGTATTGATAGTATCTTAACTAGTGATGCCATCGATTGCAGATTTCCTATAATATTTTCTAGCTAATTTTTGTTTGTTGCTTTCCTTTCTTCTTCTTTTTCAAAAAAAAAATAATAACAGATTCAAAATTAGTTGTTTTGTTATGCACACTGCACAATATTTAGAATTGAAAATTGAAAGTCACAGAACACATGCAACAGTAGATATTAGAGAGCTCTCATAGCATCACAAATTTTATAACTTGACAGTGATAACGTGTCTCCACTGTAACTCGCCTAAGCCTGCGATGATATCCACAATAGCTTCATCATATTCTAGAATCTGAATTACTTCTCTACTCATCACTAAATTAATCGAAACTTCCATATTTGCTCTCGATATATAAACACATTGAAGAAAGAAAAAAAAAAGTTGTTCAAACTTTAAATCCGTAAAATTAATAACCTAAATCTGAATTATCAGTTTCAAATTCTAGTTTAATTTGATGACTAGATTCTGAGTATCTATCAGTTATGATCATGCAAAATTTTACAATGAAAATCACCATTACTGCAAATAAACTAAAGTTTTTTTAATCCAGGCTTTATATAGTATGTTTATATATATAATTGTATATAGTAGCCGCACATTCTTGAGACGTTAAACATTTGTACTTGAAATTGTTTTTAATTAATATCAAAATCTGTTCTCAGCTTTGCGAATGTAAATTCATTCGAAGCTGTAAGCTAAGGACCACATTTTCCTTCTGATATGAAGGGAGACAATGTCTGATGTTGGAATTGTGGTCCCAAATTCCTTTTTGTAGCGCACTAGGAACCACATTGTATTAGAGTTGCCCACTTTAAACTTAATCTAATGTTTGATTATTCTGTTTATTCGGCATCCATCTTTAGCAAAAAGTTTCCTAATTTTTCAACTGCAGAAAATTAAAAAAGATATATAGTTTAGTTTAGTTTAGTTTATTAGTTTATTTGGTTAACATCAATTATCTTGCATCTTATGGATATATATTTGTGTGAAGTCAGAGCCAAAATTAACATTGCGGGTTGGAATAGTATTAGGGAAGTTGACAAATTAAAGGGACTATATTAATTGAGAACAAAATCATGAAAATTAAGTTTGGAAAATCAGGAAATTTTGTTGAAACATGAAATTAAGTCTTGTGTGATGTGAAGGAGATTTAGAAGATATACTTTTTGGTTAGAGGACCTGATATCTTTTGCTGCATAAGACAAAAGAACTTTATATATGGAAGAATTTAGAAGTGAAAAAAACATGAAAAGACTATATACATGGAGAAAGCAATAGGTGTAGTGATATACGGAAACCCTAAAAAAAATTGATCAGGACCACTTTGCTTTATGATGTGGAAACCACCTGTATAGCTTAAAGGAAAATAATAACAATGATACTCTATGTTCATATATAATATATTGCTAGCAAGAACCCAAACCATTAAGATTTAAGTCTATAGCCATTTTGTTTGTTGTCTATCTATCTATATATAAGTCTCAACATCAAGTTATAAAAAAAATGATAGTATGACATTGTCGAGTATAGTTTTATCCTACTGCATGGAAATTTCTCGAGTTGATAATCAAGCTCCTAAACTTGTGTGATGAAGTACAATCTATGTCAGAAATGCATAATTCACCTCGTTTATATTCAAACTTTAGCGGAGTGGAGACATATTTCTCCACGAAAAGCTCATGCATTCGAATATTTTATAAGCTTGCAGAAGAATATCTAAAATTCCAGATTTTCATCAATTAATTTTCATGCGCCGCTAGGTACCACTTCACCACTTACTCATCCACCCCACTTATTTCCCTCTTTAATCCGTAAATCATTCTCCATTAAAACCCTCAACCTCACCTCTGAAACTTACAAACACAAAGCTATGGATCTCACAAAGGTCAATTTAATCCTCAAAACTTCTAAAACCACATCTGATACTGCTAATATGAGTTGCACTCATCCTAGTTGCTTCTCCTGCTCCATGGAAGAGCAAGATTTATCCCTCAGGCGAGCAGGATTAGCGACTTGTTTGAAGGAAATGCCATTCCAAGAAAGCGAAGAAAATGTTGTAGGGCTTAGTGTATTATGGAATATCGCTATGACACAGCCAGATGATCCAGAGTTCCCATCCCTCGGCATATTCAATTCCATGGCAAAATTGATCCTAAAAGGTACTAATGATGCAAGTTGGCTTCTTAGGGATCAAAACATTTATATCCCTTATTATGCTGCTCATGTAATTGGCTCTTATACCATGAACAAGGTTGAGTTTGCAGTGAAAGCTGTTGAATCAGGTGTTATACCTCCATTAATGGAGCTTTTAAGAGGCAAGATTAGTTGGGTTGAACAAAGAGTTGCTGTTCGAGCACTTGGTCACTTGGCAAGCTACGAAACAACATTTGAAGCAGTAGCTATTTACGAAAAAGAGGTAGTGAAATTGGCCATAGAGCTGGCTTCTACTTGCCTTGACAAAGTTTATGCTAATTTTGTTGGGGTTAAAGATGGAAAGAAAAGGCTGAAGTATCATAAAGACTTGCTTACAAGAGGTGTTGGAGGGCAAGAAATAGAGAACAGAAAAGCCGAAGAATGGGCCAGCCAACTTCAGTGCTGGTCTATTTATCTTTTGAATTGTTTTGCTTGCAAAGAAAGGTCACTAGATCTCATTTGTAAGCGGGAATTTTTGAAAGATTTATGTGGAATGTGGGGTGGATTAGTGAATCACTCTTCACCAGCTGGAGTAGGACTCATTAGGATATTATGCTACAGTAAAATTGGAAGAAATTTCATTGCTGAATCAGAACAGGTTGTAATTAATCTCTGCAATCTCTCGAGATCTTCAGATGATTGGCAGTACATTGGAATCGATTGTCTTCTGTTACTTCTCAAAGATCAAGATACCAGGTACAAAGTCATAGAAACTACCACTTTGTTTCTTGCAGATTTAATTGAGCTTAGAAATCTTGGCGATAGATTCAAAGTGGGCAAAACCATTTCAAAAGCACTTCTTTTAGACTATAAACAAAGCAAGCTGAAGATAAAAAACAAACAAGTTCAAAAAGTTTTACAAGAAATTTGGGATTTTCAAGTAAGGGAGAAATTGAAGCTGACTGAAGAAGAAGTGGAAAACAGGAAAGTTTTAATGGGTCTGATAAAACAACAGGGAAACCATTTGTTTTGGTCTGGAGACATAGAAGAAGCATTAGCAAAGTACACTGAAGCATTAGACACGTGTCCAATAAGATTAAGAAAAGAAAGAATGGTTCTTTTTAGTAATAGAGCTCAGTGTAAGTTGCTGCTGGATGACCCGGATGGTGCCATAAGTGATGCAACTCGAGCTCTTTGCCTGTCAAATCCTGCTAATTCTCATGGCAAAAGTCTGTGGAGGAGATCACAGGCTTATGACATGAAAGGGTTGGCCAAAGAAAGCTTGATGGACTGTATAATGTTCCTTAATTGCTGCATAAACACTGGAACAAACAAACTCCCATATTCTGCGGCACGTATGATCAGCAAGCATATGGATGCCACGTGGATTTTTGCAGCTGCCAAGTTAAAGTTATCAACAAGTCATGCAGGTCAAGGACAGATATTGGATAATGGGTATGAAGAGATGATGAAGAGAATTATGATGGAGAAAAGGAGTTCACCATCAGTATCTGCTGGTAAGCGTAAGAATGCTGATTATTTTACATATTAAACATTTTTTCTATAAAGTGAATTTTAAATGCAAATCAAATGTGGTACGCTAAAGTGTGAATGTGTTTTTGGTTGCAACTCCATTAGGTCTGTCCACTATAAAAGAAGAACCGGTGATGGGGAAAGAAAGAAGCAAAAGAAAGATGAGAAGGGGAAGAAGGGGAATGAATGGTTCTATGGGCTCTATCAGTCTCAAACCACAACAGCTACCTGGATCAAGTTTATGAATTTATTTACTAACCTGATAAAAGTAACTCAAAAACTGGAGATGTTAGAGCAGACTGAGCAGTATTGGCTTTTTTTCTTTGTAAAAGTTGGGAATTGGATAGTATGATGTTGATTTTTCAATTAAATACGAAAATGGCTGAGTTCCAATTTGTTACGAATTTAACTGGTGGACATAAACAAAACTATAAAGCAATCACATGCATTTTATCAGTTGCTAACTGGTAGGTTTAGGTTTTAAAGTCAAAAATATGGGGTAAGTGATTTCTTTACGCATGTAAATTAAAAAAAAAAAATTACAAACAAATTACTTTGTTCAAAATTTCAAAAGGAAATATGATTGCTATTAGGCATATAGACAAACACATAAGTAGAGACAAAACTTTTGGTCAATTGCTGTCTCGTCCTTTAATACTCTTCCCGACCTTTATTCTATTCTGGTCTGCCCATACCCCAACCCCCCCTTCCTTCTCTTCCTACGATATTAATTACCCAAAAGTGATAAAGCACAATTCGTCTTTATCTGTAATAAGGTTAATTGACGGCTGAAGATCCGATCGGATGATAAAGCCTGCAAGAAGAAGTATTTGATCGAATTCGGATATTAGTACTCCGAAACTTAAGTTAGTAGCTTTTAGAGAAAGAGCACTTACAGAGAGAGAGTTTCAGATATTCAATACCTAGAGCCATTGTATTTTAGGCTATTTATAAGAGTTTTTTGAAAGGATACTCGAGTACCTTGGAAAGTGATAACCGGCAGTTGGAGCAGGTAAGCGACGATATGACAGGAAGCAGGTGGAGAGTATGGGCGTTAGCTTGTGTCAGTGGACTAACAGGACGTGCTGTCCCATCAGTCCAATCGGACATCACGTCTTCCTATTTTGTCTTCCAACTCACACTTTGCCTTCTTATCATTAGGCTTGGGCCATGTCAAGTATTGTTGAACCAACCTGATTGGGCATTTGGAGATATATTTTTCATAATTATCACTTATCTCCCCCTCCAATGGGTTCGATCGAGCAATTTATGCCTTTTGGCGGGATCTTTTGAATTGGCTCGAATCTGATAAGTCGCACATGTTCATTTCAACCGTTATGCATTTATTGCCGATGCGCATGCCGAGGATAACGCCTCATTTTTCGTAACCATCATAATGATTTGGAGACATGTGGCAATTATCCAACGTCAAGGTGTTTGGAGAGTTTCAGAAGTTTTGAACTTATAAATAGGTGACTTTGGGGCGATTTCTTCGCCATTTTTTAGCGATTCTTAACATAACTCTGCCAAATTCTCCTTGTGAAGTTTGTTTTTAGCTTTCTTTAGCGAAATTTCTTGGTCTTCCAGTTTCGAAGATTTCAGCATTTTTCTCAGAGAGATTACATTACTCAAGTAAGTGAACAATTCTTGCCTTTGACTTTCTTCATTTTTCATAAAACCATTATTACTTCTCCTCTTCTGTGAAAGATGGCTTTCTTGAAGCTTATAAAGATCATGAGACCGAGCAATAATCAATCTATAAACAGGGGCTTTCCTGAAGCTTATAAAGATCATAAGATCTTGGCTCGTCCTTCAAAGTTCACACAGGAGGAAGTGGCTAAGATTCCTTCACGATATAATTTTCCAGCAGAGATCTCTGTAATGGCCTACCCAAATTCCATGGTGACGATCCAAAGAAATTTTGGTCGTGAGAATAATGAGTGGTTTATTTGCTATTTATGAAGCTTGGACATGGGGTTGAGGCTTCCCTTTAGTGCCTTCGAAATTATAATTCTTAAATGTTATAGAATTGACTTTGGTATTCCGAAAGGATGGAGAACAGTATCCTACCTTAAGATCCTCTGTAAGATGGAGAGAGTGGCGCACAAGCCGACCACAGAAGAAGCTGTTCGTTGTACCATCCTCCATGCAAGGCTCAAAAGAAAAATTCTTTTGACGAGAAAGGCTAGAGAGCTTGCGAGGCCTTTAATTCGATCGGATAAAATTGCCATCCTGAAAGATCAAACTTCCGGTCAGTCATTGTATGAGAATAATATCGAAGACACGAGAACCCATATAATTTCAATTATCTCCTTGGCAATCTGATCAGATCTTCAGACCCTGATGTTGGCATTGACGCAGGACATGAGCATCATAATTAAATGCATATTGACCATCATGCATTACATGTTTATAAAATACACATTAGCTGGAGAAAGTACTTATCTTTTATTTTGGTGATGCAGCCGCAAGTGTGATGGCTAAAGGAGACAATGTTGCTAAGCAATTGGCTGACCGAGCTAAAGCAAAGATTGAGGTAGAACGTGCTGCCAAGGAGGAGAGGAAGTCGAAGAAGAGAAAGCTTGTGTCTTCTTTAGAAGTTCAAACTTCCACGCCCTTCGCCAACACTCCAATTTCCCATCCCCCTCAGCCCCTTCCGATATCCGCTGCTGCGCAGCCTCTATCTAGGGTTGGCGCCCCCTTCGACAATTTCTATTGAGGGAGGAAACTGATTCGGAGGAAAAGCAACCAGTTCTACCTCAAAAGGGATCAAATAAGATCAATGCGCCCCCAGTAGATGAAGCTTCACAAAGGAGAACCGCAGAAGCAGCCAAGAGAAAAGCTGAAGAGCTAGTGGCTGTCATAGATGCTAGGGTTGCCGTAAAAGGCAAAGAGCCCATTCAGGACGAGTTCGCTTGGAGCACCGCTGCAAGAATTTCTGAAAGGCGTGCTACATCACTGGGAGAAATTCTAAAGAGTCAATTTGGCGATGGCTGGTCTACTAAAAATAAGGTGGTATCAAACTTTTTATGCTGAGGTATGCTCCAAGAGGGTGACTTTAAGGCAATGGGAGATCCTAACACACTTGCCCGAGAATGCAGTCTTTTTCAACAGCAAATTCTGGAGGTATTTTCTTAAAATTTTCATTTTAAATGATCTTGCCTTGCTCTTCTTTTTATTCATTGTCTTATTGGTTATTTAACCTTCTTCTTTTTCTTATTTGAATTTCAGTTAATAAAGAGGGATTTGAGCTTGCATGGTATGGCTAATCTTTGCCGAGGGAAATGGAAAGATGTCGATCGATTTAGGAGAAAAGCAGAGGCTAAATATGATGCAGCTAGGAGCGAGTCTCTGCTTTCCCAGGCGGAGGTTGAAAAACTGAAGAAAGAGGTGTCTCGTCTTTCTCAAGATTTGAAAGCTCGACAGAAAGAGGTTGACCACCTTAAAAGGGACGTAGCCCGTCTGACTGTCGAAAGTACCTTAGGGCAAAATTTTTCAAAGAAGAAGCAGCCAGGTTGAGGGATGAGTGCGCACGTCTGACTGTCGAGCGCTCAAAGGCCAACATCGAGCTTAACCTCCTACGGGGCACGGGGAATTTTTTCAAGCGGCCCTGGAAAAAGAGATGATGTGGAGAAGAAAGCTTGAGGAAGAACTCTCTACTAAAAAAGAAGATATCTTAGATCAATTAGGAGAGGCTCAGGGAAAGTTGCTAACTCGGCTAATTTATGAGGCCGATAGGCGTTTCCCTGAGGCTGATCTCAGCTGGATGGATGACCCAGGTATTTTGCCCGATCCTCCATCTAGTGATGACGATCATGAGGTTTCTCAATACCCTGCATCATCTCAACCGAATGCTGGCGCAGAGATTAGATCTGAGGCTACAGCTTCTCTATTGACAGATAATGCTTCTGGGAAAACAGCGAAACCTCCTACTAAGGCGATTGCAGGGCCTTCTTCTACTGTAGAGATAGTAGACATAGAAGCTTAATTTTTCTTTGTAATGATTTTGTCCTTGCTTTGCAGTTTGTAAGAATTCTTCATATATAAAATTTGATTTGTCTTTCAATTGCGTCTTTACATTGCAACTCTCACTTTAGGCAGTATTTATCATAAAATCAATTAAGAAGGAAATATTAAATCGACTAAGGGGAAATATGTAAATCACCCATGGAGAATGTATGAAATCGATTAGGGAGAATACTTCTTGAATTTCAATATGCTTTTCAAGCATTGCAGTACACAATTCTATTTGATCAATAATCACTTAATCCGATCGGATGTAAAAGATAGACTATTTGATCGAGAATTGTGACTTAGATTTATTGCATCAGGCGCAGTAGATGAATTTTCAGTCTTTTCACATCCTTTCGATAGGATATTATTTGAGAGAGTTAATTAACTCAATTGATTGATGAAGATTAAATGGGCGCATTTCGCATCTTGGGCTCGGAATAAACATCAAGCTTAGCGAATGTACCTATCTTGCTGATGAATGGACTCCAACTTTCGCATTTTTGTCTATATCAAGCCTAGCAAATAAGTTGTGCCGAGTGAGAAATTTTGATCTTAAAAGGTTTAAGGGAGTTATCCGCTTATAGGAAGTTATTCGTTTGAATAACCTCGGTCGGGATGTCTCTATCATCTGACCAAAATTAAGATGGCAATTTTGAGTTTACTTGTAGATTTCGCATTTTGGGTTTGGAGTAGACATCGAATCTAGCGAATAAGTTGATGGAGATCGAATGGAGGCATTTTACATTTTCGATTCGGAAATAATATCGAACCTAGCAGACAAACTTATGACAAAGAAAAGCTTTTGTATTTCAGGCTCGAGATGGACATCGAGCCTAGCGAGAGAGTTGCGCTAGTCAAGCATTTATATGGAATTTTGAACTTTCGAAATGATCTCCGATAGGTATTGTCTTCCATCAGGAGTGATTACTTCGATCAAAATTCTAGAAAATCGATCCATGCTAGAGCGGTGGGGGTTATTCTGACTATTCGGGGAGAGGTCTACAAGCGCTAAGGCCTTCATCTCATCTCCCGATGATAGGGAATATCCTTCCGATCCGCGCTAAGGAGGTTGAAAAATAATGACCGATCGAGGTGAGGTCTACAGGCTTCAGGGGCCCTCATCTCAAATTTTCGACAGTAAAATGATCCAATCTGAACACCAGTTTTCTGGAGACAAAGTTAATAAATCTGATTAAATGGCAAGTATCAAATTTGTGAGTTTTGGACACGTACTTTTTTTTAAGTTATTTTTTACTTTGCGAAGACATTTATTTTGCGCGCATCATGGTGCCAGAACTTTCAATAGCTTTTCGCGCGTTGCAGCCTTTTTTATTGCTGCCTCTTTAAGAACTCAAAGATAGATCTTTAATAGTAAAACGAGTAATATTAAGATGGGCTGGCAGTCCAGCGCTTATTACAGGGAACTGAAAGAGAATTTAAATTTAGTATAATACATTCTTAGGGACTCAAATTATAATAATTGCACCTGATTTTATCGTTATTTGCTAGCCTCTACAATTTGCCTGTGCTAGTCCGATTTTTGTGCTTGTAGTTTTTGTTTGAGCCAATCGCCTCTTTCCCATCGTTGGACCGCTTACAGGAGCTTTCCCGTTCATTGGTTCGAGTGCCCGACAGCCTTATATAATTTACGACTTTTGTCGCGGCCTCCATTATTTTTCTTCTTGTTTAGACATTTTGGGTCGGTTAGCTTTTTTGCGTGTTTTCTTAGTGCCCTCCAATGTTTGGGTGGGATCGACATTGAGCGAAGTGAAAATCCCAACCGGTCAACCGTTGTAGTGATCGAATTTATTCTGCTCGGTCTCCTTTCTTCTTTTTGTAATTCTCAAGAAAATTTACATGTTAGGATTCCTCTCTAACTGATCGGAAGGGTAGGATCTATTAAAGGGCCGACCGTCTGGATACCGCAATCTGTTCATGACATTGGTCTTCTTTATCCTATTGGATTTGAGTGGCTCATCCAGCTGGATGTGTTGTTTGGCCCTTTTTAGTAGGTCGGAGAAGCTAACCGGCTACCTTGTTATCAATGATTCAGAAAGTGGGCGATTTGCAATGCCCCTTGCCAAAGCATTTGATGCCATGCTCACATTTAAATCCCTTACTTCCAACATTGTGGACTGAAAGCGATGGATGTAGTCTCTAAGACTTTCATAGGCTCTTTGATAGAGGTTGCACAGGTCACCGATCGATTTTGATGCGCATGCTTCACGATGAATCGGGTGGTGAACAACTCTTTTAGTTGCCCAAAGGAGGCGACTGATTCTCGAGGGAGTCCGAAGAACCATTTCAAAGCATCTCCTCCTAAGGTGGTTAGGAATACTCTGTAGGCGATCTTTTTATCGTAGGTATAGACCTGCACTTTAATTAAATATTCTGCAAGGTGAGTGGCGGGATCAGTTTTACTTGTATATTTATCCATCACCACACCCCTCCACCTAAGAGGCAACTTAGATTTTGTAATTTCTCTGCAGAAGGGTGAGGGAGTGTTGTTGCAAGTGTTCCTTTCAGATATCCCTTTCATTGGCTCCGTCAAGCCAAACTTTTCAAGTTTTTGTTTAAACCATTCGTCCTCCTTGCTCATCGCCGCAGAAACGAACTCTTCTTTTGTTCTTTGGAAGCAACTGCGCTTTGGTGCGCGCATGTAGGCCAAATCATCACCAAAGGATGGGGTGTATGATCTACTGGAGATATAAGAAGCATCTCTGCTCGAGGACATTGTCTTCTTCCCCCTATCGTATCTGTTCGTGATTCTGGTGCCTACGCTTCTTCCATCACGAGCACTTGGCTCGTTGAAGAAAATCCCCATGTTCCTCCTTTTCCAAAGTTTTCGGCCATGAAAACTATTTCTTGACCTCTTTCAAAATTTCTAGGTATTTTTCACCTTTCCAGGGCTTAGACTACGCTTTCAGTGAGGTTACCAAGAATAGCACGCATATCTCCGACAGTAACAAGAAGTCCTCCTGCTGTCGTGCGACCACATCATCGAGATTTGGGAGGGAGTTACCCCCGGCTAGTGATCTAAAAGATTTTTCTCTTAGCCCTGAGGGTTCAGATCTGTCCTTGTTGTTGCGATTATGTTCTCTAGGAGCTACGGGTTCATTGAATTTTAAATCTGTCATAACTCTCAACGAAAGTATCAAATAATAAAGCACAATTCGTCTTTATTTGTAATAAAGTGAGTTGATGGCTGAAGATCCGATTGGATGACAAAGCCTGCAAGAAGGAGTGCCCGGTCGGATCTGGACATCAGCACTCCAAAGCTTAAGTTAGTAGCTTTTAAAGGAAGAGCGCTTAGAGAGACGGAGTTTCAGATATTTAATATCTGAAGTCCTTGTGTTTTAGGCTATTTATAGGATTTCTTTGGAGGGATACTCGAGTATCTTGGAGAGTGATAACCGGCAGTTGGAGCATGTGTGTGACAATGTGACAAGAAGCAGGTGAAAAGTATGGGCGTTGGCTTGTGTCAGTGGACTGATAGGACGTGCTGTCCCATCAATCCGATCGGATATCACGCCTTCTTGTTTTGTCTTCCAGCTCACGCTTTGCCTTCTTGTCATTGGGTTTGGGCCATGCTAAGTATTTTGGGCCAATCTGATTGAGCCTTTGGAGATGTATTTTTCATAGTTATCACAAAGAGCTGCCAACATTTTGTTCATCACATCGTTTCCATTTCTTAAAAAAGTACAAAATAAATCATAAAAAAATTCTATTGAATCGAAATCTTTTTAACTTAATATCGAAAGCGATCAAGTATATAGTTTGTGTTTTATTGATTTTTTCCTGACTGAAGTGAATAATATTGCATGCATGGAAGTCGAGCAATCCATTAACCATGCCGATACTTGGCGCACATGGGCTTGCTGGGCTTCCAAGATTTAAGAACATTGGGCCTCTGCCAGCCTTATTAATATGATCGGGGTCTCTACCACTACATGGGTATAGAAGATCAAAAAGACTTCTAAGATCCACAAAATTAATTGGATGGCAGACAATTATGTCCAGATCAAATTTAATTTTGGGTCACACATATGTTTTCTGCCTTTCTGCTGGTATCCTTAATACTATTAGCTAGAGCGGGTGTCAGTACGCCTGCGCGTTGGACCGTTTGATGAAATAATAACATCATGCATAACCTAACAATATCATACGTTATGTACGGAATTTCCATTATTTTTGGAATTTCATAAAATTACAAATAATATAAATAAATTGAAATATATAGGTAGGTTCATGATCCCAATTTACAGCACATCATAATTATATCTTTCCAGACTAATCCACAGCATTCATCTCTCCTACATAACATGTCATGGCTAATGTCATATGCCTCTCCAAATTCGCATGTTTTAAATAAACAAAATTATCAATTTTATTTTTTTCCAACAGGATATTATCCTCCCAGCCCTACCAACAAGTCCAACCAAAACTTCTGAATCAGAACTAAGAGCCTAACACTTTGATCATTTCAGTTGTTATCCTATTCACTTCCCTCTCCTCATTCCTTCTTTTTTTCTCCTAATCACTTCTTGAGGATGAGCTGGTGGTGGGCCGGTGCTATTGGCGCCGCTAAGGTAACGACAACCTTCTTCTTTTATCATAAATCCAATTTCTATCTTGTTAATTTTTAAAAGTTTCGATTTCATCGGTTTTCTGTTCCTATTTGCAGAAGAAATTCGAAGAAGATGAAGCGCCGCGAAGCTTCCAGAGCGTGGGCCTCGTGCTCGGCGTCACTGGTATCGTCGGCAACAGTTTGGCCGAGATCCTTCCTCTCTCCGACACTCCTGGAGGTCCATGGAAAGTTTACGGTGTGGCCCGCCGTCCACGGCCAAACTGGAATGCCGACCATCCCGTGGAGTATATCCAGTGCGACATCTCGGACAAGGAGGAAACCGAGTCCAAGCTATCTCAGCTCACCGATGTGACTCACATCTTCTATGTAACCTGGACCAATCGATCATCGGAGGCAGAGAACTGCGAGATTAATGGTCAGATGTTAAGAAACGTCCTTCAATCCGTTGTCCCTAACGCCCCCAATCTCCGCCACATCTGCCTCCAAACAGGGACCAAGCATTACGTGGGCCCATTCGAGTTGTTTGGCAAGATCCAGCCGCATGATCCGCCCTTCTCGGAGGATTTGCCTAGATTAGACGCCCCCAATTTTTACTACACATTAGAGGATATCGTGTTCGAGGAAGTGGCAAAAAAGGAGGGATTGACTTGGTCTATCCACAGACCCGATGTGATATTCGGGTTTTCTCCCTACAGCTTGATGAATATTATCGGTACGCTGTGTGTTTATGCTGCTATATGTAAACATGAAGGATTGCCTTTGCTATTCCCTGGAACTAAAGCAGCTTGGAATTGTTACGCTATTGCCTCTGATGCTGATCTGATCGCTGAGCATCAAATTTGGGCTGCTGTTGAGCCGTATGCTAGAAATGAAGCTTTTAATTGTCACAATGGAGATGTGTTCAAGTGGAAGCATTTCTGGAAGGTTTTGGCGGAGCAGTTTGGGATTGAGGAATATGGTTTTGAAGAAGGAGAGAAAAGATTGAGCTTGGTAGAGATGATGAAGGACAAAGGGGTTGTTTGGGAAGAGATTGTGGGAGAGAATCAACTGCAGCCTACCAAGTTGGAGGAGGTGGGTGTGTGGTGGTTTGCTGATTTGATATTGGGTCTTGAAGCTGTGATTTCGAGTATGAATAAGAGCAAGGAGCATGGGTTTTTGGGGTTTAGAAATTCCAAAAGTTCTTTTATTACCTGGATAGATAAAATGAAGGCTTATAAGATTGTGCCTTGATTTGATTTCAGAGAGCTCGTCTTAATTGTAATTTGCAATATTTGGTGTCCCAGAATAAGTATATGAAGATGGAATTGGTTTAAGGGTGTATTGTAATTTGAATCAGCGATTGTATTGCGCCATGTTCAAATAAAAATTTCATTGATTTTGGAGGTTTAAACTCTAAATCTAAATCTGTAACTAGCTTGTATATTTGTGGTACATGGGTCGCACATGGAACAGTAGTAGGATGAAACATAAGGCACCTCGGTGCCTACTTATGACACGATAGATGCACAAGGGACCACCCTAAAGAATTAGCATGAAAAACATGCTGTTGAATTTTATATCTAATGGTTTTTTCAGACCAGCTGTGGTTCAATGAGCTCATAAGCCATCACTTCCTTTAATTAAAGTAAATTTTGATTCATGATCTTACGTCTAAATCAAACCAGATATTTTTCTTATCTTTCATTTTAATATTGTTTCAATTAAAAGAAGAGTGAAAACGCTAATTCATGAAAAGTTTGTAACCTATGCATTTATAAATATATCGTTTGATTAATTTATGAGTTTTTTTTCATATATAAATATATCATTAGCTTTGTGTTTCAAAAAAAAATCCACGATTATAAAAAAGTTTCCACTTTGAAAATGTTTTTTTGTTAATTTCTTTTATCAAAATCACTATGAAAATGGTGGAGAAGATAACATAGAATGTATTTAATATATCGAATATATACTTTTAAATGAAAAATAAAAAATAATAAAATAGAAACTTAATTTGATGGATTATATTCACTACATGTGACCTACAAAATTAAGATTGTGCAAAATTCAAGCCGACTTGAAAAAATTCGATACAAAATTTTCATTTAGAGAGAATTGTTTTATTGTGTTTGAGTGCATGAGAATTTGCTAAATTTCGGGCTAGGATCGAGTTAAACCCAATCCAACCGAAAATATGAAAGAAAGCTAAAACTTAGAAGGCCCATCACTATTTCTCTCTCTTTAACTTGCACATTCAAATCCCTAAAAGTTTAAGGATATGTTTGGTTGCCGGTATAGTATGATTCATTAATGTATTATTTTCTTTACTATAATTTTTGGAAGCATAATTCTTTCCATGATATTGTACTCTATAATTTTAATTTATAATTCTTAAATCATAATTTTGTTTATTTTTAAGAATTACCAATTTAGTAATTGTGCATAATCTTCATTGTTTATTTTTATTATTCTAACCTTATTACTTTTACTTTTTACTGTAATTAATTTTATAACTATTTAGCTACTTATAATAAATCACCATTACTTCATTACTCCTACTAATGTTTAAATATGATGAACCTAATATTTATTATGACATTTAAATTTATTTATATTATGATGTGTTTGAATTATTTATTAAATTTTTAAGTTAATATATATTAAATAAATATTGAATTCATTATTTTAGAAATATTAATATTATTTTTAATAATATTAAAATTATTATTTTAAAATATTAATAATTATAGAAATATTTATATTTTTTAAATTAAAGGATAATTACATTATTTTTATAATAAAATTATACAATACTATACAGTTTAACTAAATAAAAATATTATAAAATTACATACTATCGTACAGTTTTTTAAATATCATATCGTTAAAATTATATTATATCATAGTATATTATACTATATAATATATTAATAAATTACAGACTACCACTTACCAAGCAGAACTTGAATCTCTCCTTTCCCCCTCGGCCTGTCGCCGCTAACTCCGCTTGTCGCCACTATTGCCGTTCTCTGCGTCTTCTACTCATCTTCCTTCTCTATGTATGATTTTGTTTTTTTTTTTTTCATTTTACATGAGTTTTGGTATGTGCCGGTTGTTGTTGGCATATGAAAAATGGACATATCTTGCTTAACTTCATAGTTGATTCAGTTCGAATCATCGTATAGCTGGTGGAACTTATCTTGCTATCTCTTTTTTAATTAAACTTTTGAGTGATTACACCAAACTTTTTAACTTACTTTTCCTGTTAAAGGATATTTCCATATTTTGTTTTCCCTTTTACTTTCTGATTAATTTTTAGCATTACTTTCCAGAAAAAAAAAAAAAAAAAACAACAACAACAAGAATCCTTTTCAGGTTTTCAACTGCAGTAGGAGAGAGGCTGAACCTTTTGTGTTTTTTCTTCTTCTTCTTTTATTTTTTCCTGGAAGTATGAATGTCTTTTGATCCTCAATATAGCAGACTATTCTCTCGCCACCAGTAGCACCTCTTAATATCAAATTCTATTGTGATGCTTTTATCTTTTGATCCTTATTTGGTAGACTGGCTTCTATTGATGTGCTCCAGTAACAGAATAGAAAATAAACTTTAGGATTTATAGGGCTTCTTGATGAATAGACTAATATCTTAAGTGTTTTTTTCTAGCCCTGTTGAAAAAGTACAGAGTTTTAATAGTTTGGGCCAATTAGCCCATTACAAATGTCCAATTCCAATTTTCACCCAAATTTTTGATGAACGGCTATCTGGAAAACAGGATATAAACACATTTTACTTCTCTCTTTAGTCCTCATGCAGCTTGAAAATCTCAATTTCAGCAGCGAAAGAAATGGTAATTGCTAATTTTAATGGTGCTGGTGTAGGATTTGGTATGCATTTACAACTATCCTTCTACTC
Source organism: Excoecaria agallocha (assembly GCA_037975025.1). NCBI lineage: Eukaryota > Viridiplantae > Streptophyta > Magnoliopsida > Malpighiales > Euphorbiaceae > Excoecaria > Excoecaria agallocha. The sequence goes on from CM075806.1 coordinate 82,849,804, forward strand.
TGATCAAGTTACTTTTTAAATCACTCCTCCTCCTTGAATTTCACATTTCTTTTTTCTTAATTTAATTTCATTCCAGGTTTCGGTGTCGGCTGTGGCTTCGGCGTGGGATGGGGTTTTGGAGGTCTGTTTTCTTTTCCAATCTTTTTAGTTATGAACTTATCGATTTTTATTTTTATTTTCTATTGCATTTGGAAATTTTTCTAGCCGAATGATTCCAGCATACTGTATATTTAATTGGAAAAGTTGAATTCATTGAACAGCAATTTTGTGAATTCATATAGCTGATTCTACGTAACCGTGACTTAGGTTTATATAAAGTTGATCCAATCCTAAGCTAATTTTCTATCTTTTCAAAGCAATTCCTTCCCGTTAGTTGTTCTTTTGTATAAATAGAGGAACTCTCGGAGCATATGCAGTATAATCATCTGTGTTCATGCAGTTTATCCATCTTCTTGTGTCTAGATCAATGTTTTCAGAATCGGTTCGGAGATCGACTCGGTCTACCAACTGAGTCAAGAGTTAATTGGTTGGACCGGATCGACTCGAAATTTTTACTTTTTATTAAATATAATTATTTATAAAAAAATAAAAATATAATATATCAAAAGACATTGAAAATTTTATTAATTAATAAATATCAATGTAAAAATATTAAGACCAACAAAGTTAGTTGTGTTTCTAAAATTATTTGTATGCTACTTATATACCAATTGCAATATGGTGATGCTTAATTAGTCAACATTAATTGTCCTTGGATGGTGCTTATCAATATCTAATTGCAGCTCTATTAACATGCAATTTAAGCAATCAAAACTTAATCCAATTTCTTACTAACTTTTTATTGCTTATAAACTAATTATATATTCAAAGATTTCTATCGTTTCAAAATTTTCAATCATAATTACCAATTCATTAGTTGTAATTACTATCAAAGGATTTTTTCGATCTATATATAATAAACTCTTATATAAAAAAAATAATAATTAAAAAAATTATCTACTGTTAGGATTAAATATAAAAAATTTTTGTGGTGATTCAATTATATAGTTAGATATGTATTATAAATATTGTTTTTGTATATTTTGAATATATATAATAATTTGTTATGGATTTAGTTAAAATAACACATTATAGGATCTTTAAATTTTATGTTTTTAATTATATCACTGTATTTTTTGAGAATTTAGGGATTGATTTCTTAAAATGCAAATTTTTTTGGTTGAACCGGAATCCGGTCCGAGTCACTGAGCCACCGGTTCAACCAGATTTTTTCCGAGTCAATCCGAGTTTTTATCCTTTCCGATTTTCATGTTAAATCGACTCGGATTGCTTGCCGAGTCACGATTCAACCGGTCCGACCGCCTGAGTCAACCCGAGTTTAATAACCATGGTCCTGATAGAGCTTATATGCAACTGAAATGGTCCAGTATTTATGTTATTGGATAATCACATAAGTTTGCTACCAACCGGCTTAAATATTTTGGTTGATAGCCTCATTTTGTACCCTCAATGTCCCATCATAGTTGGGGAATATAAGCTACCATCTAACTAAATTACATTGCACTTGTGAACTGATTAAAACAATTTTCAGTGTGTGTTTATTTTGTGTGATCTTGTATGTGATTTAACCAATTTGTGAATTAATGTTGTATTTGAATTGGGCCTTCGTGCAGAAATACAAAATAAATACTGATTCTGTTTGTCATATAGCTGATTCTACGTAACCGCGACTTAGGTTTATATAAAGTTGGTCCAATCCTAAGCTAATTTTCCATCTTTTCAAAGCAATTCCTTCCCGTTAGTTGGTCTTTTGTATAAATAGAGGAACTCTCGGAGCATATGCAGTATAATCATCTGTGTTCATGCAGTTTATCCATCTTCTTGTGTTCTGATAGAGCTTATATGCAACTGAAATGATCCAGTATTTATGTTATTGGATAATCACATAAGTTTGCTACCAACCGGCTTAAATATATTTTGGTTGAAAGCCTCATTTTGTACCCTCAATGTCCCATCATAGTTGGGGAATATGAGCTACCATCTAACTAAATTACATTGCACTTGTGAACTGATTAAAACAATTCTCAGTGTGTGTTTATTTTGTGTGATCTTGTATGTGATTTAACCAATTTGTGAATTAATGTTGTATTTGAATTGGGCCTTCGTGCAGAAATACAAAATAAATACTGATTCTGTTTGTCATATTTAATATCGCTCTACCCTTTCCTCTTCACATCTTAATACTGAACATCTCGTTCCCTAATGTTTGATATTCATACTTTGCAGGCGTGCCTATGAATGTCTTGGGTATGGGAGTAGGTACAACATCTCTCGTTGCTCATAGTTAAAGAATCTCTATTGAATTAATTTTGTAAGATCTGCAGGTGAATATTTAGCATCCACATATAAACTGTGTTCAAAGATTTAACACTCAACTGAAACTTTGTTTTCACATAGGTGGCGGCTGTGGGGTTGGTCTAGGCCTTGGATGGGGATTTGGAAGTGCCTTTGGTAGTCAGTATAGGTCATCTAGGGTAACATTCCAGGGCATAGAACTTGGCAGAAGGGAAGAAAGTGAAGCTGGTAAGTCTAAAGATATGTTAAGAAGCACAAGAGAAGTTCATGCATCCCAATAGCTTTCACTCTTTTTATCCTTTTTCTAAATGGAGGTGGCTATCTATTGTCATTCCATAGTGCAAATTACACATCCAACAAGTTGGCTACATGTTTAGATTTTCTGGATTCAAACTATCAATCCTTCTATAAATCCCTTTGGCTTGGTTTATGATGTTTCTGTTGGCATTCAGAATTCCGTTATTCATTGAGCGATAAGATATTAAGATGACAATGAAGATAGATAAACTGCAGTCCATTTGCATGTTATATTAGCTTTAATTCATGAGTTTAAACTTCTCACCATGTCTGCATCTTTGTTCTTGAGAACCTTGAATCTATTGTTGCCTGGCCTAGATCATACTTGGAGTTGGCAACCATCATTAAACGATCACATGCCTGTTTCTGCTAATTTGTTAAATTATGAGTAAGTTGTTTCTGTTAGAGATGCAAAAACATTTTATAACTTCTGGGAATTATTATTAATAAGCAACCTTAATTAGTTAATAAGTTGAGCAGATTCTTTCATCGTCTCATCAACTTATAGTCTGGTTGTGCTTGTGGGAAAATGGCCATAGATTAATGATCAAGGCTAGGACCTTTGCTATTGTTTCTAATTTACTCTGACATTTAGGCCATCCGATTAGGCTCTGTTTCGATGGAATAAAGTAATTTAAGGTCTTTGATTTCATTAGGTTTGGAAAGAATGTAGGGTATTCGAATATTTAATATATTTTATTTGTTTGGTTGGAAGGTATTTTAAAGCAAGGTTACGTATTAGAATTTCAACAATACTCTCTATTATACAAGGTAGACGAAAAAACTGAAGCGTAAATATGGAATTTTAATAAAAGAGTTGGATTATTAATTAATTTAGCTAATCCTAAAATCCTCCATTTTGAAGGTGCAGTGAAATGAGAGGTTTTAAACGCTTTAAAAGCTTTCGTTAACCTTACCTATAAATCCATGCCTTCAATACTTAGGGCGCACTTGGGCTCGTTTTTATTTTCTGGAGCATTGGATGGAGTGTGCTCTATGAATTATTGGTTAAAGAACTCCAAACTATGTTGTTGCTATCTCTTTTTATCGCAGTACATGTTATTTCGTAAGATTTGGCCTAGGGGTGCTCACGGGCCGGGACAGAATTGGGGATTGCATTCTCACTCGATGTCCCGTCGGGGTCGGGGATTCCCTATCCCCGCCCCCAAATTTAGAACGGGGAGAAAATCCCTTCTGTCTTCCTTCCCGTAGAGATTTTCGTTTCTGATTTTTTTTTAATTTTAAAATATAATATTTTATAAATAATTAAAATTAAAATATAATATTTAATAAATAAAAAAATTTAAAATCAATTATAATTTAAATTAATATAAATTTTAACCATTCATAAATTTAAAATTAAGTATAATTTAAAACTTAATAGTTATTAAATTAAGTTATATTTTAATTTTAATTTTAATTATTTATAAAATATTATATTTTAAAATTAAAAAATATATATTTTTTGCGGGGCGGGGATTCCCTCGGGGCGGATACTCTGTTTTCTGTCCCCGTTCCCGATTTTATAACGGGGATTTTTTCCCTCCTGTTTTCGTCTCCGCTAGGGGAAATTCGGGAATTTTTCGCCTCGAACGGGGCGGGTCTTGCAGAGGTTGTGGAATTTTCGTTCCGTGATATTCCCTAATTTGGCTGCTGTTATAATTCATAATAAATTTTAAATTGATCAATAACCCCGTTCATTGTTTTATATGAGATCTGTCCTTGCTCGTGTAGACTAAGTACCAGTGCAAGTAATACTAAACAAAAAGTATTATTATCTAAATGTTTATAAACATGGGAAGATCAAACCAACAAAATTGGCTTATAGAGCATTAACAAAATTTACAATTCAAATAATTGTTATCCAGACGGTTTGAGAGCTTTCAAACAAAATTTGTGTGAGCAAATTTGGGATATTGCTAATTTTGCTTGCTTGAATTTGTGTATAATTTAAGTAAGAAGCAAAATCTATTTTTTAAGTCTACGAAATTTTAAAATTTTTTATATTAGATTTCTATAAAAAAAAATTATTAGATTTTTATATTTTAAAATCAAATAATACGTAATCTTTTTATAAATGAAATTAATGTATTTGTATTTCAATTACCGTTAACATGCGAATTGCTTTTTTATAAATGAATTCAATAAAAAAATTTAAAAATTTACAAATCTAATCGGAAATAAATTTTACTAATATGACATGTTACGAACAATAATCGAAATATGTATATTAATTTTATTATATTATTTTATATTAAAATATAGAAGTGTAATTGAATTTTTTCTTATAGAAATGTAATTGAACTTGCGTCTTTTTATAAGAGTTCAAAATTAAAAATGTAATTTGATCAAGTAAAAAGGCTGTAAATGCAAATCGATCATTAATATTTGGCAAAAAAAATAATATAGTCTCTAAAATTACATTTGGTATAATATTACTTTTAATATTTTAAAATTAAAATAAATCAATTCTTAAAATAATTATTGACGTTTAAAAATTTGATACGTATTACTCAATAATTGAAATAATTTTTTTAGAAATTAAATTATTTCAATTTATAATTTAAAGGATGATATTATATAAAATAAAATTTTAAATATTATATTGTTTTTTTATCAAATTTTAAAGATCAAATTTTATTTTCAGCCAAGTAAAAATGGCATCCTATGAATAATTATGAATGATTCTTGACTATTGACGGAGCAGGATGTCGCTTAGCTATCATTTCTTTTTCTTTTTTTCTTTTTTTTTTTGAATAATAAATAAAAAACAATGACAGAGACTGCCACCTGGAACTAGAACTTCAGGCAGGCAGAGTAACCTCCTGAATTTTGCTACACGTGATCCACCAAACTGACCGTCTCAAGAGATGGTAGTTCTCACGTGGCCGCCATAATACCTAACCCATTCTCTCCTTTGCGCATAAATTTAATTCCCCGAACCTCCTATGCAAAATCACCGAGTATCTTTTGGAAACATGGCTAATCATCCAGTTCTTACCTTGTCTCAAGTTGCCCAACACAAATCCAAGAAAGATTGCTGGCTTGTTATTGATGGCAGAGTAATTATCTCCCTGTAATTTCTTTTTATGTTTAGGCTTAAAGTTGAAGAGCCGACTTTGTGAAAGAATGCAAGTTGAAGTAGCAAGTTATATATAGTGAGCTTCATATTTACCATTGTTATCCATTTTCCAGTTTATAAGAATATCTTTCTACTGAAACAGGTGCTTAACGTGACAAAATTCTTGGACGAGCACCCAGGTGGGGAAGAAGTGCTGTTAGAGTCAGCCGGAAAGGATGCATCCAAGGCGTTCAAGGATATTGGACACAGCAAGGAAGCTCATAACTTGGTTCTTCGGTACCAGGTTGGGGTTCTCCCGGGTTACACTTTCCACGAGAGAGACATCAAGAATGCTTCAATAAAGGATTCCGCCACGCAAAAGGAAATGAAAGCTTTTGTTTGTAAAGATTCTGGGATGCCTAAATATGAAGCTTTTCTCGAGTTCTTTGTTCCCCTTTTGGTTGCTGGTTCCTACTTCAGTTACACATACCTTACTAGGGTTGCTAATTAGATCTCTGCTTCATAAGGATGGATTATCATTTGCTCCCTCTTTCTTCATCTGCATCTGTTTGTCTTCGTGATTTGTATTTGTTAATGTATCACAATCGAATTCTACTTGAAACGCAGTCTCTACTCTACATTTGCTCATCTTCCACCCTATAGCCACAATAATAATGTTGTAGAAATGTAGCCATTCTCCTGTTTTACTGCAATATAGTATGAAGAGGAAATCCTCCAGCATACAGAAACCGCATCATTTGACAAACAGCTCAGGGCTAGAATCAACAATGCCAATAAGAAGGCAAATATTTAACGGCCATAACCCATTTGCGCTACTATCCATTACCAAAAAACAAAAAAAGGGGTACCAGCTCCAGTCCCAACTGTACACAGGCTCCTGCTCCCCATCAGTGACTTGAAACCTTCAAAGAGCCATCCGGTGAAGTGTCGGGCAAAAATAGTCATATGATCATGGGAGCACAAAGTGGACAACTGAAACTAAGGGGAAAAAGAAATTGTATTACAGGGTCCACTGATGTACAAGAATCATTCTTATCCAACTTTTTCTATCATCTCTTAGCGCTTACATCAATACTCAACACAACATAAATTGCCCTTCATCAGAAAAATCAAAATTTAAAGGGAGAAAAATAAACTGGCGACAAAGGGAATAAAGGGATAATAAGCAAAGAATAGGATATATTCTATATGCCTACTATTGACAGAAAACACCTGTACAATACTCCTAACAAGCACAAGCAAACCCCCTTCTTCTGGAGATTCGCCGACGTCCCCTGCCAGACCACCCTGACCACCTACTGCCCTGCCCCCTGCTGGAAAACGCAGGTTGATGATTTCACACCTTACATGGTTCGCAATGCAACTAACACTGCAGATAGAGCACAATAATATCAGCATTGAAAGACCTGACAAATGCAACTTAAATTTCTAAAGTCTAAAACACAATCCTAATCATTCATAATTCTTTGTGCGTGCACAGAACAAAACCAATATACGGCTGCATATCACAATTGTTATTACACTCAACAAATTATCATTTGCTGGTGCATGTTGCAAAACTAAAGCGACCAATCTCTGCTTTAGTTTTCCTAATCTTCAACAGTTCAAAAGCCAAAAGTAGCTCAAATATCAATTTCCCAAAAATAAAAGTAATCAGGATTAAAGGGTCTGTGTTCCCCTGTTCAATACCAGAACACAAATTCCTATTTGTAATTATAATCCTTAAAATATCGTGTAGATCCTATTGATGCACATATTTAACCTATTAGAATATTATGATTATGTTAAAGTTCTTCAGGTAGGATATTTAACCTATGAGATTTATAAAAGGAAAATGTTAAAAGTCTTTTTTTATTACATTAAAAGTACATAAATTGGGTGTTTTATTGGTTTCCAATATTAATGTACTTTATTTGCATTTGTGAATTAAGCTTCTCACTTGTCAAACCAAATTGCATAAAGAAATGGAATGCACCGTTTTGATAAACCTGACATTCATCTCAGCATCCTTTCTGGATGCTCATAGATAAACTTACAGTAAATGGATCATGAAAAAAAAAATGATGCACTTGATATGATTTATCTCCAGATAAAGTGCAGGAACAAATAATATCACCATATTTCCATCATCTTTCTCTACCAAATTTGAAAGTAATATGATTATTATTTTTAACCTCAGTCCCGTGTTTTTAAAGCAATAGAAAGTAGTGATCAGAAAGCAACATGATAAAGTTAATAATGATTTACTTCATAACAAAGAAAAATCTAAAAAGGGAATATGGTTTAGACGATGACAGGCTACCATTGGTTTTGAACTCATACAAGCTATCGTGTTACTGCAATAAATGGTGATGCAGAGCCTTTAGTTGATAGATATATTATTGGTATTTGGCGAAGCTTCTATCCCTGTCTGAATACACTATTTTCTGTCGCCTATTATGACAGAAGTACCCAACAATGGTATACTAGGACCGAGAAATTGCAACAAAAAATGCTTACAAAAGACATGAAAAAACTGTTCCATTAAGGTATTAACACTTTGGTGCTCATTCCCAGTTTTGAATGCCATATTAGATTTTCCTAAATGGATATATTTTGCACGTGTAATGTGAAGAGAGGTTTCTACAGTGCAAATATGAAAGGCAATTGTAGAGAATAGATGCATGTCTTTATGCCCAACAATATGGCATATTTCCCTTTTGGTCTGAACATTCTGCCAAAATCAATAGCAGCAGGACCAGATCATCAGAGCAAAACCAACAGCACAGTTGAGCATGTAGAGGTAAATTAAAGCTCACAAAACTTGTAAAACTATAAGCTATTATCAATCACTCCTTTATGGCAATGGTTAATCTATCTTCAATTGTTAATTGATTAATAGTTAACTATGCGTTAAGAAATGCTACTCTGTCAAGAACACGCAATATATGCAAAAAATTATGCAGTTGAAAGAAAAAGGGAAGTCAATATGACAAGATAAAAGTGTGCTCACCGATTAAGCAGAAGAAAAGAACAAGCCATATAACCACTTGAACAGGTCGACTGTATTGCATTTGATACTGGGACCGTTGAAGCTGTCTCTGTATAACTCCATGCCAGCCATCAATTTGCTTATCATAACATTCATCACAACCATTCAGGCAGCTCTTACTCTTCTCATAACATGCATGAATGCCCTGCAGCATGATTTAACAAGAATTTTCTTGTAATAATCATTAAAAGAATTCAACATAAAACGACAATTGACCAGTTCCATTGTGAAACTTAAAAAAAATCTCACCTTGGTCAGCTGGGAAGAGCGCAATGGTATTGTATCAGATTCTTGATTAATGTCCACTGCTTTCCATTTCCTAATACCATTCTTTTGCCACTTGATTTTTGAGGCATACTCAACGATTTTTGAGGCATACTCAATGGAACTTGAAAGTGATGAAAAGCTAGGTAACCTTCTTGGGGTTTGCAAGGGCTGCCCATAAGAAGAATCCTGTTGAGAACCAACTTCAGGAACCGCAATTTTCCAAGCACCAATATCAGCACTAGCACTGGCTGATCGCCTATGCCCATGAGATTTCTCATCACTGCCCTCCTTTGGACCCCATCCAACTGAATTGTCTGAGCTACTTAAAAGACCGGTGATTAAATCTTGACCTGCGCCTTGTTGGTTGATGTCATCCCTGCTCTGATTTTTCAAAGCTGAACTATCTGCATATACCGATGTCCCCGACAAAAACAAAGCAAGTTCATTACACTCGCCTTCATCTAGTCGAACCCAAGGCAATGACTTATTGCCCTCAGAATGGGCAGATTCATGTAATGAACCTTCAATTTTCGAAATATGGTCCTCAATTGCACTAATAAATTCACGATGTCTGTCTCTTGATTCCTCAACAGAAGCTTTGACGTAGCTCAACCCAACAGCCCGTTGGAACTCCTCTAACTGCATTTCCAGCCAGCAAAAGTATAATTATTAACTATCATTAATCCAAAAAGAACAATATGATATTTAGCACGAAAAGGGCCAAATACCTGCCATTTCGTGGTGCCAAGGGCAGTTCGTAGGTCACGGCGGATTTCCTCAGGATTCCACATACTTGAAGCGTCCTTCGTTGCGTGCATCCATGTTCTATATGTCGATTCCATCCTTCAGATATCATACACAGAAACGATAATAAAAGATAAGCAGCCAATTGAAACGAAAAAAATATAAGAACGTGACAGTAATTAGACCTTCACAAAATCAAACAAAACAAAACCAAACCTTCTCATTTCAAAGAAAAAACCAATGAAAAAGCAAATGTTGCATCCGCTTCTAAAGGAAAACGCTATGACCAGAAAATTTCTGTTGCTGCGACCAAATTCTAGAGGACAAAATCCGAATTTCACATTTCCAGAATCTTGCCAACAGCGAAATGAACAAAAACTGCAAGGAAGGAATATAGTACCTGTCCGCTGATTCTTGAACTTCCTCCGCCGCAGGGAAGAAAGGATCCTTCTCCCACCGATCAAAACTGGACGCCATGATGCCCGCAACTCAAATTAAATTAACTCACAGCAAATTGACAAAAAAATAAGAATCTGGTAAGGGAAATTAAATTGTGTAAAAGAAAAAAAGAAAACCTAGTTCCTAGATTTTGTCCTTGTAATTTGTAAATCTCCCAATGATCTAAATTTTACAAGGTTGTAACGGCAGATAATAGAAAACAGAACATTTAAATCTAAAATGAGAGAAACGTAAGGACTCTTCTTTGGTATTTATCTAATTAGATTAGATGCATATAATCTGGTGCAAAGAATTTAAAAATGCCATCGCAGCAACTACATGATCTTTTATGCCGTGTTTGGTTGATGATAGCATGTGACTTATTAATATATTATATAGTATAGTATAATATAATTTTAACTATATAATATTTAAAAAAATTATATAGTAGTATATAATTTTATAATATTTTATTTAGTTCAACTGATTGTATAATTTTATTATAAAAATAAAATTTTTAAAAATATAAATATTTTTATAATTATTAATATTTCAAAATAATAATTTTAATATTATCAAAATTAATATTAATATTTTTAAAATAATAAAATTTAATATTTATTTAATAAATATTAACTTAAAAATTTAATAAATAATTTAAACAATCATAATATAAATAAGCCTAAATATTAGGTTTATAATATTTAAATATTAATTAAATTAATTAAATAATAAAGTAATAATAATTTATTATACATAGATAAATAATTATAAAATTAATTATAATAAAAAGTAAAAATAATAAGGTTAAAATAATAAAAATAAAAGTGAAAATCATGAAAAATTATTAAATTTATAATTTTTAAAATTAATTAAAAATATAATTCTTAAATTGTGGATCAAAATCATAAAATATAATAATATATCAAAAATTATTATTTCAGATATTATACTCAAAAGAATAATACATTAATGAATGTACCTTGAACTAAATAACCCCTTAATCAAGGGAATCGTCTTTTGTCAACAAGAGGATTATGATCTCGGTTGTCGCGTGGCTATTGAGCGAGCGGCTGTGTCTAATATACTTTTTCTAGAACGCCGACGTTTCAACACGGATGTGCTCAGCTAGTCAGTCGATTCGATTTCTCAAAATGCGGTCAAAAGTCAAAACAAGTGTACCATGAAATATACAATCTGCTCTCCTTTGCTTGCTATATATTTGGATTATTGCTCCGTCGAAAGCGGTAGTTTTCTTTGTTTTCGGATATTTTATTTGGCGTAATTGTCCGTATTATAGTACGAGATTAAATATAAATTACAATTAGAGACAAAATTAGGGGTATATAAAATCGAACCGAAATTAATAATCAAATCAAATAGAATTTGATTTATTTAATTTAATTATTTTGATTTTTGGTTCGTTTGGTTTTAAATTAAAATTAAAAATTAATTTATTCGGTTCGATTTTTAAAATTAAAAAATCCAAAAAAATCGAATCGATCAAAATTTTATATATATATATTTTTTTAATTTTAAAATTTTAAAATATACAAGTGGATGAGTGGTGTGAAACTTGAGAAGAGCCCAAGATATCCCAACTTCAAATCCACGAGGGACATATTTTGCAGCAACTTTCTCATAATTTCTACTTTAATTTTTTTTCCTCATTTTTTTCTGTTTTTACTTAAAAAGTTTTGTTTTAATATTTTTTACTCTATAAAAATCTAATTCACTATTTTTTTCTACTTTTATTTTTTTACTTTAATAATAATAATAATACTCGCTAGTGGGATAATGTTGTTATATATATGCATGCATTATCATTAACTTGTCAAAACCCACCTCTGTTAAATTTTGTTATGCAAGGAATAGAGTATAGCCGGGAAAATTGGACCAGAATAACCCGAACAAGATTTTCACATTTTTTTATTTTGAAATCAATTTATAATTCTTCCATAATTTATAGTTTCTTTAAATGAAAATCTTCAAGATAAATAGTCCTATTAATGTAATTATCATATTATTTTGGAATGTTTAATTGGAAGATGCTGTTATATGCATGCATTATCATTAATTTTTTTTTTTAAATTTAGATTTTAGATTATTCAAAACCAGATCTGACTATTGCACACTTCTAATTGAAAATATAATTCCAATTTTACATAAAAATGTAATTTTATATGATAATTTGTAATTTTACAGTTAAATTGTAAATTAAATTCGTATTTGTAGTGCTTCTGACAATGAACGGAAAATTGCATGATTCAAATACTAAATGCGTGTGCATATTTTTAACAAAAACAATTATATATTTTTAAATTGTATAAAAATCAATTGCCTATTACAATTATTATCAAACATATTTTTTTTAAAGAAAAACTTCATCAGGATATTCATTGTTTCTAATTGCAATCTTATACCATAGTTAGGAACTGATTGTTCATTGTTTCTAATTGTTTGCTAAACTGCAGTTCTTTTTACCGGTTAATGCAACTCTGTTATTTTCTTGCAGAATTCGACAACGCAAGAAGTTTTTTTACAAACTTTAATTATACTCTGTTTTTCAGAAGAAATAGTCAATACACTCAAGTGGTAGAATCGACCTCTGTTTTGTTTTTCGGCTTGGAGTTTGCACTGATCACTATTTTTCAAATAAACAGCAAGCTATTTATTCTTTATTTTTATACATTAATTAAAATTTATAAACACCATTTTCACCAAATCTGCATAAATCATTGTATATACTCAAATCTAATTTTAAAGCTATAATTACAAAATAATCCATAAATAATATGAATAATTTATATATATTATTATTTGTTTATTACGGAAATAATATGAAAAATTTATGTTATTTTTCTTTAAGTTATTTTAAATAATTTTATTTTGTTGGATATAAGTTAATTTAATTTATAGGCTCATATACGTTAAAAGTCTAATTAAAAAAAACTCATATTAATTCAGAATTAATTGGATCGAACCAAACCGATCGAAATTATTTCGATCCATTCGATTTTTAATCCTGTAAAATTTGGTTTCGGTTCAATTATCATATTTCTCTAATTTTGATTTTTAGTTAGGTTCAAAATCGAATCGAACCGATTATTTGCACACCTCTAGACAAAATATTGCCTAAAGAACTTTCTAAATTTATTTATTTTTCCTTTTTCTAAAGACTAGTTTTTTTAATTCACGTGCTTGCTGGTTGATGACTATTTTTTATAAAATCACATGCAAGTTTAAATAAAAATATTGTTACTTTAATATTAATAATATAGTTGATTTCAACTACTTTTCTATAAATTGATAAAATTTTTAAGTTTTCAACAAAATGCCATTAAAAATGAAATTGAAAAAACCAATAATTTCATCAAGGTTTTACTTATCAAGTAAAATGTTGGATTGGTTTCTTATAAAAATTGCAAAAATAAATAAAAAGTATTAAAATACCTTTTATATTTGCTTAAAATGGCTGAAATACCCTTAAATTTTTTTTTAACAAAAATGTTCTTAATTTTTAAAAATGGTACTAAAATACTCTTATATTAATCTACAATATGTTTCGAGATAAAGGTGCTGATGTGGTGCCATATAAGCGATATGTAAATGAGAAACTCACCGTAAAATATTTTGAAAAGGAACAAAAATATAGTTTATATTTTCTCAAATGGGATAAAATGTAACTTAAATTTTTTTTAATATCTTTAAACTTATAAAATAGGTATTAAAATATTCTCCACTAAACTATCTTCTACTTTAAAATAGCAAAACTGAAGCGTCACATTAGTAGCATTAATTATTATTTATATAAATCTCCCGCTTATGTGGCATAAATCTACTTGCATGTTTGCAATGTAATAAATAACCAGTTTTATTAATATGACACATTAGCTCTATTACTCCCGAAATGGATGAAAATGTGCTTATGAGAGACAAGTGAGAAGAAAAAAAAATGTGAAAAAAATTATTGTGGATTTCACGCTTATATAGTACCTATGTGACATAAACTTACTTGTATATCTGTCACATAAGTATTAACCAGTCTTACAAACGTAACACATCGATTATGTTATCCTAAAGTGAACGGCTTTAATGGATGAGTATTTTAAAAAAAATTCATAAGTTTAGCTGCATTTTTGTTTAAGTAAAAATTTAATGTGTATTTTAGTTTATTTGAGAAAATATGAAAGATATTTTTATATATTTTTTCATATTATTTAATGTTGAATCTTTTACTTGCATTGTGTCGTGTCAGTGCCGTTATTTTAAATCAAATAATAGATCGGTAGAAGGATATTTTAGTACCGCTTTTAGAATTTAAGGAATATTTTTTTATAATAAAATCCAAGAATATTTCAGCCCTTACAAGAGAAAATAGAAGATATTTTAGTAACTTTTTTTCAAAAAAAAAAAAAACATTTGTGTTTAATAATTAGTTCTCTTATCAAAAAATATGGTATATATATATATATATATATATATATATATATATATATATATATATATATATATATATATATATATATGCGTGTGTTTATTTTGATTTGTAGATATAATATAAATATATTACAAGTGAAACAAGAAATCGAGAGTCCCGGACGTCTTTGCCGAATTAATACTGAGCAAAGCTATGATTGTGAGATAGAGCAACAACCAATCTTAATTACAAAGCCTTTAAATTTTAATCCAAGAAAAATACCAATCCCTCGCCAAACTTCCACCAAAAGCATAAACACTAGACATTTTAAATGTCAGATGTAGTTGGAATTCTAATTAGATTTTTATAGTTCTCAACGAATAAATTAATCTTTATTAATTCAAGAAATTATTGCAATTAAATTGTAGATGGGACGTCATTCTCAAATTGGATTTAATGAATATATAATCAGCCATGTATTTAAAACTCTCATAGAACAATCCATAAAAAAAAAAAAATTATGGAATTATAAAATTACACATAAAAAAATTTATAGTTTGAATTTTACTAAATCTTAAATATAAAGAAGTTTTCCATTCAAAATTATTTTTTAACGTGTGTTTTTTTTGGATCAAATAGGAATCTTTATTCTTATAAATGTCTTTTTAAATAATACAAATAATGGAGGTTAATTTAGTATAAAAATTATCACAAGGATGATTTTTTCTCTAGAATAGTATCAATAAAGGTTAGCACACAATATTTTGTTAATACAAATTATCGAACACAATTACACAAAGAAAGTATCGATATTTTTTTAGATATAAGAAACATTGAGATTATTAGTACCGTCTCATTAATATTAATAATAATTAATTTATTCCTAAATCAACAACATCAATGAAGAAAGGAGTACGACGACGACTGATATTCAAACACTATTACCGACCTGTCATATTAACATGTTTCAAAGTTTAACGACGTGTCGTTCTCTGCAGGCCACAGCGTAACTTACTCTGTACTGTAGAGGGGGGAGCAGGGTTTCACACTTTCACTGATCCAAGCACCTTGGGAGCGCGCAGTCATGGATGATTGCCAACTCCTTTGCGAGGCGTCGAGGAATGGTGACTTGGACAAGGTTCTAGCTCTAATAAAATCGGAAACCGATGTTTCCCACTTCGATGGCGATGGCTTCACTCCTCTCATGTACGCCGCCAAGCACGGTCACGCCGCCGTTGTCCATGCCCTTCTCGAAGCCGGTGCTCCCTGGAATGCACTGTCTCCTTCTAATCTCTCGGCTGGCGATTTAGCCATGGAGGAAGGTCACCAGGAGACCTTCGAAATTCTCCTCAAAGCTGGTATTATCCATCATTTCTCATCGCTCTTTCTTCTTCACGGAAGAAATTAATGATTGAATTCAACAATTACTTGATTCTAATTACTATCACTATGCAGGAATTCAATCTGAACTGATATTAGGAACCATAGCACGGAAAGCGACTGAAAATGGCGAGTCTAATGGGAATTACTTGGAAGATAGGGTTAGTTTCAGTGAGGATAAGCTGATGGACTCTGAAAGCAAAGCTGTGATGATGGCGTGGGAGAAACCATTGATGGAGGCGCACGCTAAGGCTGTTTGCTCAGCTGGTGGTCACATACTAAACATTGGATTTGGAATGGGCCTTGTTGACACTGCCATTCAACAATACAGTCCGGCTTCTCACACAATTGTTGAGGCACATCCATTGGTCTATGAGCGCATGCTAAGTACTGGTTGGGGCCAGAAAGATAATGTGAAGATTGTATTTGGCCGGTGGCAAGATGTTCTTTCTCAACTCGGAACTTATGATGGTAATTTGAGATTTTTCCCTTTCTCAATAAGGACACATGCCTATTCGAACTTTAATCCGGTTGTGTTTTAATTTCTTTTTTCTTTGGCACTAGTTTACGATCTCAACATTACTTAATTTAATGGAAACAAATGCATGCTTAATCAATGTTATCCAGATGGAGTTCTCTGTCCATTATTATTTCAACGGAATAGGCTGCAGAAAGCACAAGAATTAGTTGCAAATGTGCTTTCAAGATGAACTATTAATCCAATATCGTAGCATGATGAATTTGTTGTTTCATTGAATTCATAATTTATCATATAAACAATTCTATGGTTTCTTTTGAGTTATCATATACATGGAAGATGATATGGTGTATGTTTGGCTTGTTATGTATAATCACAATTTGAGTTCCCATCCCTTGGTACTGCTTCATCTTCCTTTTATGTTTTATGTAGGGATGGTGATTGACCCTGCTCTTTCTTTGGAATATTATGTATAATAATTGTAATAATTTGAGTTTCCATCCCTTGGCACTGCTTCATCTTCCTTTTAATCAGCTTTATGCAGTGATGGTGATTGACCCCCTGGTCTATAATTGTTACGTTGAAATGTTAACCCTCTATTCTTTAACTGTGACATTACAATGTTAACTGCTCTTTCTTTTTATGTTTTTGGCAAGAAAAATGAGGGTAAAGAGTTACCTTGTGAGATATATTCTCTGGCTCACGGGCATGATATACTAAATGATTGGCAAAATATTTTCAGGTATTTTCTTTGACACTTATGGAGAGTGTTATGAGGATTTGAGAGAGTTCCACCGGCACCTTCCTGTATTATTGAAGCCTGGAGGAATATACTCATTCTTCAATGGACTTTGTGGAGGTAATGCATTTTTCCATGTTGTTTACTGTAACTTAGTTTCTTTAGAACTGGAGAAATTGGGTTACTTCACTCAGTTAATACCCTTGCCGGTTAAAAATTGTTTGGGGGAAGAAGTCTGGCAAGGTGTAAGTCAAAAGTTCTGGCAGCTGGATACATATTACCTTCCTGTTTGTCAGTCTATGCAAGATTCTGTGTGATGTTTTCATTCATCATTCGTACCGTTCTCCTCCTTTAGTAGTTTGAGGCTCTTGAATTATATTGACAAACCGATATCTGTAACTTCTGCTATCTTGTAAAATTTTGATGGATGGTTTGCTGCTGCATTTGGGAAGCTTTCTAATATATGAGATTATTGAATTGTCTGCTGCATAAGATATTGTTAACTTTAGAGGAAAACTGCTGTAACTGAATTGAATTGCCATCAACAGTTATGTATTACAGCCTAGAGAATAGAGAAATATATCAAAATGTACTTTTTCTCACTTTAACTTGTACATATTTAATGAACGATGTTCAATATTACAAACTTCAACTTGGAGATGATTGATCCTTTTTTGAGGTGAAAAGTATTATCTGGCAGTTTCTTTCAAGTATTTTGACAAAATGGATGTCATTTTGTAACTAGGAAGATTGTCTGTAGATGTTCTTAGGGTTGTGCTATGGCTTCTATAAGTCAAATATCATGGCCACTGATGGAAGTTTAAGTTGTGGATTATGTTTTCCCAAGGCAAATGTGAAGATCCCTCTTCACACTTTTGGTGGAAAAACTGCACTACCTTATTGTTTAATTGATATGGGAATAAATTATAGTGGTAAATCTTTGGCAAATGCATTTCTCTTGTATGGCCTTTAATGTTAAACCTTGAAAAGGGAAAAAGAACAGAAAACAAAATATAAGAGTGGGGGTTTATTTAAATGCTCAAAGTGCTGAAATTGGGTTCTTAACTTTAGAATGACTTCTGAATTAGCAACAAACAATCTTCATTAATGTTGCTTTCGAAGATTCGTTAGCAATAGGCAAATTCCGCATCAATATTGCTCTTGAAGATTTACTATTGCCATTGATAGTTAACTATGCAAGATCTTACTACCATTTAGAAATTCAAAATTATACTCTTTTCTCAGCCACATCATGGAAAATGTTTTACTCGAATTGGATCCTTGTGTGCCTTAAAGAGTCTCATGGTGAGAAATCATATAAATGGTACGGGTCATGCAGCTAATACTTTTCTTTTAAATTGTTTAGATAGTGATTCCAATCTATGAATGACAAGAAAGAGTATGGAATTGGCATGACAGGCTAGAAATCCAATCTATTGTATGTTAACACACATATTTTTTATTGGTTCTATGTACAGTTATTTGTCTCTCTTTTCTCAGCCACATCATGGAAAATGTTTTACTCGAATTGGATCCTTGTGTGCCTTAAAGAGTCTCATGGTGAGAAATCATATAAATGGTACGGGTCATGCAGCTAATACTTTCCTTTTAAATTGTTTAGATAGTGATTCCAATCTATGAATGACAAGAAAGAGTATGGAATTGGCATGACAGGCTAGAAATCCAATCTATTGTATGTTAACACACATATTTTTTATTGGTTCTATGTACAGTTATTTGTCTCTCTTTTCTCTTTGATCTATGTAAGATCATCTTAGAGAGAAATCACAATTACAACTGGCTATTGCTAGAGCAGTTGTTGGAACATTGAACAGGGAAGGTAAATTACATTTCATCAGACATAGATTCAGGCACTTTATGCCATGTATATCAGAGCCTTGCCTCCATTTTTTTTCTCAAGATTTCATGTCCAGCTGAAAGCTATTGGACTGCCAACAACGTGTTCTCCATCTGACCATTCCAGGTGAGCAAAGCTGGTCGTACCGGATGGCATTGAAGTAGCTGTAAATGTCACTGCGTAACTCTTTTTCTCATATTGTTGACTGAAGCTAATGGCCTCTGGCTGAACTAGAATCTTTACTGATGTTGACTGAGAAGACAGTGAAACCTTATAAGTCGCTGCAGTCCCTACATTAGTCAGAGTCCTGGTGTATTTCACTGTGCTTCTTACACCAACACCGCCTCTTCTACCTGAAGCAGTTTCAAGAGGAACAGAGAAAGATGGGTAGTTGAAATCACCCAGACTGTATTTCTTGCTCGAGTCACAGGTGAAATTTCCGTTTGTTGCAAGCTTAATCTGGGAATCGCTGTAGTTCAATGCACAGAGGAAGCCTACATAGTCTTCAACACTGGCATCATAAACTAGCCCAGGATCAAGGGCTGCTACTGGATTCACATGTCCTGCACCATAATCAAATGGTGTTGATGGTAGCCCAGTGGAGACATCTAATAAGGTTTTCCCATCTTTGTATGTAGAGTAAGCTGTCGTCATAAGGGCAGACCTAATTGCTGCAGGACTCCAATCCGGATGAGCTGCCTTGATGAGGGCAGCTAAGCCACTAACATGAGGACATGACATGGATGTACCGGAAATGATGTTAAAGCTTACCTGCCTGTTGTCGTCAGTTAGCCCAGTCGGACCAGCTGCACCCGTCCATCCAGCTAGAATATTGACTCCTGGTGCTATTATATCTGGTTTGAGTACCTCTGGGGTAACCAGGTTGGGACCTCTAGAACTGAATGCGGCTACCACTGGCGAAGGTTCAATGCCTAGATGTGTTCCTCCAGAACCAATTGTGGCCATTGCTTTAGGATCAGAGGAGGCATAACTCTTGATGATATCTCCGGTTTTTTGGCCTACAGCAGCTGTCGGCAGAAGATGTGCATCAGCAACTAGCTCTTCTCCAAACAATTCCGTGTTTGCCAAAATCATCCCTACACCACCAGCTTTTTTTACTGCCAATCCCTTTTGCACCCTACTGTTACCCCCTCGATCGCATATCACAATTTTCCCAGTTACTTTTGCTGAAATCAAAGCATCTGACATACAAAGATTGCTGCTCGTTGAATTACTTGCATTACCAGCATAAATCAGGGGAAAAGATGCGGACAATTGCTTTCCACTATATAGTGAGGCCCCTGTAAAATTCTTCCCATTTTCAAGTGTAACATAAGCTGGAAAATCTCGATCAAGAGTTCCAGCACCTACAGTGGTTATCCAAGGTGCAACGTTGGTTAAACTGCCCTGACTTGGTCCACCATTTCCAGCTGAGCATGAAACAAGAATTCCTTGTGCTGTTGCTGTAAAAGCTCCAATTGCAACGTTATCTCTATGGTAATCTGTGAGTCCTCCCCCAATTGACATGGATATAACATTCACACCATCTGCAACAGCTTTGTCCATGGCAGCAACAATATCAGAGCCAAAACACCCACCGAGCCAGCACACTTTGTAAGCTGCTATTCGTGCTCTTGTAGCCATCCCCCGTGCTACTCCAGTAGCAAAACCGAATAGGTTAGCTCCTGAGACAGCTGACCCAGCTGCTGTAGTAGCAGTATGAGTTCCATGGCCATCGTCATCTCTGGGGGACTTTGATTCCATTGTTTCATCAACAGGTCCAAATGCTGCTTCGTACCCTCTGGAGAAGAATCTGGCTCCAATCAGTTTCCTGTTACAGCTTGATGAGTTAAAGTTCTTGCCTGTCTCGCATTCACCTTTCCAGGTGCTTGGAATTGGACCCAGACCTGTGTCGTCGAAGCTTTTTATCTCTGGCCAGACACCAGTGTCTAGAATTCCAACAACTACCTCGCCAACAGAATTTGACGTAGGGAAGAGAGCTTCACTTTTTCCTAATCCAAGGAACTCAGGGGATCGAGTTGTATGCAGCTCGTATATTGTTTCAGGCAGGACAGAGAGAATTCCTTCCTGCTTTTCAAGTGATTCAACTTCTTCAGGTGTGAGTCTTGTGCAAAAGCCATGGATTACATTGCTGTAAGTGTAAAGCATGTCAGCAGATTCTGATACTGATCTCAAAGAAGAACCATACCACTGAAGGTGGTCATCAAAACTTGCTGGCATGTTGGATCTATCCATGTGAATTATGTAAGTTTTCTTGGATTGCATGCGTTTAACTTCTGCTGTAGCATAAGTGTGACAGAAGCACAGAAATGCAACCATAAACGGTTGAAGCCTGAAATTCAGTATATTCATCTTCACACTTCTTTTCTGCCTAACCTTTGGTGGATAGTTCAGGCGATTCTAATAGATAGAATTTTAATCTGAAAAAATGAAGTGATAATGGAAAGTAAGGTGTAGATATAGCACTAGAAGAGATTCTCTTGGCCTTTAATTTTCTGTTGCATTTCCAATATTATGCTGATTATGTGGGACAGCATTGTCCAGTGGAGGGATATTATATTATGCATAGTAACACCAGGTTTGACTCAGTGGATCCTTGTCCAAGCCTGAAAACAAATTGGAGCTGTGTGAGGCCTACCTAAATTAGCTGTGTTTGATAGCTGTCTTACTTTATTTTAGGAATTTTTTAATTGCACCAAACTTGTACTATTTTTGCAACCAAATTGCGTGGGTAAAAGTAACAGGATTCAAATGCATGATGATGGCTGCGTCTAACTTAGATCATGATGAATTGTGAACAGATGTTTTTTAATAATTTGATGTCAATATGAGCCAAATTTTCTCACTTGTCAAGTAAGTTATATTGGAGTTTTTATATGCTTTTGGTTAGCTTGATTATGGGTTACATGTTGCGTCTGGTACGTGCTTATTTGTAGTTAGGCTCATGGCTTTTGTAGGAGTCAAGTCAGATGTTAGTTGCTTAAATTTAATTCATATTTTCAATCATGAACTGAACTGCTAATAGTTTGCCATCTAATAAACAGTAGTCTATTTATTGGCTGTTGATTTAATTGATATTTTTATGTTGTTATTATTCATGTATACATTCTGTCTATAGTTGGCCACATAATTTAGAGGTTCACAATAGCAAGAAAGAATCCCACACTTGGGATAAATAAGGAACGGGCTAAAACTTGCCCTATGCCCGCTTGGATATAAAAATTTACACGTCAGCATCCAATAAAAGAGGGCTTTACTTGCACAGACCAGGGACGGATTCTTTTGAAGTACAAATTATTTCTATTATTTGGCATTCTATCATTAATCTGTTTCAAGTAAAAGTTATCGATCAGATGATGTGTAGAAGAACTGTCCATAAGAGAGATAAGTTCAACTCTTTCATGCAGTTGGCAAGTTCACTTGCAAATTCACCTTTCTTTTCTTAGCATTTATTTTTTTATCAAATGTCCAGTTCCCAGTATTATTTTGAGATGAGCAATCGAAGGCGATGGTTTTTTCAAAAATAAATAAATAAATAGTTTATATATATATATAATATGTTTGAGCCACAATAATAATTTATTCGGTAATGCAATTTTGGGTGAGTAATAATAAATGTTATCTGTTTTTATAGCTTTAAACAAACCAAACTTTGCCAAACAATAATCATCTGCTAAGATTTAGTGGAAATGCCACTAATTATCACGCACCAGAAGGATTGCAAAAGGATTTTGGAGGGCATGATTATTTCTGGTTATTCTAACAAGTAATAATCATTAACTTAATTAGGATTTTGATGGGTTGTTGTGGCTTAGCGGTGGTAGTGGGGATGATGGAGATTTTTAGTCACATATCGCTGGCCGATGTGCTGCTGAAAACTAATTTGAAGAAAAGAAAGTTAGTGCTGTAAGTTGAGATTAGATGAATATTAGTGTAATTAAAAGTTGAAAGAGAGATTTTTTTATTTCTTTCTTGGTAAGAGAAAGAAAGAGACTTTGTTGATTAGATAATTTGAGAAATCAAAGCGGACAGCGATATGGTTGTTTATTGCTTTCTTTTTATATCTCGTAGGCTTTTAGCATTAGCTGGAATTGTCCCTACCACCGATAATTGCTTCTGTATTTTTAAGCTCTCAGTCTCTCTCTCTCTCATTTTTTTTAAGCGATAAATAATTTAATAATAAAAAAACCTAAAATATAAATTTTAATTTAGTTATATTAATCTCCTCTGAACAAATAATCTCCATTTTTTTAGAAAAAAATATTGTACTTTACAAGCCCCTAAAATTTTTTTAGTTTTTTGCTGTCTGAATATTTATTTTGCAACCTTTAAACTCCTAATTTTTTTTACACGTTAAGATCTCAATAGAGCGAAAAACATCAAATTAAATTATACATTCATTTGGTACGGTTTTAGTATCTGCATCTGTATCTTAATTTGATGTGCTTATATATTTTTTTTATCAATTTTGAATTAATTACATTTTCTACTGGTATTTCAATTTCAAATTGATAAAAGTATTAACAGTAACATATTAAATTGAAATTAAATCGCATATATTAAAAGCACATAAAATAGGACATACCATTCAATTCATATTTTACATTCATTGAGTATTTAATGTGTGAAAATATAAAAAAATCAGAAATTTAATGTTACTAAATAAATATTCAAGTGCTTAATAGCAAAAATTTAAATAATTTTACGGCTTGTAAGTGTTTTTTTTAAAACAAAAAGGTTATCAATGATAAATATCCGTTAGCAGTTGTGCTCATCGATTAAATTGAAAAGGATTTAAGTATTTTTTATAGTGGTTTGAATAATCTTTACATTATATGTCAAGTACCCCACATTAATTTCATTATAATAATTTGGATGATTTTCATCTCACGAATTAACTTTTTAAATTAAATTAGATATTTAGATTTAATTCTTTTTTTTCATCATGGGTCATGTGATATTCTACTATATATAAATATCCAGATCTGCAAAGTTCATACTCTTGATTTTCGCACATGTTCGGCCTTGGTGGTTATAAAAATATGGTATTGCTTATCAATTATAATAACTTGAATAAATCCCATCTTCCACGTTAATTTTTGATATTAAATTAGATTTAAATTTATATTTTTTTCAGCTTTTTTTTTAATAAGTACAAATTTAAAACTTTTTAGCTTCAATAATGGGACGAAATTAATTTGATAGTTGAATAATTAAGAAAATGAAAAGAATGTGAACATAGGACCATGCAATACAAGTGCCAGTGAAGATGCTTTCTTTTTCATGTTGGTGCCTAATCAATTTCAGTTGTCTATTAGTTAAAACCTAAAAGTCGCAAACACTGAAACGGCAAAGGAATCAACAAAAGTGGGAAATGGTAATAAGAAGGAATGGTCGGCCATGGCTTTAAGGATCCATAATTTTTATGTTATTTTTTTCGTAAAGATTCCAAATCAATGTAATGGTTATGTTATTAAAATCGAACCGATCAGTCGGGCCAATTTAATCACAAAGCAGTGGCAGATTCGGTTCTAATCAACATATAAATCCAAAATGTTAAAAAATTGGATAAAATCTGTATGAAAGGCAAAGAATAGGGGAAAATCGGATTGAAATAGAAAAATCAGTTTGGAACGAAAATGTCGAGTTTTATCCAAAATATTCATACAATAAAAAAATATAACATAAAATAAATACAAAATAATTAAAATTTTAGCAATTTCGATACATTTTTTATAAATAAAATATAATGTATATTTGATAATATTTTTTATATTTGTAACTTTTTACCATATTTATTTTAAATTTTTGTTATAAATATTAAATGACTTGAAAATAATATCTCATTGTTAATTTTCGGTGATAAATGTATTTTTTTAATTTATATAATAATATTTTTTTCATAATATTTATACATAATATTTCAATCTTTTATTATTTTCTTGGGTGCACAGATCATAAATTAAAGTTGTCAAGTCACCGAAATAGTATTTTGTACATGGCGAATGCCGAATGGACAATTTTTTTCTTTTTAAAAAAAATAAAAACTGAAAATGTTTTTATTATAAATTGGAGTTTAAAAGATATTATTATAAATAGAAAAAACGTATTATGAGATTTGTGAACTATTCGAATTTTTTACATTAAATCTGTATGCTAAAATTTGTATGCATTAAATCTCTAAATTTTGATTTTAAGTGTTATTAAATCTCTGTATTTTTTTTAATTTTTTTAATTTCTAACTCTGTCTAATTTGCTCTTTTGTTTCACAAAACTTATTTTTTTTTTCAAAATATGTTGAAATCCTATAAAATTACTTCAAAATTTTTACTCGGTGCTCTAGTTACCAATTGAAATAACCTGCTATATATTAGGAATTTAAAATCACCTGAGTAGAATTATAGTTACTCAAAGACTTTAAATTTATTTTGAAGGTTTGATTTTAAAATTTCTGATTTCTTTCAACTTTTCGTAATTATTAAAATATTGAAAACTTATAACAAAATTTAATAACTCTTTATTTTTGAGAAAATAATTTTTAAATTTGTTCTACCATATGACCAAATATTCTAAATGATCAAAAAAAATTTCTACCAGCATTTTAAATTTTTCAAAAGTTTCATTTAGAAATTCAATAAGATACACAATAGTGTTTAACCTTTCTATTACTGGATCATTATCCACTCTGTGATTTAGATGAAACGATTAGAAAATTAACAATTATTGGACGTGAAGTTAGAGCAAATTTTATGTATACAGTACCTTATTTTTGAATTTTCTCTCTATTTATATAATTATTAGGTGGCTAGAGCCTTTAAAATTACAGCACTTGAGTATTAGATCTCTTATATTTGTAGTTGATAATTTTAAGACATCTTATATAACGGCTTATTGGATAAGGCTTGCTAATTTGACAAATGCGACGGCGTAGATAGATTGGCTATAGAGACCAATCAATCTATCGGAGCACTTACTCAGTGCAAGTGGCCAGTCGACCTTTAGGCTTGTGGGTATCAATTGAGTCGCTCGTGACTGTTGGACTGAATCCAAACGTGATAATATTAGGTATTGTCAATAGGGATACAATATTATGTTCTTTTAATATAAATTTTAGTACAATAACTCGATGTAGAAAATTCGAATAAATCGGGAACCTCATAATAAGTTTTTCATTATAAGTCACCATCACTCTTTTTTTGTTAGGTTTTTAGGATTTAAAAATCAAATCATTTGTATAATTTTTATAAATTAGGGCTCTTTGAGATCTTACAACTCTAATCGCTAAATGGGTAACATTGAAATGAAGGTTACTTGTATGCTTTCTAGAAATAGTTTGAAAATTAAATAAAGTAAATAAGGGATTAGGTTTGACACAAGTAGATGTTCCATGCAGATTGTTTAACCTGTCATGGAAATGGCAAGGTAAAGCACACAGTAGTAAATTTGTATTTAGACTTTATGTCAAGTTTTGTCGGCAATTATTGGGGACTAATGGCAATTACGAGAATCAGATCCCTATTTGTGGGTAATGCTTTACTTTAACTGCAATAATTGAGCCGTAAATAGGATCCCTATGTGATGGTATAAGTTCAACTGTAAACGTGTTATGATCTAATACAGAAACTATGTTGCTGTTAAATTCAATGTTGATGTTAATTTATCGGACAGTACATCAACTCCATGGGATTTGAGGTGTTAGGTACAGTATATCGACATTTGTCTGATGGTTAAAAAATCTTAGTATGTAAAGCATTTGAGTGTTTCGTTTAAGTTATAAATTTATTTTATAAAAGAAAAGGGAAGAGAAAGTTGGAGCTTAAGTATAGCTCTTACAGCTAAGTAGTTACATTATCATGAAATTGGAAAAATGAGATGCAAAAACCGAACCCGATACCTCTCACCACATTATTATTAATATTAATATTAATATTATTATGCGAATGTTATTATTGGTAGAGTTGCTAGTAATATGTCACTTTCAAATGCATAAAGCTAGGTCGAATAATTGAGCAACAGAGGTCGTTTCTTATTTGAATGCTTGCGATGGGGCCGATGGTCTTTTCGGATTGGAATTCATAACCATCAGAATTAATTAGTATTAATATTTTTTATAATTTTTTATATGGGAGCGGAGATTTGGGCTTGAAAATTTCCAATATCTTGAAACCATTGGAATATCTTTCTGAAGTCCAATTATTAGAACATCTACCCATCACAAGTAGACATGCTTACTGAACCAAAAATTTTTGATTTTTTTTTTTTTTTGTGAAAACAAATACGGGAGAAAAAAATTTTTCGTTATAAAATTGGAAATAGGGACGGAAATGGGATCCCCGTCCTACAAAAAATAATTATTTTTAATTTTAAAGTATAATATTTTATAAATAATTAAAATTAAAATATAACTTAATTTTATAATTATAATTATTAAATTTTTAATTATATTCAATTTTAAATTTATTAATGGTTAAAATTTATATTAATTTAAATTATGATTGATTTTAAATTATTTATTTATTAAATATTATATTTTAATTCTTTATAAAATATTATATTTTAAAATTAAAAAAAAAATTGAAGGATAGGGATTCCTGTGGGGTGGGGGACGGGGGGATTTTCTTTCCGTTATAGAATCGGGGGTAGGGATAGGAAATCTCCGATCTCGGTGGGGCAGTGAGTGGGGATGCAATTCCTGGCTCCGTCCCGTCCCATGAGCACCCCTAATCACACGCATTGCTTTAATGAACAATATGAAATTTAGTCCTTTTTCTATTGAATTTATGTACAGTTACACTGTATTTGATTAATTACTTTTTGAATTATATCTGATGTATTTTTTAAAATAAATAAATAAATATGATTCGAGTTAAAATACCAAAATGAACTTAAAAACTATAAATAGCATATTAAGCACATTTCATTCAAACAAATGGCACCGCAGTGATTTAATCCTGGATGTTTATAAAGCCAAATCCTTGTTTATCTTTGCCCAAGTGAGATGGTAGTAAGGAGAAGAACAGTAATTAAAGAAAGAAGAGAAAATTTAAGATATTTTTATTATACTGTATTTTTCACTTTTTAACTGTTAAATAAGTTTTGCCGGTCAAAATTGAAGATGATGTGAAAGAAGGTATTTGGAGTCGAAGGAAGTTAGGTATCTACCTCATACGACCCCCGAGCCGTTTGAAAAATCAATTTGGTATTATTATGATTTCTTCATTTGTCCTCTTTCATAAATCAATAATAGAAACCTGAAATCTAGTGGCTTACATTCATTTGCCCCCTATTAATTCATTTAGTTCCTCACGCTTCCTTTTCCCGAATGAAAATTTGAACCAA
This sequence comes from Excoecaria agallocha, assembly GCA_037975025.1. Taxonomy (NCBI): domain Eukaryota; kingdom Viridiplantae; phylum Streptophyta; class Magnoliopsida; order Malpighiales; family Euphorbiaceae; genus Excoecaria; species Excoecaria agallocha. The sequence continues at coordinate 82,878,253 of CM075806.1, forward strand.
TTTATTTTTGCCTTTCCCATGTTATGTATGAGTAATGTTAATCGGTGAATAAACATACTTATGGATTATCCAGCCTTCTATAATCCAACACAACAAGGTCCAAGACCAAGATGCCTAAATTTTAGAGGCTACATTGGGCCCTAAAATCTATGAATTTAATAAATTTAGCCCAAAACATAAGTTTTTAGTTCAATCTGAAGTCATGCCTGCAGGCATAAACTGTTGACCGCTGGGTCAAGTGACCACTGATACTCAATAACCTCTGCATAGATATCTAGAAATCTAAAACTAAAATGGCTAATCAATTAAACGGCTTATAGTTATATCTGTTTCCATAAATTTTTAAAGGATTAAAATAAAGCCATTTGAACCTGATCTTACAAGGCATACTCGTTCTTAGTCACAAGCCCACACTATGCCCCAGAAAACCCATCAGTGGGTCAATGATGAGGCCCATCTTTATCACTGCTACAAATCATGGCCAAGTTCTGCTAAGCAAATCCGTGTGTGATCCGGAAGGGCCACAGGCCTCAGCCAGGCAGATTCATGCACCATGGTCCCTTGGGACTGGAAGGATCATGCAAATAGCTCTGCTCACCTGAAAGAGCTCCCACGCACAGCTCGCATGGATGCCTAATTCCCCACCCATTGAATTTGCACTCATCTCATCCCATGTTTAGCAACCAAAGACTAACGCACTCTCTCCCTATATATATAGGTGTGAGTGCGCTTTTAAGCCACATTCACAATACTGAACTATCCAACACTAGTTTCTTTTCTCTGCTCGCATCAGAAGTGAGCTAGTTTTACCTTCTTTCAATTTTTCTAAGACAAAACATGGTTTCATGGGGTATCGTCCTCTTGGGACTCGGCCTTTCTAGTTTGGTGCTGCTTGAAGCTACAGAAGAAGGCAGGTTAATGAATGGAGAAAGTCATATGGCCAGTGAGATTGAACAAACGAGTGTTGCAGAGCCTGCCTATCGGACTTTTAATGGTGGTTATGGGGTAGGCTCAGGTGGTGGTTATGGCTATGGTTCGGGTGGTGGTGTAGGAGGATGGCCAGGCCCTTCAGAAGGTTACGGTGGAGCAGGTGGGGGTTCTGGCAATGGTGCGGGCCAAGGTGGCGGCTATGGAAATGGTATGGGACAAGGGGGCGGTCTGGGTTCAGGTAGTGGTGTTGGTGGAGGATTTGTAGGCGGAGTGGGGGGTGGCTTTGGGACTGGATCGGGCGGAGGAAATGGATATGGTGCTGGTGGGGGTGGAGGTGGAGGTGGAGGTGGAGGATATAGTCCTGGGAGGGCTAATGGATTTGGCTCTAGACCAAAGCACGGGTCTTAACAGGATATTATTGAGACCCCCATGTAGTATTGTCAATAAGGATGAAACTTATCCAGTTTAGCATTCTATTTTCTTTGCTGGTTTCTCATAAATTCTAGTGCTACGTGAATACTGAATAGGATAGAATTCAAGTGAGAAATTTCAACTGATGTTAGTTTTTGTTAAATCGTTTAGAAGAAAGTCTGTCAATCTTTGTTGCTTTATACGCTTTTGAATGTGTTTTGAAGCCAAACTTTGAAGAGCCCAGAAAATAATACTATAATCACCAAACTTATTAGTCGATTGATTAATAGTTTATTTAGTAAATAAAGACCAAGATCATGACTCATGAACTTGTATACAAAAGCAACTTTATACTACACATATCAAGCTATTGTATTTACCACGTCATGAGCAAATTCAAGGAATTCTCATCCAATAGTTCTAAACGTGAGGGAAACTGCTAACAGCACGAGATTGAATTATCCAGAGTATTTGATTAGTAATAATTTCGATGACTGTGCAGTTCTCTTACACTTTACTTCACGTTATTCCCACATTGTTTCAGAAAACCACGCAATATCAGGAGATTAAAATAAACATGGGACTCAAAAGCAGCAGCCCCGCCAAAAAAGAAATTACATAGTAATAAAGCATAAACGCTGTCAAAGCATCAAATATTATGATTCAATAATCCCGACTGTCAAGTGAATAAATGAAGGAAAATAGATTAAAGCAGGCAGCATATATACATAAGTGGATATACACAATATACATACACATGTTCTTATTTCAATAAAGCATTTAGACAGCATAGCTAGTAACAAGCAAATGGAAGCACAGACAGCACAAGAACCTCGCATACCTTTGGCATATTTCATACTTGGCAATGACAATTAGTCTCGACTGCTTTCTGGTCAAGGAATGAAGAATGGCCACTGTGGTTGGGAGGGTTCAGCAGGGCAGAGATGCTCATCATTCTTTAGCCTGAGAAGTTGATAAAATGGTCACACGCAGTTTCGTGATTTGTTCTATGTACTAAAATTACTCTAAGCACGATCTGACCAGGAAAATTAAAGAAAATGACTAACAAGGCTGTGACAAAAATCTAAAATCAAGTCAATTTCGTGAATATGGAACAGATCATGGATGGCAGAATCCAATTTTCATGCAATAAAAACCAGTTAAATTTGGAGCCATGACTCACGTTTAGGTGACTGTAAAGTTGTGGGGACTCAGAAAAAAAAAATTATCCAAATGGTCAGAGAAGAGTTATAACTATCAGATTACTTCAAACACCGTATGAAGAAGCCTATAAAACATTCTAGTCCAATAAAAAATTCTGCCAATTGATAAATATAGCAATTAAATGAGTTCTTTTATGTCTGAACTGAAAAAGTGAATTGCCAAGGATGATGCACATAGTTATGGATTTTTCCATCCCCATTGCAGTGAATGGAGTCATTATTTATGTCAGGATTGCAAAATCTACATCCAAGATTGTTATTGTTTAGTAGAACTTGCTAATAAAGCTACTGAGTTTTTATTTAAGACTTCTGAGATGCAAAGTATAAAGATTGGTTGAATTAAAGCTATTCTGTCCATTTTTTTTTTCAATGATTGAATAATTGTATCCACAGTGGAATTGGTTTATGTTTGTATTTTCGTGGCAAGAGTGAAGGACAGCACATAGAAGTAAAACCAGAATAACATACCCTGCTATCCAAGACTGACCCTCCAGTCAAATCATTTTTCTCTTTACTATGCATTACTTCTGCAATCCTGCAGAAGATAACATTGGAAGAAAAACGAACCATATCAGATAAAGATGAGCACCAAAAAAGAGAATGAAAATTATAAGTCAATCAAAACATAGGGGTAAGCAATTCCGATAAATACCTTTCCCCTGTAATATTGGGATCATGGGATGAAGATGTACTTATATCTGAAGCCATCCTGTCAATATTTGCCGCTTCCAATGGTCCCAGTTTGCCATCGCCCTGAAACATAATATTGACGAGAACTTATCTAGGGCACTGAGCCACCGCAGAACCACAAGTGTTCTAGTCTCGCAAACTTACTTTAGATATATCCTCTATCCAACCTGGGACTCTATCTGAGACAAGTGCAATATACTTCTCCATAGCTCCCTCTGGACTCATGTTTCCCAGCCTTTGCCAAGCATTCCTTGCACAATGCAACCAGTGGCCTCCATCACTCATACATAGCAGCTGTCAACCCTGTTATTATAACTAACTATCAAACTATACCGTGTAATTTGGTATAGAGGCCCCTAAGTGTTTCTTTTGTTACATTCATTTTGCTTTTCATAGGTGGAGAAGTTTTCCAATATAAGACTGCACGGGTGGATGGCTGCCTGGACTTTCTATGTTGTCTGTCTAGTTGTGTGAATTTTGGCGATGCCTAAGACATGACTGATCAGAAATCTAAGGAAAAGGGAAAAGGATGGATAGGCACAAAAGAAATAAGGCAAAGACACAAGATTTTCTTGTTGCTACATTGTAATATATGCAAGCAGGACGGGAAGAGACAAGAATATATAAGGATGACACTTATCTCCAGCGCGCCCCAACGTGGATTACTAGCTTTTTTTAGTGTTCTTTCATCATTTTGTTTTCTCTGGTTACGTCAGTAGCCAGGGTGACCGATGTCCACAAAGAATGGTTGTAATAATAGTTCATCTCATCTTTTACTGCACTCTATCTATGCGTAACTAACCACAATTTATACATTCTGATCGGCATTTCCCTCAGATTTATCCACGTTGCAAAATTTCTCTTAGATTTGTCTTTTATATTACTAAATTTTATCTGAGCTAACCTCTCGGGAACTTTAAATCTTTTTTAGATGTTAAGTCTCTCAACTTGATCACCATCATCGAATTTATGTATATAGCATCCTTTCAGTCAATTTAACAAACAGAAAGAGAAAGCAAATATAAAACCAACAGCATAATAATAAAAGAGGTGAATTAAGCATCAGAAAGTTTAATACCATTTAGCACGAGCAGCCACTTTGAGAGCCATAGGCGGCTGCTCGCGGCACGGCCCCTCCGTAGCTACCTTGTGAAGCCCATAGAGTTGCATTTGCAAATCGCTCCCTGCGCTCGTCAAATATTCATCCTTAACCACAGACTCCATAAACTTGGCTGCCTTGGCAAAGATATTCTCCAATTCGCTCCTTTCAATTCCCTCCCAATCATCGTCATCGCTGTCGATCTCTATTTTCTTCTTATCGGCTTTTTCCTCAGGTTCACTCTCCTCAGCCTGATTCTCCTCGGAATTTTCAATAACATCCTTTTCGACAGAGAATTCAGTTTCAATTTTTGTGTTTTCCACAAGCAAATCGTCAACAACCTCCTCAAGTAGTTGAATAGCACTTTTATCATCAGCAAATTTTACGTTTGCTTGAGACTCTTCGCTGATATTCCCCAATATATCCTCCAACAATTCTTTATCTTCCTTGGAAACATCTTCGACTGATTCTCGAGGCGTTTCACAGCATTTGGCTCCAATAGCTTCATCGCTTTTAATTGATTTCTCAACTTCCTGAATCTCAGCCGGTCCTTCAAAAAATTTATCCACCAGTTGAGCAACTTCTGTCACAGATTCCACTCTCTTTTCGCTCTTGAACTTCTCAACCTTCAGCCTTTCAGGATACTGTAAATCCTCCGTACTATCTCCAACAATTTCCTGATCATCAACATTTCGACTCCTTGGCACGTGTGAATCGCGAGAAGAACCGCCTTCATCCGAAGCCGCAGAGATAAGTTTAGCTATAACAAAAGCTACAAACACAGCAAGAACAGCTGTGAGAAAAAGCTCTTGAAGCAGTTCCATTGTTTTTTAAAATTCTTTCAAGAATCGAATACGCTAAGAAGACGATGCAGTAGCTTTGCCGTGAGGAGAGAAGCTAGAAGTAGGAATAAATATAGAAAAGCGAAGTAGAAGAAGAAGATCCTGTCAGAGAGAAAGCTGAGAAATGGGATTGGTAAAGGGATATTTGCAGAGAAGAGCAAAGCATATTCTGCTTTTTAACGTGCTCCAGATGAAATTTTTCTATTTTTTATAAAAATTAAAAAAATAAAAAATATTTTAATTTCATGATAAAATTATAGTAATTAATAAAAATATTTTTTTTATTTTTAAAAATTTTATTTAATTTTAATTAAAAATAAATGATAATAAAAAATATTTAATAATTAATATAATAAATAAAGATATATATTTAAATATATTTTTTAAATTTTAAAAATAATATTTAAAATAAAATAAAATAAAATAAATATTTTTTTTAAATGAAACAGAAAGACTAATAATTATTTTGATTTTTTGAGCGAGTGGAGGGAGGTGGGTCCCAAGGTGTTGGGGAAGTCATGGAGCTCAGCTGTCCAAAAAGCGCGGAATCAGCTAAAAAAGAGTCGCGGCTTGGGGACCGTTTGCGTTAACTGTCGTAATGATTCCTTAACCTCACTCGCCGCTATGGCACCCTTGGTTATTATTGGTCCACGTGTACTGCTGTTAATATATTATTTTTTTTGGCCCTTTTTCCTAACGAAATTCATCGTAGGAATGATTCCTTCACCTCACTCGCCGCTACGGTACCCTTGGTTATTATTGGTCCACGTGTACTGCTGTTAATAATTTTTTTTGGCCCTTTTGCCTAACGAAATTCATCGTGTAAAGTTTTTTTATTAAAATTTGATCTTCAATTCTTCCCGTCTGAAACCGGACAACTTTTATTTTCTTTGGTATCAACGAAGGATTCTGGTAAATTACTCAAAGTGAATGTATTAAATATGTTTATGAGAAAAATATATTTTTTAACTTGACTAATATAGCGTAAACGTACTTAATTATTTATTTAAATGAATGATGGTTATTATTTTTGAATTTTTGAACTTTTTTTTTTGCGGAAGCAACAACTTTCAAAATTTTAAAATTCTTCTTTTACCACTATTGATTATAGAATGGATAAAATTACTCATCAATTAGATTCTCATTAGTTGAAATAAAAAAAATAAAAATATAGCAAACATTCTCTACCATATGGTTATCTGTTGTAAATTGTAAATATATATAATTTTACAATTAATTATTCAATAAACTATTATAATTAAAGAAAAATAAAAAAATATTTAGGTTTGAGATTATATGACATAAAATAACATCAAAATAAAAATTATGTACTCATGAAAATTAAAAATTATTTGGTCCGTACCAACTATTTAAAAAATTTTGATATTATACTATTCTTTAATAAAAATACAATATTATTATATATGATTATCCACCACTAGTTATATTTAGTTCAAATTATGAAAAAAAAATTGTGATATTAACTTTGTGCAAATTGAATACAATATAAATATATTCACTTGTGGTCTCATGCTATAACTTATTTAAATTTTTTTAATTTTTACAACAATTAAATGCATTTTTTTTACAATTTAGGGAAGAAAGAAAACTATAATCAAAGTATATAGTGTAATTTCACCGCAACCGACAGCTTGTTTGACCGAAATATACAAGAAAAAATTAAAACTAAAAAATTAAATTTGAGCAAACTACATATAGTGTATTCATTTTGGTGTATTCACTTTTGGTAAACGAAATATAATTTGAGCAAAACGGAAAACAGTGTATTCGCTTCATGTAAAGCTGAATATATAGGGTATTAACTTCATATTTACTTTGGAAAAATTAAATACAAAGTATTCACTTTGGGCAAAACTGAATACAATATATTCATTTTCGGCCAAACTGAATACAGTATATTTACTTTGGAAAAATTGAATATAGAATATTTACTTTGGGTAAAACTGAATACAGGATATTCACTTTTCGGCCAAATTGAATACAATTTATTTCAATTTTATTTTTTCTCTAACTTATTAATGGGTTGAATTTATATTTTCTCTTTTATATGCATATTACATTGTAATCAATTTAGACCCGTTACTATCCCAATTTTGATATAATTGAAATTCTATTAAATATACATAATTGATATGATTATTGAAATTGAATCAATTGAGTTTCAATTGATTCAAATAATAAAAATTGACTTTGAATTAAAAATATCAATTATTCAAATTGAAATTGAGTTAGACCTATATGCATGATGTATGCATGCATGTGCATATATAATTATAAATACTAGTTTTGTATACATTTAACCTTTCAATTGATCTTATCTCATAAAAAAAATCTTTAATTTGCTGTTTCAATTTGATTATTGACCAATTTTAATTGCATTCTCAACTATATATATAGTTGATATCAATTTAGTTCAATTTGAATAATTGATATCAATTGAAACTAAACCAATTACAAGTCAATTGATTTTAAATTGAATTTAAATGAAACCAAATTTGAATCAATTGACTGAAAATGGATTTGCATTTGATTTTTAAATAAAATAATCTCAATTAATAGTTAACTTTCAATTGAAAATTGCTTCAATTGAGTTTGAATGGATCTAATTAATTTACAAGTTTAACGGAATCAACCTATAATTCAATTAGCCATGATATATATTATTTATAATTATCCAATATATAAAAAAGTTGATATGTTGCTTACTAGCAAGCACATAAAAAAAAAACATATATTTGATCTTGAAAATTTCTAAATTTTTTCAATTGATCAATATGTTAATTTGAAATTTATTCTAATATAAGCAAGTCTATTTGTTGTTCAATTAATTTATTTTTTTTTTGGATTAACCATTCGGCATCCGAATCTTACTGGACCGACTAAATCCGGATTCGAGACGTCGTTACAAGTTAAGGTTCCTTGCCCCTTCCTATGCAAGGTATCGGGAATCAATCCTAAAATATTTTATTTTTAGTCTAGCCTGCATCACCACCAAGCCATCACCTTATGGATTGTTGTTCAATGAATTTATAATTGAATATCTTGATATAATTTTTGGACTTGTAACTTTTTCTAATATTTTTAACAAATAACTATAGATTTAATTTGAGGATCGGATCCACCCAGTACGAAATTCATTTGATCCAACTTGAGATTCATCCAAACCAAACTCTAGATCTTGTAATGAAATTTAGATAGCTATCAGTTTGATTTCGTGATATGATTGCCACGTCAAGATTCTTTAGAACAATTATAATCCATTAGCAATTGTGTCCACCATTTTAATTTTATTGATACAAAATAATTATTATCTTATTTTATTGATCCAAATTAAAATATGTACCATAACATTGTAAGGGCCATAGTTATATCATTACAAATAAATTTAATCCACGTATTACTTAGCCTGTCAATAAAAGTTTTAGAATTCAGGATAAAAGGACGAATTTTAGTCAAACTAAACACAAATTCAAAAGTAAGGAAGCAAAACACACACACACACAAATGTTATATAAAGTGGAATTTAACAATTTAAAAATAAAATTTAATAACTTAAAAATAACTGAGTCATTGAATAATAAAGAAAAACAGAAAACGAAATGTTTAGGGAAATAAAAATGATTTAAATTATTTGTCCACGCGGTCGACACCCACTAAAACATATGATAATATGTTATTTTGATAATCAATCTTTAAAAAAAATAGAAATATTGTTTTGTTAACTGTAACAATATTATAAAAGTAAAATCTGAAATCACGTGATGTGTCAGGTACGTTGGTTAAATTGGAGTGTTTGTTTGAACGATGAAGTGGCGATCTTATCTGATATCAGCGTGGCAACAGCAGCTGATAAAACCAGATTTTGTACGATGATAACGGGAAACAATTGCGCACTATAAAAATGTGACGCTGTCTGCGGATTGCAATGAGACAACAATCTAAGTCGTGGGGTTTCTCTATCTCTATCCGCTCTTAATTTCAATCATTGTAGAACATTTATTTTTAACTTGTCCTTTTCATTTCATTTTAACTTTGTTCCCCCGGTATGAAATTAAAAGTTAGTTATGAGATATTCCAGAATTGATTTTGTGTTCACTACTTAATTAAATTATTTTGAATTTAATTTTTACGATGTTTTAAGCGTTTAAGATTTGCAATCTAACTTTAATTGCTTGTCAATTAGTATAATTTTTAAGATGATTTCAATTTTTGCGTGCGATAAAATAATTTAAACCAAACTAATTTAATGTGATTTCAATATTTACATGGGCTGAATTGTGTAGAAACTCAAACAATTAGAGCAACAGTGCCTTACAGTTTGGACCTTTCAACCGAATATAATAACCCAAGTTCCATCTAGGTCCAATAGAGTCTTTTGGTTGTGCTTGTGAATGTATTAATTTCACCAACTTGGCAATTGACATTCGCAAAATACTAGAATTTAATTCTATGCCATAGAAATTCAAATTAGAACAGTTCTATTTTTCTAAGACAAATGAAATTTAGTGATCATCAGTTGCAACCGAAACAAATACAAAGTAGCAAATTGAATTATTTGAGTTGTCATTCATGAATTAATTAACATAATTCACTTGTCGTTTAATCCAAAATAAAGGAAAGGAATAAGAACATTCTTAAATCATTTTAAATAGGCCATTGGACCCCAATAATGATATATTCTCACAACGAGACATAATAATTGGGAATTTATTTTCACATTGTCTGAAACAATTGTAGTTCAAAACCAAGCTAGTAGCAAATTTTGAACAGCTTCAATAATATCTGGCTTTATTTGATTTGAAAATTGTCCTAAAAAAAGACACAAAGACACCCATCACATGTAATAGCACCTAAACTACTCGAAACGAACCACCGAACGCAGCGGATTATATTTACAGTATGATGTTATTAATAGCACTAAAATCCTCTTGAAAAAGGCACCATCCATTCTGATAATGGATTTTTACTGGTCGACTTGGTATATCAAGTTTTTAATAATACTGAAAATGTATTATTTACATATTTTATAATAATTGTATTTTATTATATCTGAAAACTGTAGTGTGGTTTAACCGACTCTTTTTGTTACACGAAAATAAATCTCATGAATCATGGATCATGACACGTGAACATTGTGAGGAGCACTCCGTGCCAAGTGTCACCATTTTTTTTTCAACAACCATCAATCGTTCAAAATTCAATGTATTCTATTAATATATATTAGTATGGAGCAAACGTGAATCGATTCGGTTCGAGTGAATTCAATTAATTCAAAATTTTAAATTTATATATTTTTTTATTTGATTATATTTTATATAAATATTAGATCCTTATCCGAATAGCCCTATATTTTTCAGATTTCTATCCGAATAATTTGAAATTAATTTTTTTAATTTATATAAATTAAAATCCTAAATTAATACAAATAAATAATATTAAATATCATAAAATATTTTAAAAATATAACAAATTAATAATTTTAAAATTACATTAAATATATATTATATATTAATTAATATTATAGAAAAATTATATTTTTTTGTATTTATATATTAAAAATTCGGGTTAGTCGGATGAAAAATCCGATCAACACCTATTATAATAACCGAATCGATTCTAATAACCCGATAAATTTCATCCGAATATATCGATTCAGATTAATCGGATCGAATCGGTTTTTGCACACCTTTAAAACATATAAAGTGACCAAAGTGGGCAAAATGCTTTATTTTAAAATCTTCAACATATTTACATTTATGCACTTTTTATAATCATTTTAAAGCACTATTGGATATTGGATAATAGTAACATTGAAAACTAAACATTTTAATTCTTAATAAAAGTATTCTAGTGTTTTTAATTTATCTTTTATAAAATTAAATAAAATTAATAATTATTTTAACAGATGAAAGGTGCACCGAGTAACAAATTAATGTAATGGGGTCAAGGATGATAATGAGGTGAAAATTCGGGAATCTCAGAAAATTTTTTTTGTGCGAAACAGAAACGGAGAAAAATTATTTCTCAACTTAAAATTCGGATCGAGGACGGCAACTGTGGTTCACGCTCCGTAATTTTTTCGCTGTCAAAATTTAATTATTAAATTTATATAATTTAATTTTAAATTATATTTAATTGTAATTTTATCAATTATAAATATTTATATTAATTTAATTTATAATTGAATATATATTTTTTAATTATTAAATATTATATTTCAATTTCAATTAATAGTTAAATATTATATTTTAATTATAATTATATTTTTTTAAAAAAATAAAATATTGTTTATACGAAAACTGAAATGGAAGAAATTTGCTTTTCGAAATACTAATCATAGCGGAGATAGAAAATCTCCACCCTTGAAATAGGTGAAGAACCATTTTCTGTCATATCCGATCCGGTGATCATCCATAATTAACGTATTTATTTTTTAAGCGACGGTAGGGTATAGCTAATAGTTCGTGGGGCCATTAATTTGGTCGGCGACGCAGTTCCTCCACTTGAAATGGGTCCACCACTTGGTGTGATTCATAGTGAGCTCCAGCTGTATGGTTCATCGCCCTATCTTTACAATTTAGCACCGCCACCAATTCAATCCTTCTGCCATCGAGTCAACCCAACTTACCATCTTATTTATGGACGTATAGGTTATGCTGTCAAATCTAATAAATGAAATTGACGAATACGTGCATAATTTCGGCATAATCTATTAATCACTGCCATGACAGGTGGCACTGTGTTAGCCTGTTGGGTGCAAAATAAAGAGGAGGGAAGGGAAACGCTACAGAATTTTTTTTCGTTTCTTTCTTTTTATAAACATTATATTTATGCTTGTTAAAAATGAAACTAATCGTCTCAAAGAATTAAAATCTAATGTTGCTTCCATTCAGAAAAAAATAGAATTGATAATTGAGATTTGAATAAACTTAAAAAAAAAAAAAAGAAAAAGACAAAGACAAAAGGAGAATGTGAGAAGTAGAAAAGAGTGACTTGAGTTGAAGAGGTGGTTGTCTCTATCTAAAAATCACAAAGAGAGAAGCTTCTGAGCAACTCCCTAAAACCAAAAGCTTAGGCAAAACGATAAACGACGTCGCTTCATTTCCTTTCCCTTGGATTCCCCATAATATTAAAAATTAGCAAGAATTCTGCTATAAAAAAAGAAAAAAATTAAAACAAGAATTTATTAGCGATTGCCTATATTTCATTCGCTCTTTCCTGGCTTCCGCTTTCATCTGTTTATATAAGGATTTCTACTAAAAGCTTGGCCTAGCTTTTCTTCTCGAGTAGTTAACTTGTATTCTTATTTCAAGAAAAGATGGGAGGAGGGAATGGACAGAAGGCAAAAATGGCTCGTTAGAGGAACCTGGAGAAGCAAAAAGCAGCTAAAGGTAACCCCCTTTTTCTGTAATTTTTCTCTATATTTTTTTTTCATGGAAATAAGAACTAAATCGTGTGAATTTAATAGCTGATCAATTCAGCTGACTGAAGTTTCTTGTTACCGTCCTTTAATCGAAAGATAGCAGGTGAAATTTACATAAATTTGTCCTCTTAGCTGAGGATCTCCATATCAATTTAATTGTTCAGTTATTTACAGTATATCTCAAGGTCTATGCCCTAATTTTCGTTTATGCACTTCTGTGTGATCCGATCTGTGTGCAGGAAGTCAGCTTGAAACAAACAAGAAGGCCATGTCTATCCAGGTAGTGATCTTGGCTTCTTTTTGATCTTCTCTTGAATCATATTTTTGAAACTGTTATTAGCGTAAGTATTAAGTAATATCAATAAAATGAGAGTTGCTGCAGAAACTAAATCATTTCTACCCAAGTCTACAATAGACAGAAATAAAAGATACGGTTTATAGGAATACTTGCCTAAACTCAGTTCATTTATTCATGAAGAATTTGATTACCATCAAAGTAATTTGTGATTGGATTAGTCTATGAATTTATTTATAAAAGTATAGTATTTGGCATTTTGTTTAATATATTTGATTTTGGAGATTAATTGTGGGAGTTTGATGATGGGTGCAGTGCAAGGTGTGTATGCAGACATTCATGTGCACCACTACAGAGGTGAAGTGCAGAGAGCATGCAGAAGCAAAACACCCTAAATCTGACTTATACACATGTTTTCCCCACCTCAAGAAATGAAATAGCAATGGTGAACAACTTGTAGAGATGGGTGCTATTTTCCCCACTCATAAAAATCTATCTCATGGGTTCAAAACCCTCTTTGATGTCATTCCTATGTCGGATATGTTTATATTATGTCCTTTGCTTAAATTACTCTTTTTTTTTTTTTTTTTTAATCGAAGGCTAGCTCACTTCTTTTGCTTAATTACTTTTTTTTTTTTTTTTACATCACTCCGTTGGCTATTAATTTCTCCGGAACCAGAAACACGAATCCATATTAACACCAATATTAACACTGATTGCAAGTGAAAGCCAAGGCCAGCTTTCCGAATTTCTTGTGTTGAAAATTATGCACAATTTTGTTAGGTTCCCCTATTTTTAGCACCAAGAAATGGAGGTATGAAATGAATGATGGAAAGATGTCAAGTCTTAAGAGCATCGGAGACAGTTTTCCTAAGAAGCGAATCAATTAAAATCAATACATGAGATAATTAGAATGCAACAAAACTATGACTAGATTGGAAGAATAATATAGCATCTCAACAGCCACCCATATCAAGCCGATGCAGTTCACTTTTAATTGTTTTATTGCTCCAAGACATATAAATAGCCCATTTTATGCATGCCATGACCCGTTTCCAAATTTAGGTAGTAATGTTTTCAACGTAGGAAGACCATTTCTACACTTGTGCTACGAGGTAGATAATTTAGTAAAAAAACTCTGTATTAATCAATTGTAACAGCAGCCAAACAGCTCCTGAATAGAAATACACCGATAGAAAAGTTAACATGCATTTCGAGATAACCTGCAGAAAAAAGTAAAGGTCACAATAACAAGAGTTAAGATGAACCTAGGACTTGGAATACTGAGCACAAGAATATCACGAATATTAGAACTCTTGAAGTTCCATGTCTGTACGGTAATAGCTCGATTCTGTGTACCCTCGATTGATCGAACAACAACAAAATGGTACGCGTTATGGTTCCCATCCATCAAAATCTCTAGTCAGCGGAAGAAAGACCTCATGGGGGGCGGAGCTAGCAGAATGTCTTTAATAAGAACTGGAGTGTGACAGATAGTTGCTAGTATCAGTCTCATACGAGGGTTTTGGCTGTGACTTGTCATCCTGCTCATTTTTTGCTTTTGCTAGAAACTTGATGACATAAGAATAGAATAAACTCATTTCGGCCAGGGTTCGTAAAATTGAATCAGTTATGATTCTTCTTCTTCTTCTTCTCTCTCTCTCTTTTTTTTAAATGGGTAAAAGAATCAGCTATGCAATTTCTAAAAATTGAGGAAAGCGAAATAGAGAAAGGAAGGATATTGAGACAGAATTTTCTAGCTGTCATCTTTTTCATTCCCTCTTATTAATAGATACATTTCACTTCCAATTCATAGGTGTAAAAAAACAAAAGCATGATTTATTTGCGGTTCTTGCAAAGAAGAAAACCATCTTTTTTTTATAATACATGTCTGGATGGAATTCGAATGGAAAAGTAACTATAGATGATTCCGAAGGCCAAATCCAATTTAGTCCATATGGTTTTTTTTTTTAACTTCTTCAAAATAATAATAATAATAATAATAATAATAATAATATTTAGGGCTAACATGAATCGCAAAATAATGCGGCTGCCATCTGAACTCTACGATGAAGCTGAACTCAGCTTTGAAATGTAAGCAACTGAAGCTACTTATTTACAGAGTAGAGGACATGGATTTCATCACATTCACATCCTGTATTAGCTTAGTGCAAAATAATATCTTTCAAGAAAGTTGTATCTCACTGTTCTTTCCATATACGTCCGGCTACTTTCAGCTTCAACTCCTGCTGATCTCCGCCGGAAAAGAAAAGTGCCATATTCCTCTGAATAATAAGTCCATCTTGGCTGTCCCGAACTTTCTTATGGCTATCGCGGATGCTTCTGGGAATTCCTTGCCATGTGAGCTTTCTTCCGTTCCCTCCCACTTCCAAACTGTAACTAAATTGCCTTGCCTCATCTTCACTCCCCATGAATCTGAGGAACGCCATGTATACAGGTGCCATTCCTAGTTGAAATGCCTCGAAGTGCAAACAGAACTGCCGCCCAAAACAATTAAATACCTGCACCAATTTTGATCTTCTTCTTTTCAGAAAAATAAAATATAATATACTACTGTAAATTTCTCATCAAAGAAAGTTGCTATAGCTTAGCAGGCATCAAAATAAGTAAATTTTGGAGCACAAGAAAGTTCCTTGAGATTCTTTAGTGATGGACTTATGTCGTATCAGTAATCCATCTCCTCATCAGTGAAAAAATGGATTATCTGGCACATGAAATTTTCCACACAAAGACCATAGGAACTAATAGACTCAACGATACATCCAGTATCATTTATGATTGCAAAATTATCTAAAATGAGCATCAGTTTTACCAATTGTTTTGCTGTACCTTTTCAGGTTTAAAGTATGCATCGATTGGAATTATCTACACAATTTTTGCAGTGTTAAGGCTTTACCTGATGCCTTGTTCAATTCACCTCAATGGATGCTTAATTGCTAGGTAACTATTTTAAGGAAGGGATAGACCATGAAACATGCAGAATAAATCAAACACAGATTGGTTTAAGTAGCGTATAGAAATATTTCATCTAGCTTTTATAAGATTATCTCAAAAGACCACGAAAAGACTTTGAGAAGTTCAAAACTGATTTCAGTAATAGAAAAGGGAGTGCATGGTTGCAGTCTTTGACACTCTCCGACACTGAACTATAATACTAATTATACAGAGAGAAGAAAAATAAAGTTTTATAAATGTAATGAGAATCTTACAGTCAGCATCCACGTAGCATTATCAATCTCATGGGGATTGGCCTTGACATATCTGTGATTGAAGGTACAGCCATCATGCATGTCGACCTTGTGATCATTCTTGAGATGCGCTACAAGGAGAGGGATGTCACCATTAACAGAGCATTCAGCTCCAGCATATGGGCAGTTATACGGACGATATTTGCAGTTCTTTTCATGCTTTAGATTGCCGTAGTATGGAAATATTTCAGGACAACCCATAATTTGGTATTTGCATGGGAGTTCTAGTGACTCTGCAACTTTCTCCAGAGCCAAGCACCTTATATTTCCAAGCTCTCCCCGGCAAGTGGGACAAGTGTTGTGTACTCTAGCTTTGCAGGACGAACAAAGAGTGTGACCATTGGGACACTGAAATGGAAAAATAAAGAGCTTGATCATCATCATAATAAGATCAAGGTGGAAGCTTTTATGTTTTGTGCACTATGCTTGCTGTGCGGTGGTAGATTTAACAAGGTCTATCCATTTTGAAGATTGTTATGCTGCTTATGGATATTTGCTTAAGACTATTTTACACGTAATGTAAAATTCAACACCACCTATTTATCATCACATGCATAATTTTAAAAGCAACATCGGCTGCCTTTCTTGCAATATTTTTCTTCTCACATCTTATCACCACAACTTGATGCCAATACGTGCTGTTTTTCAAGAAACTATTGTCCTTTAATTCAAAAACAAGCCTATAGATTCTCTTTTTGAGGAGTGTAGTGACCTTTGAAATTTCTATTTATAATAATCAAAAGAGCATACCTGGTAAATGGGAGGGTACATCAAGTTCATGCAGACAGGACATTCGAGCAGGTTTTGCACATCACCAGTTGATGATGTTCCAAGATTTCCGCCCAAACGACTTGTGGCTTTCCTGAAAGGGGAACCTCTTAGCTCTGCGTTGGAATTTGATGTCTCATAATCTGCAAATGCAATGCGGGAATCAATCATCTCCCTGCAGATTATACCACCAGGGGCCATAATCCTTTTCTCTCGACTGTTAATGGCTAGTACTATTGTCTTTATCTCCAAATCAGAATTGTAGCAGCTGTTTTCTGGTACTCATTATTCGTTTAACCCTGTCAAACACAATTACCAATAAATCAAACTTTCTGCAAATGTTCTGTTTCAATGAATCTTGCTTTCATCAACTGTAGTTAAAATGTCAACTAACAATTAGAGACAAGAGTAAAGATAGGAAGTATAGATACATGCCAGATCATTTGTTTGTGCTTCAAAAAGAACTGCAAAAACTGTTCTGCATTTTTCCAATGACAAGCTTTTTCTTTATGCAAGACATAAAAGAACATAATTGAAGTCCAAAGGCGTCAAAATCACAGTTTTGCTGTACCATATCATGTTAAAATAAGCAAAGACAGAATTTAAAGCAACTCCCCCGCATGTCAAATATCGGAACTCAAGCAGCTACCAGTTTAATTCTAAAGCCTAAATATCATGTTCAGCTTAATGAAAAAAAGCTTGTTTCTGATATTCACAAATTTGCAACAATGGAGAGTAGCTTACCATTTTTGGCATCTAGTCTTAAGAATTGAGCAGTTCAAAGATGACATATTTAAAAAATGAGCAGCTTCAAAGAACAGTGTATACACAATATATCTAAGATTGCTACCATTCAATCAAAGTATTTCGATATCGTATGAGAACAGTGGCAATTTCCTTGTATCTGGGAATGATAATAGAAATTTCACAGATTGAAATAGCACAGCAAATAGCTAGGTAACAAGCAAAAGCGAATTTCAAACGGAAACTACCCAGATTCAAACTTGAAATTAACAATTGAGCAATCACCCTAAACAAACACCAATTGAAGTATCAAAGTAAAATTTCAACACTAAACCAACAATTTGAAGCAGAAATAGAAGGTCAACCACGCAAGGATGAAAATCATGAATATAACGACCAAAAAAAAAATAGACGGGAATAGAGAGAGAGAGAGAGATATTAAAAGAAAAAATTCTAACCAGAAAACCGAACCCAGATGAGGAATTAAGCAAATAAACTCGATCAATCGCAAAATCGGAATGAACCCCAGCAAGGATTACAGAGCCAGATGAGAAAGAGCGATTGAAGAAAAGTTGAATATTCAATAAAGAGTTTAGTAGCCAATAATTGCATAAATTCTGGACATCGAAGAAAGATTGACAAGAAGGAAGGCAAACGTGGTGACGTGGAGAAAGGAGCGTGAATGTAGGCCTCCCGGAATTGCGTGTACAATCTTAGAATAAAACTGCCCTGCACTAAGAGTCAAACAAATTGGATCAATTATCCATGCTTTGACATCTATTTGCAACCCTTTAATCGTTTACAACGGCGTCTTCGCATTTTAGGCTCAGTTTTCACATTAATTTTGTTTGTATTTATATATAATAGTAATATCAATAAATCTCCGTATTCCATAATTTGTGTTCTTTTTCGTTGCTATGATTGGCAACTGGATCTGAACATGATAAGATGCAACTACTTTTATTTTTATACGATATTAGTGATAAACATGTTGTTTTAATTAATTTAATTTGTTAACTTACAATCACTAATTACAATAAAAAAAATAAATGAAAATTATGTAATTACATATACAACTGTGAAAATTAAATCTTAATATCGTGTAGTTATGATATAAAAAAAAAAAGAAATAATACCTCTTTAATGTAAATTTACTTTTATTTTCGAGAACATTTTCATCAAACTTGATTTATTTTCTTGCTTTTTGCTACAAAAAAAGAATACATCTCAATAAAATATTTACCTTTTATAATTTATTCATTTATTACTACATCAATTAGAATTTCTTAACTAATGTATTTTCTTTAACCAATAGAATAAGAACACTTTAATATTACTAAACCAATTCTATTATGTAAAGACAGATCTACTAATTAAGAAAAAATCTTAGAAAATAAAATGCTTATGAAAATGAAAATAATGGAAGATTTGTATGATAATAATGGAGTGATGAGTTGTAGACTTAAATGCTGGGTGATTGAGGAGTTGCTCTTTGGAGTTTTGGGTTTCTTCCCATTGTGAAGGTGACATTTCCGACACGCATCGTTGTGATCAAGGGGGACCATGAAGGCCGTTAAAACTTAAACGTCTTAAAATCAGTAATCTCCGAATCAGGTCAGCGTTCTTTTAACATCATCGTTTATTGGCTTACAATAATCTGAATTTGAAGGTGCAGTGTTTGGATTTTCATTTCGAGGAAACTTTGTCCGGCTCATGTGAGATTGGAAACATGAGATTGCAATATATTGTCAAAACTCGAAAGTTCGCCGCCTGCGTGTACTTGTTGGAATCCAAAGGAATCAATCCGTCTTTGGGCTTGGTTCGGAATCGAGCATGGCACAACTAGATTTTTTCTTTTCCAATTCCGGTCCAAAACCACATGAATGAAAGTCACAATCAATGCGAATCTTTCGATACATTGGATAATTTTTTGCCATTTTTATCGATAAAATCGAGAAAAATTATGAATCTTGTAATGATGTCGGATTCGCAAAAAACAGCTCACATGAATCTCGTAGTGATGTCGCAGCTCACATTTTAATGGACATAATAATTTGAATTCTATAGCAACAAATAAGCAGAGTAGGCTTTTATATTGTCGAAAATGGAGTTTGCAAGCACTAGAGTGGAACTCGTCGGAGTTATTCAATTTTTATAGATTTCTAGCTGATTTTAGTGACTATTACAAGGTTACGTTACTTTCTTTCTAAAATTTTATTCATCGTATCATGCATCAAAAATGAAGCTTGTCAAAAATTTTCAAAGGCTGGCTATGAAATATTCTATTGAGTCATTCCGAATAAAATTTTTTCCAAGTTTTTATTTGCAATTAATAGTGCAAGCAAAACTAACTTTGATCGGAGTAAAAAGAGCTCTAATCGCTTAAATAAACGATCTCGAATTAGAGTTCTTCTGGATGCAGTAAATTTCGTTGGAAGAGATCACTGCAATTACGGCTGACAGTATTTCAAGTGCATATTAGTCTGAATATGATATGGCTAAAAGGTGGCTCCTATCAATATGAATCTGCTTAGGATACCATACTAAAAACATAATAGTACTTAGGATACTACACTAAAAACACAATAGTGCATATTAGTCTGAACCAGCTCACGAAGAGCTAAGACTGCTTGAGGGTTACCAAGTCCCTGATAGTTCCAGCTTAAAATTTTTATAATGCTCAGCGGATCTATTCATCTGGTCTCGTCGATTGATCAGAGCTAGCTTGAGCAGAAGAAGATAAGAAAATCCACCAACATTCTGTCCATTCAAGGTACAGGACGAATGAAGCCTCTTTTTTCCTTCTTCAAAAATTACAGCATCCTCCTCTTGTGCAACCAAGGTCCCAACCCTCTCATTTGGGCCTAAATTGTTTCTCCTAAATTGATCCAGCCCATCAACTTGCTCCATATGATCCACACCCAATTCACGTGCAATAATCTGCTCACTAAAATCCCCACTGTTTGAGGGAACAGATAAAGAAATATTAACTTTGTTTAATTGATAAAAAAAAAAACCTTAATTTTATTTGCTAATATAATTGGATAAAAGGTGCGGGCTGGGGGCATCAAATTGGGCGGACTGAGGGGTTTTCCAAAGTATAATTGCGGAAGCGAACACCTGTATGCTGCAATACATGACACGAAAGCCCTTACAGGCAGCCCAAATTCTGCAAGCTGTGGCTGCAGTCAACAAACCCCTTGCGTCGCAGACGCATCTCCGGGCTTTAATATGAAAACGGCAAGGCTTGAAAGAGAGACAGCACAGAAGCAATTCGTTTAACATAATGGGCTGTAATTCTTCTGTGAGAAATATTAGCAAACACTTCCTTCATAGATTCATTTACAGCGAGAGTTCATTTTCAATCCAGCAATGGAGATTCTACTCTCCAGCTCGCTCTCCTTATCAATTAATCAAGACCAGAGATCCCAGACTTTGTCCTTCCCACTCTTTTTCGACATTCAATTCTAAATCTAAAGTTGGACTTATTGGATGGTATTTGGGGAAGCTCGATTCGCGCCCAATTGTAACAAAAACTACCACGACTTCTCTTATTTACATTGCTGCTGACTTGACCGCTCAGGTAAAACCCTTCATTTATTTCATTGGAGCAATTTAGCGCCTAATTCTAATTTCAGAGCTGAATATCTATCCTTCAAAACATAGTTTTAGTTTTAAAAAACGTTTTTAGTTATATTTGGAGGAAGAAACAACGTTTCCTCTGATAATCGCATTTATAATGTAATTTATTCTGTTATTTATCTGATTGAAATATTATTAGATGTTGTCCACTTCGTCTGGTTCACTGGACCTGATGAGGACTTTACGCATGGCTGGATATGGACTGCTGATTTTAGGGCCATCGCAGCATGTATGGTTCAATTTTATGTCAAAAGCTTTTCCAAAACGTGATGTATTGACTACTTTGAAGAAAACCTTCATGGGACAGGCAGTTTTTGGGCCTGCTAATGCTACTGTCTTCTTCTCCTACAATGCAGCTTTACAAGGTAAACAAATTTGTTTTATGCATTAAAATTTGAGTACATTCTGTGATTGCTGTGCACGTTGAGTTTATATGTTTATATGTACGTCATGTGGGTGCCTTGTCTGAATTTTGACTGCTTCGAGAGCTTGTATTGTTGCTGTAATGCTTAACTTGCTTTTTGTTTGGAAGATGAGAGCTTGCTTTGGGGGGTTAATGTCAGTAAAGCATGAATGTTCTGTAGAAGTACTCTCTCCATTCTCTTTTATGTGTCATAAATTCAATTCTATTTATCTGTCACTTTTGTTACTTTTAGACTTTTAACGTAATTTAATTTGGTTTTTTAATTTTTTTTCTTTTTCAATAAAATTAGAATCAATTAGATTTGATAATTTAGTTTTAATCACGTAATTTAATATTAAATTTAAATTTATTTATTATTTCTTAATTCTAGTGAAAATAACAAAATTGACATATAAAAAAACAAAAACAACGGGGAGTATATGTTTTGAGCAAAGTTATTTGCTTGTCTACCTTGAGACGTAAGTTGCATTGATTAGTGCCCTCAAACAGAAGGCGATTCTGGGGTTTTCTGTTGTATAATGATATTGTAAATTTGAGCCAGGCATAATTTATCATGTGGTTTTTACTAAATTCCATGTTCATTATCTTCTTCTAATTGTCCTTCTATACGACTCAGTTTGGCAGGCGTCTTTATAATTCATGAATGGGAAAAACTTATTGGCTTTTGGAGTTGTGGTTTGGTGATAGTTTTATGATTTTGAATACTTGATTTCTCTACTGAGATGTTACCTTGGTGTCAAATTCAGGTGAAAATAGTGATGAAATCATTGCTAGATTGAAGCGTGATGTGATCCCGACATTGATAAATGGTCTTATGTATTGGCCAATGTGTGATTTTTTCACATATAAATTTGTTCCAGTTCATCTACAGGTACATTTTGGCTGCCTCCTTTTCTTTTTCTGAACAGAATTTGTTGCAGCCCAATTTGGAGAATTCATAGCTTTAGTCTTACAGCTTAAATATGAGGTTATCCCTCATTTACCAACAACAATAAATAATATTCAGGTATTTGTTTGCAGCCATTGGTGAACAGTACGTGTGCATATTTTTGGACAGTATATCTGACCTACATGGCCAGCTTACAGAAAGTCAGCACTTGTTAGTTTTGAATTCAAATGGAGCAAAGATGGTACCCATTTTTTCTCAGCTGAAAAAGGAAATAATTGTAACTTTCTTGCTGGTTCTAGATTAAACACTAAGACTAAATGCCATTGTTACTGCTGCATATTCTTTTTGTTATAATCAGTTTGCATAAAGAAATTTAAATTTCAGATCCTATATTTTTATGATTTTGGAACTAAATACATATTGGCAGCAGATCAGGGGCAGTTCATTTCTTAATGGTCTCTTGCTTCATGCTTTATATAGATCATCTGCTACGAACGCTGACTGTATTATTAGCATACAATGGTTAATTTCCTCCCCTTTTCAAAACATCAACTAATTGTTAATCCATATTTTAATGCATACGGCACGTTGTATAGACAGTTGAACCATGAGTAGTGTTCCAGAATATTTACAATACGCAGAGCACTCATGACCTAGAATCTTAAGAGAAGATGAAAATTATTCTGCTGGCGGTCTTTGTAATGAGCCTGTACAATTGCTACCTCTTGTTCAGATCATAATTGATTAAGCTAAGCGTTTTCCTCCTTAGGCACAGGTGTAAACAACCAAAAATATGTGCAAAGCATGAATACAATATTATTTTTAAACTTGCAGATCTTTTGTGACAATCAATAGAAATTGTGTCCTGTTGTTGACACTAAGAAGAGATCTCACTAGCTGATGAACAGCCTTTCCCCCTACTTTCCAAGTTTGTAAATCCTTGCATACCGGTGTGATTCCTGTTCTCCCTATATTTTTTAGTTTTGCTTTCTAGGGTTAGCTGAATATCGATTAAAGTTTTGGTTGGTTTCAGTCGGAGTTAAACGTCCTTTCCTTGGACATTGGAGATAGATCAGTTCAAGCATCACAGTATTCTAGTATAGTTCCAAAATTTTGCATTATTCTCTTCAACATTAGTGGAATATCCTTTAACTTCTTTATGTCCATACTTGTTTCTCTTGGAATCCTTTTTTTAACATTTTCTTTTTGATTGGAAATCTTTGTTGGCTGGCTCTTATCAGAAAGATCTTCAGTTTAGCAGTTGGTAGCAAACAATGCATGTGCATATTCGTCGCTTGGTGCTTAGATGCTCTAATTGGTTGAAATTAAAGTTGATTATCATAATTCTTCAAAAGGTTTTCTGAATTACCATCTAACTAGACTTGGTTCATAACATTAAAACTCAGCCATTTCTGTTGATCTTGCGGTTAGTATTGTTCTTTTCTCATAATCTAGTGCATGGACGGGGGGATCGGGGATACAAGGCTCCTACGAGTTGAAGAATGGGTAGGAAGTAAGGATAGCCCACTTTTTCAATAGTGGGCCGAGGAGAGCCCATTCGCTTTAAACAGTCATTTGAGAATTAATCTCTATCGTTTTGGACTCGTTGGAATACACGGATATGCTGAATCTTGCTCCATATCTGATGTGATGGAAGGAAGAGATATAGTTGCCGTTTTGGGACATATCTTGAGATTGACAAAATGCATGAAATTGTTTATATGTTTATTTTTGGGTGGTTTATTTTCTGTAATAATCTTAATTGGTTAGATATTTTTTAGCAGTTTTAATTTAAAAGTTACAACTAGACGTTTGCGAGATTAAAAAAGAAAAGAGGGTAAATGATTTTATAAAAAGAAGTGCTTCGGCTCTTTTGACTATGCATTCATTTTTATTTTGTGCTTTGCCTCCATTTCAATTTGACGTTATTTTTATTTTTATTTTTAAATCATTTCGAGATAAAAAATATCTCGGCAATGAATGATTTATAATTTATTTTGGCCATTATAAATTATTATTTCATTAAATTAACTTGTCAGATGATCCAAACTTTAGATTATGTTATCTGTTATGTTCTTTGATTAACGCGTTTAATGGAATAGTAAAAACTTCCGTCTATCATTCCTAATCGGTCAGTTTAAAAAGAAAAATAAATAAATATCTTTTTTTAGTCATAAACAATCAAAAAATTCCTTCCGATGCTGACTACGTGTAGAGCTGCACTGCTCTCTATGGACTCTTATGAGGTCCACACAGCGTTCGATTTCCATTTGACATTGTGCTATCCTACGTTGGTGACATAATTTTCCCGACCAACCGTCTTAAAATGCCACGTTTCTCATTTATGGCCACTGGACATTACCCATCCGTTAAAACACACTCGCTCTTTGATGGCGACTAGAAAACGTAGAATTTTGTTTGGGTCCTCATCACAAGATTAAATAAATTTAACTGCACGGGTTTTCGGTGAGAGTAGGATATAAAGATCTCACGGTTTTCGTATGAAATCGTGGGGCCGCATAATTAAAAAAAAAAAGTTAGGAAGCAGGTGAGGTCCACAGAGATAATATATTCACATGGCCGTAATATCTCAAAAAGTAACCTCCTATTATTTCACTCCACGTGGTATAAAAATATCCACCAGCCCATCAATTAGTTAGGCCGCTAGAAAACGTCGCAACCAAAGGGACAAGTATTGGATCCGGACACGGACCCAGTGGACGCGTGGCAACTAAGTGTGAGCCAGATTCGGTGATCTTATTTTGAAAAGGGAGAGAGAAAGAGACAAAAGGAAGAGAGGGAGAGTCCATCTTTGATGTACCGTGTGCTAAATTATCCCGAGGGGTTGTTAGGTGGGTGAGTTGCTCTAATAATAAGCTGTTTTAGCTTTTTTTATAAAATCCCTATTTCTGTTAATAGTTTATTCCAAATTCGAATCAAAGGTGAAAAAAAGAATATATTACTGCCTTATTTTTGGATATAAAAAGATTGATGAGATTTTTTGGGTTTTTGGAGCAGTGAAATCTTCCTTCTCCTTTGATTTATTTCTCCATTTACTTTCGTCTCTCCTCTCTTAGCGGAGGAGAATTGTTCATATGATGTGGTGGAATAAGGTGATGTACCCAGTGCGAAGAGTTTGGAACGGCGTTGCTATCCGTATGGGATTTAACAAACGAGGTAACTTCTGAAAATCTTACTCTTTGGTTATCTGACTGCCAATTTTGTGCCTTATTCTATAAACATCATATTCACTTTTTTCCATTTCCACCGATATTATTCTGAATTGTTGAACCCAATTAGTGAATGTATGGAGTCATTTTTATTTTATTTTCATGTCCTGGAGGTAGCAGAACCTTTGGTAAGGGGAATTAGTTCATCTTTTGGTGGTTTATTAGGTGTCGGTGAAGTGATTGATGGTTATGGATCGCTTATATTCACTGCTATCTTTTTATGCTAAATGTTAAAAAGATCTGTTTAGCCTTACTTAAATTATGGCGGGTGTCGGTTCTGGGAAAGTAAACATTTCTTTTTCTCTTTTGTTCAGTTAATCAGAACCATTTTATTTCAGCCTTATTCATCTCTATGATGCAGATTTTCCTAATTTTAATTGAAAATTAGACCAAGCTGATTGAAATGGAAGAGGATCCATGTTTCTTCAAACCCTGTTCTCCATTTAATTTGAGATTATCTATTCTTTTTCCTTGGAGAAATTTTTTATTGTTTCCCTTGTGCTGTGAGATTAACGATAGCAGAGCCAGAATGCCACTATAATAATTTATGTTATTGTGCTGCCTACCCCAAACTCTTATTTTATTTAAGCAGAAGTCAAAATCTGCGCAAAAATGTTGAATTTGGTCTAATTCTTCTGGTCCTTTCCATTAGATTAGACTAGATCATGGATCTGAAAAATAGTTATGTAACCAGCAAATTTTGCGTAGCTAATGCACGCATGTAGAGTGACCTGGTTTAAAAATTTTGGATATTTATGCTTGCATATGGTTTTGATCTACTTAATTCCCCCTTCCCCTATAAAAGTTTCACCGGAGATCTTATCTATTTGCTGAATATCACAGGACTGCTGAGGTTGCGGCATGATGTACGGGCTTGTGAGTATGAGGATGTGCGTATTATGTGGGAGATGCTGAGAAGAACCGAAACTGAAAATGGAAAGAGCAAGAAGAGATCCTTATGGAATTGTTTCAGCTGGGCAAGGTGCAGCCCGTATTTTGGCCGCAACCATTGAGTGTTTCACCTCCATATCCATCTCGTGTATCCCGTGAGACTTGTTGAAGGTCGAAACATAGTTGTCTGCAGCATCTGAAATTAAATAAGGAAGAATGGAGGAGGGCTCCATATATATGAGATAGCGATATTTCTTCTGTATGTCAGTCTTTTGTACATATCATCTGCTCCTCCTTTGATGATGAGCATGATCCATCTCCTACTTGTCACTCTGTTTTATCCCTTGAGGAATAAATTACAATTTTTGTTGTACAATGTGATGTGTTCGTTCTACTGTGTTTTTAAATCAGTGCCTTCCGGTAAGTCTCAGCTTGCATATTGCAGATATGTAAACTTGTATCTCCTTTTAGCTTAACTGTGGCGTTGTCTGTTGATTACTTTCTGAAAGCTACTCCATCTTCTGTTCCTTTTTTTTCCAAGGCCTTTTTCTCCTCCTGAGTATCCTCATATTACAAAGATCATGAAATGAAATTAGTTGTTTGTGTACTGTCCCAACCTTCAGCAAATTAAGTTTGACCATCAGCACTCAATAGAGATGAACTTGATGCATGCACCGAAAATCTCCATTTGTTTCTGATGATAAGTATAACCATTTAGAGTTAAACAAATGTAAATGATGCTGTTCACAATTCTTCATCAAGGCACTGTTCGAAGGTTCGGAAAGTATGTATTATATATATCTTTTATTCAACACATTTTTTTCCTATTTGCACTTAAGGCTCCCTCTAGGTTGGACATGAAAATTATCGTTTCAATCTTCTCCACTAATTGGACAAGCCCTTAATGGCCTTTTGGAATCTAGCTTAATAGTTCTGAAAAAGGCTTGCACATTAACATATCATAGTCATTGCATATGGTGATGTTATGTAATGAGTTAACCATCTAGAAGTATGGAATAGAATCATTAGCCGTTGAAACTTTGAGTTGCGGATGAAAGGTCAACATCACCTGACTGTGATTTGTCTAAATCATTGTTGTTATTTTTTTTGTCGTCAACCACAAAATCATTATTGACTAAACCATATTTTAAATGTAAAGATCTCATATTTCCTCAATATTATAAATTTCATGTCCCTTAACAATCAAAGTTATCAGGTCACAATATTAACAAAGTATTAGAAAGGGGTATAGACCCCGTTGGTGGAGCTAATAATAGGAGAGTTTGGTGCATTCTCACTTGTTGGCCAATTATATTCATCGAATCTCCACCCACATCCGCCCGAGGATAAATAAGGAAATAGCAATTTTGATTTTTGAACCCCATACCAAAATTCATCTGTGGAAAGAACTTGTACTGTTCAGCGGCTTACTGGTGCTCAATGCTCTCAAATTATAATTCCACCAGCCAATTGCCGCATTTTGGGCCCTTGAATGAAATGAATTTTGTCCGATAGGCTTTTGTTCCAATTTCGCAAGGTCCTCGCCTGACGTTATTCGGCTATAAGCACATGTCTTTACTAGTTACTTGTAAATTATTCATAGTATTGGATCATGATTGATAATGCCCAATTTATCATTTACCAGGCCTATGAGCTTAAACATAAAGAAGCCCATACTGAAAGTCCAAATCTCTCACACTTGAAATACATGTATGGCTAATCACCCTTGGTAACATGTTTGTTGCTGCTAACCATGATCAGCACATGAGTTACTGACCCAACCAAGGATCTCATCCAACCGTTATGGAACTCCTTAATCCATATATTTTTCTAAAAAAAAAAAAATTATTGTAAATAAAATTTTAAATAAAAAATTAAATACGGGCTGATTAAGAAAAAAAATTAGTAATTAGTAATGTCGAACTTTCATATAATCTGAATTTTTCTTCTAATAATGAAAATTTTACTTTTAGGAGAATTCAAAATCTGTTGTTTTTTGTTTTCTTAAATACGAATTAAACTTTCATCTATCTTAAAAGTCAATATTCTGCAAATTAAACTTTCATTTATCTTAAAAATCAATATTCTGCATATGGGGGCATTTGTTATCTTTTTCTCTTTTTAACACATCCGGTAAAACCTAGTAAAAAATAAAAAAAATTTTCTCTCTTTCAACTTTCATTCATTCTACTAATGGTCTATCTTTTGACATGTAATTGTCTTGCTCTATAGCAAGTTGTTTTATTTTGGTTTTCGTTTGTCTTTTTGTTTTGGTGTGGGGTTTCATCTCTGTATCCTCGTATAGATCACGAGTGCTGTTGGTGACATCGAGGAGCAAGTTGCGCAATTGTCTATTAATGAAGAGGAGAAGGATGGGCTTATCATCGAGAATGATGAAGTAGAGGAGAATAATGTGAATTTAAAGTCGAGTTTGGTTGGTCGATTTTTGACTAAGAAGGCCATTAATGTGCATGCGATGAAACCAACGTTGGTGGCTCTATGGAAACCTGGTATGGGGGTGTTTATCAAAGATCTCAATCCAAATTTGTTTATGTTCCAGTTCTTCCATGAATTGGATTTACAAAGAGTTATAGACAACGAGCCATGGAATTTTTGTAAGAGATAACAGTTTGATTAGCTGTTATCCAAATGAGTTCATGTGTTTTACAATTGTAGTTTATTCAGGTTACGTAACCTTGTTACTTATCATTGTGTAATTGTAGTTTGTATAGGTCTCTGCTTCTGTTGTTAGTTGTTCCCACGCTATCTGCCTTTGCAGTATTTATATTGTACTTTTTACATTAATAATATGTGTCAAGAGAGGAATTCTTTCATGGTATCAGAGCAGCAAAACTAGAAGTATAAACTAAAAAGAAATAATGTTCACAGAAAGCACTGTTGCTTCCTCCTCTGTTTTGTCTACGACCTTCCCTTCCTTAAACTCTTTCACCCCAAATCTTTCTCATCCAATCTCCCTTAAACTCACTTCATCCAATTTTCTCCTATGGCGTACACAACTGATATCGTTGCTTAAAGGGTGTGAATTAGATCATCATATTGATGATTCATTTGTACCTCCCTCAAGAACTCTAGATGATGGAACAGTCAATCCAGCTTTTAAATTATGGGAACGTCAAGACCAGCAGGTGCTAAACTGGATAATTGCATCAGTTTCTAAAAGTATTTTGCCACAAATTGTTGGTGTTCAGACAGCAAAGGCGGCTTGGAACAAGCTCGTTGCTGCGTATGCATCTGGATCTCGATCACAGATCCGTAACCTCCGCACAGAGTTACAAAGTTTGCGTCGAGGTAATGATTCTATTACTGTTTTTATTCAAAAAGCAAAGAGTATAGTAGATCAGTTGGCTTCTTTAAATCATCATGTACCTGAAGATGATCTTGTTGATATGATTTTATTGAAATTAGGGTCTAGTTATCGACCTTTTGTAAGGGCTTTTGAAGCTCGTTTAGAATCTGTAAGTTTTGATCAGCTGTATGGTCTACTTCGTAGTGAAGAAAGACAACTAGAAAGAGATTTGATAAGTTCTTGTGATGTTCCTCCCACCGCTAACTTTGTGACTAGCAATGGTAGAGGACAGCGTGGACATGGACGTGGTTCTAGAGGCCGTAATGGAAGATCAAATGGCAACAATCGGTACAATTCCAATTCCACAGTGAATCAATCGGTAACACCTGATACTTCTCACTATGTATGTTATAATTGTCAAGGCACTGGCCACATAGCCAAAGTTTGCCCTTCTCCTAAATCCAGTCGCAATACCTATCCCTCTTCCCAACCTTCCTCCTACATGGTCACTACTCCAAAAAATTCCAAAAATCCTCAGTCATGGGTTGTTGATACAGGAGCATCCCATCATCTTACTACAGATTTGGGAAACCTCAATCTTCATTTGGAGTATCAAGGTCCTGAAGAAGTTCAAATTGGTAATGGTTTTTATCTCCCTATTTCTAATATTGGCACTTCCTCCTTTAAACTTGGTAATTCTATATTGTCTTTCCTTGATATTCTTCATGTTTCATCTTCCAGTCGTAATTTACTTTTTGTTTATGCTTTAACTAACTCTAATCCTATTTCTGTTGAGTTCTTTGCTAATTCTTTTGTTATTAAGGACTTGGACATGAGACGGATCATCTACCAAGGCCGGAGTAACAATGACTTATATTCACTTTGTCTTCATCCAACCAAATCTGCTCCAAGTGTTTCCCTTGCAAATTTGGATTTATGGCATGCTCGTTTTGGTTATTTGCTAATGCCTTGCAACGATAATTTGCTGTTAAAGACTTAGGCAAATTGCACTATTTTCTTGGTATAGAAGCTGCTTGGGTGAATAATGACAATCAGCTGCTTCTAGTAAATATAATTCAAAATAATGAACAACCAGAGAGGGTTATACTCGATTGGGCTAGTTTTTGGGTGCAAGTCTATAAGCTTCCTCTTGGTTTTATGTCCATTAAAGTGGTTAAAAGTGTTGAAAATTATATTCGCAAATTTATCAATGCAGATCCAAAAAACTTTTCTGGGACATGGAGGAATTATATGCATATTCGAGTTTCCATTGATATTACTAAGCCATTGAAACATGAGATGCGGATTAAAAAAGCTGGTGGGTCGTGGATAACTGCTGATTTCAAGTATGAAAGGCTCCAAACTATATATTTCTGTGCACTATGGTGGGTCATTCAGAAAGATAATGTCCAGAACTTTACTATAAGCCAGTCACTGAGTTGGTTAGGCAATTTGATGATGCCATTAGAGCTAATAACAGGCATCCTACTGCTTCATTTGGGAACGAATGGCTTCGAGATTCTCCACCTTTGAAGTTGTAGGAAAATAGAGACCATAGATGCTCAGGTGAGGCAATGGTTGTTGATACGGATGGAGAAGGAAGGTATGGTAGTTTAGGCATAAAAGATGAAAGTGGGATCCTGAATCAAGGGAAGAGAGTTATGGCTGAAACTGAGGAGCATTTTGGGGGTAAGGATGATCACGGGACGGGGATTTCCCGGCCCCGGCATGGATCTGTCCCGTTCGGGGCGAAAAATTCCTGAATTTTTCCCCCGCGGGGACGGGGACAAGGGGAATTCCCGTTATAAAATTAGGGGCGGGGAATGTAATATCTACCCCACGGGAATCTCCACTCCGCAAAAAATATATTTTTTTAATTTTAAAATATAATATTTTATAAATAATTGAAATTAAAATTAAAATATAACTTAATTTTATAACTATTAAATTTTAAATTATACTTAATTTTAAATTTATGAATGATTAAAATTTATATTAATTTAAATTATTATTGATTTTAAATTTTTTATTTATTAAATATTATATTTTAATTTTAATTATTTATAAAATATTATATTTTAAAATAAAAAAAATTTGGGGGACGGAGATTCCTGCGAGGAGGAAAACGGGAGGGATTTTCTCCCCGTTCTAGAGTTGGGGGCGGGAACGGAAAATTCCCGACCCGGACGGGGCAGTGAGTGGGGATGCAATCCCCGGCCCCGCCCCGTGAGCACCCCTATTTGGGGGCAATTTAAAAGGAAAAGAAATAAGTTATAATAATATGATAAGTACCGAAAATGATATGAATTATCAGGAGAGTTTAATTGTAGTTAATTCTAAACGGTGTCGAATGGTAGAGGAGGGAGTTGTCATTTCTAATTGCAATGGATCTGGGTCTAGTCCAATTGGTAGTGAAAATATGGGCCTAAAAAACTTGTAAGAGGCGGGAACTAGAGACTAGACCCGCCCCTTTCATGGAATTATCGTGCGTTGGGAAACCCACATACAACTCCTTTTCTCATTGATCTGGTTAGATCTAAAAGGCCCACCTTCATCTATCTAATTGAAACAATGAGCAACAGACAAAAGTTGCAGCAGCTGCATTTGAGATTGGGATATGAGGCTTGTTTCAATGTTGATGCTTTAGGTAGAAATGGTGGTTTAACTTTGTTTTGGATGAACAAAAATGAAGTTAAGCTTCTGGGATTTTCAAAGAACCATATTGATGTGGAGATTAGTATAAGTAACTCTAGAAGTTGGAGATTGACTGGGTTTTATGGGGAAGCAAATAGAAGTCGGAGGGAGCTTAGCTGGAATCTGCTCTGTACTCTTTGAGGTAAATCTGATCTTCCATAGTGTATTTTAGGGGATTTCAATGACATTTTAAAATCGAGTGAAAAGAGTGGTGGTAATCCTCAACTCATCAATTTGATTGAGGGATTTTGCAATACGGTGGAAGATTCTAACTTATTTGATTTGGGGATGTAAGGCTATGAGTTTACTTGGTTCCGAGGCAATAAGGATGATGGTTATATTGAGGAAAAACTAGATCGGGCATTAGCCAATAGAGACTGGATGCTGCTATTTTCATCCTACTCTGTTTGGAATATTGAACAAACTTCGTCAGAACACAACCCCATCTTCATTAATCCTTTTGCTGTTTCTAAATTTCAATGTTCTAGACGGTTCAAGTTTGAGAATGCTTGGCTTCGTGCTCCTCAGTTACTAGAAGTGGTTCGAAACTCCTCGGCACTTAAGTGATACCTTTTCGTTCCCTCAAAAACTCAATCAATATAGTGAGGCATTAGCTTAATGGGGACAGGACACAACATGAAACTTCATGAGTAGACTAAAGGAGCTGAGGTAAAAGATGAAGGAGGCTCAAGTAGGATGTATTGATGAAAGTTATGAAAATTTTCGCAGATAATTCATGGACACTCTGTGCCAACAAGAATCTTTTGAGAAGCAAAGGACGAAGTTATTTTGGCTTCAAAATGGAGATTCGAACTCGAAGTATTTTCATGCAGTAACCTCTAAAAGGAAGGGTAAGAATCAGTTTAATGAGCTTAAGGATTCTACTGGTACTTTGTGCTCTTGGAATTCAGTGGTCTTCAGTATGCACCCAGATAAAGCCCCGAATCTTGATGGTTTGAATGCAGCGTTCTACCAAAAATATTGGACTGTAGTGGGAAAGGATGTGATGGAGAAGAGACCCAGGCCTATAGGCCCAGAGTTTGGCAGGTCTACACAAGGCGATCCAACAAGAAGGCTGGAAGAGGAGGCGAAGCTGAGTTGGCAGTAGTTAGTTAGAAAGCAAGGGAAAAATGTATATATAGGGAGTGCTTTTGAAAAGGAGGGTATTGAGAGTTTTAGGGGAAGTTATCTTAAGAGTATTTGAAGATTATAAACTCAAGTGTTATGCCAAACTATTTGAAGAAAACGGGTATTGTTCTTGTTCTTAAAAAGCATAAAGTGGAAACCATAGTTGATCTCGTATCCATTGCTTTGTACAATGTTTTGTATAAAGTGATAGCAAAGATGCTCTCGCATCGGCTAAAGTCCATTCTTCCTTCGCTCATCTCATTGAACCATAGTGCTTTCGTTCCCAGCAGATTAATATCGGATAATTTCGTGGTTGCTTATGAGGTCATGCACTTTTTGAAGAGGAAGACTGAAGGCGAGGAAGGGGTGGCTACACTTAAGTTGGATATGAGTAAAGCTTATGATCGAATGGAATGGGGTTTCTTAAAAGATGTTCTTCTCGCATGGGTTTTAACTCACGATGTGTACACCTTATGAAGATGTGTGTGGTTTCTGTAGAATATGTGGTTTTTTGTAATGATAAACTTCTTAGGCCAATTATTCCTACCTGTGGCTTAAGGCAAGATGATCCGCTATCTCCTTACCTTTCCATCTTATGTGTAGAGGGTTTATTGTCTTTATTAAATCATTATGAGAATATTGGTTTGCTTCATAGTTTTCGAATAGCGAGAGAAGCTCCGTCAATTAATCACTTACTGTTTGCTGATGATATTTTTATCTTTTTAAAGGCTAATCCTCAGAAAGCTAGTGTTGTCAAACAGGCGCTGGAAGTTTATTCTATTGATTCGGGTTAACTTATCAATTTTCAGAAGTCTTCGGTTACATTCAGCAGTAATACCTCAAATGCTAACAAAGATTTGGTATGTTTTATTCTTTTTATAAACCCTCTTATTGCTCATGAATCTTATTTGGGCTTGCCTTCTTTGATTGGAAGGAATAAGCAAGCTATATTTGATTTTATTGAGCAGAAGATCAGAACGAGAATTAGTGGATGGAACACGACTTTACTCTAGAGAGAAGGGAAGGAGGTGCTTCTTAAATCTGTTGTTTAATCTCTACCCACTTATGCTATGAGTGTATTCTTACTTCCAGTGGATCTGTGCAATAAGTTAGAGAGGGTTTTTAATTCCTTCTGGTGGGAAATCTCTAAATCTACTGGTCGTGGCATCTATTGGATGTCTTGCAAGAAGTTATGCCAGCCAAAAGAGAAGGGAGGATAAGGTTTTTGGTCTCTTTTGGATTTCAATTTAGCTCTTCTTGGGAAGCAGTGTTGGAGGCTTTTGAATGATTGTAGCTCCTCAGTGTCAAAGATTTTAAAGGCTAGATATTTTCAAAAGTGCTTTTTCTGGGAAGCTGCTTTAGGAGCCAATCCTTACTACACCTGGAGGAGTATCTGGAGTGCTAGAGACAAAATCAAATCAGGCTGCCGTTAGAGGGTCGGGAATGGTCAGAGCATCAAGGCATTTACGGACCCCTGGTTGCCAGATATTATAAACTGTTTCCCCACAATGAATTTAAATGGTGGCAGGAATAGTTTACAGGTCAGTGATTTAATGATAAACAATTCTCAGGACTGGAATTATTCTTTGGTTTTTTCTCTTTTTAATCACAGAGATTGCAATCTCATTTTTAAAATTCCTTTGAGTTGGCAAAAATTTGATGATAAGTGGCAATGGTGTCTAGAAAAGTCAGGTTTTTATTTGGTGAAAATTAGCTATCATCTTCTTCACACATAAAATGCTCTCTTTTCATCTGGCATTTTATCCGTGAACTGGAAACGCTTTTAGAAAATTGAGATCCCAAGTAAAGTAAAACATTTTTTTTGGTGTGCTCTCTATAATTGCTTGTCTGTTCGTGTTTCTTTTGTGGCTAAGGGTGTGGATGTTCCCCTGTCATGTCCTTTCTATAGAATCGAGATTGAATCAGTCTTGCACATATTTGTGGACCCTTTTTTTGCTCGTGAAGTCTGGTAAAAATCTTATGTGGGGTTTATTCGAGGTAATATTGCTGATTTTGTTCATTGGTTCAATACGATTTTCTCCTGTATGGAAGTGGAAAAGTGTGGGGTGGTTGTGATGATTTGCTGGGCAATCTAGAAAGTAAAGAATGATTTGATTTGGAATCAGGCCAATCCTTCTTCCTCGGCAGTCATCTTGATGGTAGAAGCGGTCTTAGCTGAATGAAAATTGGCTAGTAGATTGGGTTCTGAAAATCAACTTGTTTCTTCAACCTTGAAGTCAAAGTAGGGGTGATCAAAGGGTGAGGCGGGGGCGGGGCTGGAGAATTCACCTCTACTCACTCTTCCGCCAGTGATGAGGATTCCCCACCCCCGCCCCCGCCACTAGTATCGGGGAGGGAATTTCCTCCCCCGTCCTCCGAATTTTTTTTTAATTTTAAAATATAATATTTTATAAATAATTAAAATTAAAATATAATATTTAATAAATAAAAAATTTAAAATCAATAATTATTTAAATTGATGTAAATTTTAACCATTCATAAAATTTAAAATTAAGTATAATTTAAAACTTAATAATTATAAAATTAAGTTATATTTTAATTTTAATTATTTATAAAATATTATATTTTAAAATAAAAAAATTATTTTTTGCGGGACGGATACCCCATTTTCCGTTCCCGTCCCCGATTCTAGAATGAAGATTTTTTTTTCCATTTCCGCCCCCGCGGAAGAAAATTTCGGAAATTTTTCGCTTCGAATGGGGCTGGTCCCTGCCGGGGCCGAGGAATCCCTGTCCCGTGATCATCTCTAAGTCAAAGTGGTCTTCATTGCCTTTGAATTACTTGAAGCTGAATATAGATGCAGCGTTGGATGTGGCCTCTGGCAAGATTGGTTTGGCATTTGTAGTGAGAGATTATCAGAGTTCGTTTGTAGCAGCACGGTGTAGAGCAGTTCAAAGGGTCTTTGATCCTTTAGTTGCTGAAGCTATGGGTATACGAGAGGCTTTGAGTTTGTTGAAAGAAAAGAACATTCCCTTAGCTTTTTATTGAAACTAATTCACAGTTGGTTTACTATGCTTTGGTTTCTAATACCAGTCTTAGTTCTGATTTTGGAATTATTATTGATAATTGTAAGGTTTTGGTCAATTGCTTAGTTAAAGTCCAATTTGGATTTATTTGAAGATCTGCGAACTATGCAGCTCATGTGTTAGCAAAAGCTACTTTTTCTATATCAGATCTAGTAACTTGAGATTCTTTCCTTTCTAATTGTATTCTTTTAGCTTTTACGGCTGATTTTTTTGTAATGAAGCTTTCCTTTGTTTAAAAAAAAAAAAAAGTCAATAATTTTGGACTTCTTTGCAAAAAACGGACAAATAAACTAGATGAAATATAAACCTAACCTGCAGTAACTTTCTCAAGTCATTTGGGCCTTGTCTCAGGCCCATCACTTTTTCGGCTTACCTAGACGGAGCGTTTTGTGTGCACAGAAAAGGTCACGTGCTTCGACCATGACCTATAAAAGCACAAATTTTATTTCTCTCCCCACATAACACAGGCTTAGGGTTTTTAGCTTTTGCGAGCTACACAAAAGCGGCTGCGCAGCGATTCACTCTCTTGAACGATTTGTGAGAATGGGGCATTCAAATGTGTGGAACTCTCATCCTAAGAACTACGGTCTCGGATCTCGTGCCTGGTATGTCCTTTTGATTCTTTGCTTTTCTT
Source organism: Excoecaria agallocha (assembly GCA_037975025.1). Classification (NCBI taxonomy): domain Eukaryota; kingdom Viridiplantae; phylum Streptophyta; class Magnoliopsida; order Malpighiales; family Euphorbiaceae; genus Excoecaria; species Excoecaria agallocha. The sequence continues at coordinate 82,915,854 of CM075806.1, forward strand.
CTTTTTCTGAGCTTTTGATTCTCTCCTTGGTCGTTTTAATTAGTGGATCAGGCTTCTAATTTGCAATGCATTTTTTTATATTATGTTTTCAGATTTAACGAGCTTTTGTTAGATCATTAGGGTATATTCTTTTTTACAAAATTTTCAGAGCATTATTTTTTACCGATTTTGAAGACTTGATGTATACGGCTACATGTCTTTAATGCTTTGCTTAGATTTAGTATTCGAAGGTTAAAATTTTTTTCGTTCTTCACTTAATTCTATATAGGCTGTCAACTTAAAAATACTATATAAAGTACTGACTCGGGAGATGTCTTTTAATGCACATTCTCGTGATTGCATAAGATGATCTCTCATTTGGACTCTATACTTTGAATTTATTGTTTTTATTTTTAAGATCAATTTCAGTAGTTCATTCTTTTTTTAAGCAAATTTCGATTGTGATGTCACTTTCTTTTTGCAGCCGGGTGTGTGGAAATTCTCATGGAATTATAAGGAAGTATGGACTGATGTGCTGCAGGCAGTGCTTCCGCAGCAATGCTAAGGAAATTGGATTTATCAAGGTAAGATTTCTAAATTTTTGGTTTTCATTGATGAGCTTTGGTGCCACTAATTTAACCTTGTGAATTGTAATGTGTTTCTTGGTTTATCTTCGTTTCTAAATACTTTGATGCTTAAATTCTTATTTTTTAATGAGTTAATCAAGTTGTTTTCTTTTATTAGAGAAAGTGAAGACTTTGATAGATACATTTCAAACTCTTAGAAGAAATAAGTTATTTTTAAATTGTGGATGTTCTTTCCATATTTCGTTTTATTTTTCCAGTACCGTTGAATACTTGAAGGACCATTTACAAGGCTTTGCATGCAGTATGAAGCAGAGTAGCTTTTCTTTTGTTTTCTTATTCACAAGTCAGTTCTGTACTGCTGGATTTACTTCTGATTATATTGTTATCTTTTTAACATTTGGGCAAAACAAGTAATTATGTGATAAGAATTTTGAGCTGAATTTTCTCATTTGCCTATGTGGATTCTTGTGAAGAAAAGCATTGTGTCTGCTTTTGCTTAAGGCCAACAGTTTTCTTTTCATGTTCTCTTCCCGATTAAGAAGAAATCGAGCTGGATTTAAATCCTTTGGATATGCTTTTGAGGTCCGGTTGAAATTCGCCCATACTTTTAAGTGATAAGCCATTGTTGAGCCCATACTTATTCAGCATGGTCCGTGCTATATTGCTGCAAGGGCGAGGAATAATGGTATTAAGAAGTATCGAGTATTGTAAATTATTGCAATATGTGGCGGTGTTTCAATATCCAGGGGTACTTTTTGCACGAGATTGTAATCTATTCATCACATCATCCTTGCATTATTAGCACTGCCATATTTGTGCTGGAATTGACCTACAATTCGAATTTGATATTAAATGCTATTGCAAAGCCTTTTGTTTCTTGTTGATTATATTAACCGGTAAAGTCAATTTTCAAAAAAAAAAAAAAACCGGTAAAGTCGTTCTCCATTCCTGTGCTCCTATACCATTCCTGTGCTCCTATACCATTCGTTGATGAGAGGATATTGAAGATATGCAGATAATTCATGAGCAATTCCACTCATTTTGCTTGTTGATGGGCCTGTCATGACTATCAATGATGGAAACATAGATTGGGCTTGGTTACCACTTTTCTCCGGTTTTGATGATGCCATTTCCTCTGCCTCACCTTTCAATTTGTGTTTTAAAGATCAGGAATAGCAATGCAAATAAATTGTTGCAATCTCATTCACAAATGCAAATTTAATTATAGACCTTAATGCGTTGAAAAGGTTGAAAAAAGGATAAAGAATATTTAAGGTGCTCATCATTCTTTGCCAACAAAACAAGGCTATTCCATCCTTTGCCAACAATGGAAGCTATTCTCTTCTCCGTGCAAGAAAGGAAAAAGTAGAGAGAGAGGTTCATGGAAGCTATTTTCTTCTCCGTGCAAGAAAGGAAAAAGAAGAGAAAGAGGTTCATTCCTCAGCTACGTATAAATTAGTATGTAATCTGTACATGTAAATTGAATACAAAAAGATATTTATACAACTGCAATAATTCTACCAAAATAAGAATACAATATCCGCTCAATAACATTAAAAAGGCAATGAAAACTACTACTAATAGTGTGTATTTAGATGAGGAAAAAAATAAATAATTGAAGTAAATTGGGAAAAGAAAAACATCAGCACAACAAACTTACTAATAAAAAGATTTGCATTTTGTTAACCTATTGACAAAACTTAGGATATTAATGGAAAGAAGAGGAAAAAATTAATGCCCAATAATCTTGCAGTACATAATAATTCCAAAGGTAGTCAAATATGAAATTAAAATCCCTTCAAAATGTGAGAAAATTGCAATTAACTACTCTGTATACTCGTAAAACTAAATTTCAAATCAATATTTATTGTATTAAACAGTTTGCAAAGTGTACCAAATCAAGAAAATTGCAAGAAATTTCATAAGTAGTCCATATATGGTGGTATATCAAAATAACGGACTGATAACAATAAAATTTTTGCAATATGGAAATAATTCAACTTCAAAAATTATCTTGAAAAGTTATTATGGTCGGTATCAATACAGCTGAACAAAAGCAAGAAGGGTAAAACATTAGGTGGCTATCATCGTTTGCCAACATTGGACATCGTTTTGCACTGTTGATTTAGCGTTCTATTCTTTTTCTCCGAGTAGATATCTTCACTAAGAGAAACCAGATAGGCAACAAATTGTAAAGTTTTGCTGCATGGGATATGATACCAGCAAAATCATGGTTTAGAGCTATTTGTGCTATGTTGTTATCCATTTTGTCCTGTTCTATGCATGGAAACTGTAATCAAGGTTCAGAAAATTTTTAAAGTGCAAGGATTGGGAAATAAAACGTTTTCAATTCATACATCAAACTAAACTCCAGGTTCCCCCCCAAAAAAAAATGAAGAAGTAGTCTGGGAGATGAAATGTTTAATTCACCAGTAAAATTCAATTTAGGTTCACAAAAGGGCAATGGAGCTGCGGGGAATCGAACCCCGTGCCTCTCGCATGCAAAGCGAGCGCTCTACCATATGAGCTACAACCCCCGTCAATATGGATGCATTTTTTTTTTTTTCACAACGAAAAAAATGGTAGCAGAGAGGCACTATATTGACGATGTAACCATTGATTGGCATTTGGCGCCTAAATCTTTAGCTTTTGGTATAAAGTGGAAACGTGCCCGGCGGCTCGCATTCCACCAAAGTTCTTCAGATTGAGCATTAAAGTTTCGCATTCATTTACCATTGTTTCTGATGCCCACTAAACAACACAAACCGTCAAACCCAATTTACTCCCTCTTCCAGCACTGTATAATTAAGACAATGATACCCACATGCCTTCTTTTATTATTCGCTCACCCACCATAAATATCAATCCAATTTACATTTCTCCGCACACACATACATAATTGTTTCTTTAGTCTCTTATCTCCACGGATTTTCTGAGACTTAGTTGTTCTCTCAATCTTAGCTGACGAAAGGCTGGATTTTTTTTTTTTATTTAAATCTTTCTGCTACACTTTGCTTGTTTAAATATCTGGTGATGGGGTTAGTTGCTCAATAGGTTTTATCAGAATCTTGGCAATTTTTGTGTATTGTTATTTGCAGTTCACATTATGAAGGTTTCTGTGCTCTGGGTTTCGTACTTTGTGGTTGGGACAGCTTTAATGGTCCTCAACTTCTCTTTCGCCACAAGCGGCTTCTCAATTTCTGGTAAAATAGTAATATCTAATTGTTGTTTTCCACTTGTGGGTTTTGTTTGTATTACCATAGAGGACATGATACTGCTTTTGTTGCTTATGTCAAGGTAAATCGTTCCAGAGGATTTTATGAGAGTTGATGTTGTCTTTATGTGATTTGGTTTGTGTCTGCATTTTGCTTTTCATTTAACTATACAATTTACCGAAGTCATTTGGGCATAAAAGGAAAAAGGAACGTTGGATCTTCTATTTTAGAAATGTCCACTTATGATGGATGATGTCTTTTGGCTCCTCTATGTCGTCAACTCTATAAATTTTCGAAGTCACCCACTTAACAATCACCATCATCCGCTAGATTTAAGAAATTGTTCTGAGTTGTTACCCTGATGTTTTTTTTTTTTTATCTTACACAGCAGCACTTTCTCTTGGGATTGGTTTTCGTTGTATTTTGAGCATGAAGTAATTCATGCACAAATTGAGAGAGTTTTGTTTCAAATTTACTGTGTGATTGCACTGCAGCCTTTCTCACTTGCTTGCTTGATTACCGCACAGAGTGTTGAGTTTTCAACCAAGATCTTACAAGATTGAGGTTTTTAAACGTTGTGAGAAACTGTTTAACTGCAAAACGGTCTCTTCTTTCAAGGCCCTGCATCGCTTGTAGTGTAGTATATTCTCATCTGCAGATTACATTTTAAATTATTTGGACCAGCCATTGTCCCGAGGTTCATATGTTTTCTATAGCTACACGGTTATGTTTAGATTTTCTTTATGCTTTGCTTTGTGTCATGTCGGCTGAAGCTACAGAAAATATGCTGTGTTAAGAATTGCTGCTAGACCACCTCTAATTTTACCTAATTATTTGGAATTTGCTTGCTTAAACTGTTTTTCAACATAGTGCTTAATATTTCATAAATCATTTACAACAAGAGATGTGCAAAGTTGATAGACTATGCCAAAACCATTGACAAAAGTATAGGCTTATTATTCGTTCAGAGGTAATTAGAAAAAAACTTTAATTCTTTTCTTCTAATAAGTGGACTGACACCATTTTATTGCAGATGTGGTCTTCACCGAGAGAACTGGGGCAACCATAATGGCAGCAACAAGCAGGAAGCTCGAGGTACATCTCCTTTTGATCAAGCTGTAAAATGTTCCAGAAAGTACTGCGTAGCTGTATGATTAGGCCATGATATGATTTTTGTTTTATGTTTTTTCTTAAGTCATCAACAAGAAGCATAATAGGTAATACTGGCATGCTGGAATTTTGAGATTTTTGAAACTGCAGGAGAGCAGCTATAATCCCAAAACTGACAGGAGAAGCAATGCTCACAGCTTGAACCTAGATGATTACCATCCTATTGATCCAGTTCCAAGCTCAAAGGCTTCCATAAAACCTGGACCAATTGAGCATGGCACTCCTTTGAACCCATATATTCCAAAGCCCTCTCCGCCTCCTCCTCCTCATCCCAAGAAGGTCGGTCAGCTTCCTTAGATCATTAATCCATTTGCCGCAAAATCGTGGAGGTGTATGTTGAAGATATGCTACAACTGTTTTGGAATTTGGTGTTTTTAGTAGTTTGTTTATTGTATGCAGACAAGCTGGAGGTATGCATCCTGCTTAGTATGGTTAGAATGCGGTTGTTATTGATGTATCTTAGATTGTTAATGTGAATCATTTTGCTATTCCTGTAAGAAATAACTAGCATATCATGCTGTAAGTGAGTGACTGTTTTTGCACCTCAAGTAATTGTCAAACTGCTCTTTACATTTTGATTTTTGACTATACGTTTTAACAAAAAATGCACAATCTTTAATTGCCTTGTATATTTCGATTGCATTTCGGGTTTTCTATATGTTGGATTGATATGGAATCGAGCAAGTCTTGTGCTCGTGTTAGGCCCAATTGGCCAAGGTTTAATAGAACCCAGGCCTTAGAAATAAGTTCGTACCTTTCTTAGTCGCACTTCATGTTAGTTATGTGGTTAAATTGTTGGTAAGATGCTAAAATGGCCATATGGAGGCTGAACTTGGCTGATAAACTGTGGCTAAAAGCTCCACTTTTCTTGGAGTAAATGATGTGATTGGTTGTAGTAATGCTCCTATTCTAGGACTTCATACGAAAAACAATACCATCAAACCGAAATTTTCCTTTCTTTGTTCTTTCTTTCATAAATACCATTTCCTAAATTTTCGACCCATTTTTTCACCTCTCTAGTTTTTTAATGTTTTTTCCTACTTCAATTTTTTTCTTTTTCAAGTTAAAAGTGGTATTGATTACAAAGTCAATATTTAACAATTCAAATTAAATCAATTTTTGCATTCGTTGAATTTAATAATTCAAATTAAATCAATTCAAAACGTACCGATATAATATTAAATTTAAAAATAGGAAGATGACGTACCGATATAATATTAAATTTAAAAATAGAAAGATGATGTATAAAATTATGTCAAAATTAACAAGGCAGGGTAAGATTATCTATAAATCTGTTAACGTATATGTTCATGTCCTTAATAATCAAAATAGGAAGTCTTTCTGAGTTTTTCATCAGAAAATCTATGCCCATTTTATTTACAAATCTAAAGTGACATTTGGCTATCACTTTAGACCTTTTGTAATCCTTGCTGGAGACAACCATTTTTCTTGGTTGCTAAGGTTAGCTTTTTAACTTTTCAGTTATGCTCCTATCAACCTCTTCTATGTTGGTGCTTATCTATCCTTCTCTTCTTCTCAACTGGAGCTATGTTTTTCTAATGTCCTCTTGTCATTATCCATGTGATAGCATGCTTGGGGTATTCTAACATACAACTCTAATTAAAAATTTCCATAAATATTGTTGGATTCAACTTTGAAAAATTAAGGGATTTTTTAATTATATTTAGTGCAAGTTGATTTTTTTTTTTTAGCTTCCAACAGAATATCTGACATCAATAACTGAGGCTTATATGACAGGATATTTTAACTGCTTTCCATTACGCAGCTAACTACTAAAACATTTAATAATGGAAATTAACCATTTTCTCATCAAGAAATTGAACAACTATATCTACACAACAGCCACCTTCTATTCCCAGTTCAACCAAAACCAATCTACTGCACTACCTTCTTAGTTGATTATTAAGCCTTCCAGCAAGATATTACAAAGGTAGTACTTGCCTAGTTAATTCAGAATCATTATTAATAATAACTTTAATTTTTAGTACGTTATCAAGAAATAACTCTCAAGTGAAACTGGCTATTCTAACTACTTGCAAAATAATCAGCAAATTGTCGTACATTGCAAACTAATAAATAATTACTAGTTCTTTTGGCAATATGACATATGTAGATATTGCTTACAAATGTTATGCGGAGAAGATTAGAAGATTGTTGATCTACAAAGGCAAGATATAGCACAAAACAAGCTGAAAACATGGGAGAATAATAATAATAATAATAACAAGGCCACCATGAGAGGGACCTATGAATTGAGTAATAAGTATGAATAGTTGCTTCTCTTAACGGTTGTGTGAGGGGTGACCAAAACCAAACCTAAACCACATAAATCATCAGGGAGATTGAAATTGTCCTTCTACCAACCTCATTGACCACACCCAAATTAGACAATAAATAAATAAGATGACTTAATTATCTCTTCTTCTTCAAGCTAATTCCAGTGCCTACATCCCTTTTCTGTTCTTCCTTTAGTATATCATCAATCAACACCTCACCTAGTGCACTATTTTCTTTTCTTTTGGATATTTATTGAAAAAGTCCTAACATTTGGGTACTTTTTAATTCTACTAACTAATATTGATTTGTATGTTTCCATTAGATTTTTCTTTCAATTATTAATGATAATTTACTAATACGAATGAAAGATCACGAGAAGATGAGGTCAAAGAGCTTTTGAATCCACAAATTTTAAGATAATTTTTTTTCTTTTTTAATATTTTCTCTTTTCTTCAAAAAAATAATAAATAATAAGAGTATAATTATGAGAACTTCACACTTCTCCTTTTTGCTTTTTCAGGGTTGGCTATGCGGGAAATAAAGAAGTATCATTCTCCTTAAAGCAGTGGGACCAATCCAATAATAAAGAAAAAGAGAGATATATGTTAAATTTCAACATTTTGGCTATGTATATAATGTACTTAATTAGCTTTCGAAACTTTACTTGTTAAGGTTTAGTGACTTTAAAACCAATTATAAGATAAAATATTAGTTAAGTAATGAAGCTTTCTGACTCCTAACAATCATCATCTTTTTCATAAACATGTGATTTAAGCTTGAGGTCATCTTTATAACTAAGTTAATCATTAACGAATTAGCCTTTTGATCAACACCAGATGTCTCCTCTGGACCCATAGCTGCTCTTCTGCTTAACTTTTCCGTTACACTTTCCTTGTCTTTCGAAGAAATTCTAAATTCTTTTCTTTCTTTTTTAATTTTTAGTTTAGGTAAAATACCTGATTAAGACCGAACCATTAATAAATTAAGTTGTCATTCCAATAAGAAAAAACGTGTTTAACTGATTATTGAATTCTTTATTAATTAATTTAAATTCAGTTTTATAGTCACTGGTTCATTGTTAAGAGTGGACTTTATTGATTTTTATCGTCAGTTTATTGGATAGTTACTTGCTCTCTTGTTTTGTGATTGACTCATTGGCATGAGCTATATCATCTGGTAAGGAAATTGAAGAAAATTAAAAAATAATAATAATAAAAATTAATTTCAGCAAACGTGAAAGAATTTATATGCATGTGGTTTTCAAACAACGGTTTAGTACATCCTAGATTCCTGCTGTGCTGTCTGAGCTCAGTCTATCTCTGTAATTTCACAAAAAATTGGGTTAATTTTAAAATATATTAGTTATCAAATTATAGATAGACACGCAGTGAATTATGGGAATTAAAATAAATAGTAGGACCAATCTGAATGCAATCTTTAACTTTAGTGCAATAGGCACAAGGAGAAAGTTAGATGGTAGTAAGGAGAATCAAACACACGCACACATATATATAAACGAAAATATTCACCAGTCTGTACTTGTTTTAATAAAAGAATCTGCATGATTCAATTTCAGAACTTACACTTCTTTCAATTTATGAATGATTACAAGGGTTCATCACCACCGTCCAAAATCTCCAGTCACCAAACACACTTGATCGTAAAATTCATAAACCCTCCCTCTGTATACCTGGATTTTCAGTGCCATTGTAAAATCATCTAAAGAAAAGGATGTGGAGCCCCAGTTTATTTTATTTATTTTGAATAAAACATTACAAAAAGACAGTATGGGACGGACAGAGCATCCTAGAAAGGTAACTATGGGATTTTGATGTTAATATTATTATTTTTATTGCGTGGGGACTTAATTAAACATTCCTTCATTTGCAATAAATTAACAGTGCTTATTGATTAAGTCAGGTAGGGCAAGTGGAGATCCAGGGAAGAAAGAAATCCGATTTTAGTTTCTCTCCAGCTAATTATGCATATCTGGTTAATATTTTTTATAAAAGAAATAATGATTGCTTGACATATTAATTAAATATGCAGTGTTCATTAAAGTAATATTTCTTCATCATCATCATGCCTTATAAACACTATCATTATCGGCCTTTTTTTTTAATTTTTATAGATGTTTAAATAAACAAAGTTCACCAATGTAGAGGTAAGAAAAATATGTACTACTATAATGTTATGCATAATCTTTATTGATAACCGAGTTCCATAATCCGGATCCCAGCTCATAGCTTGATATAAATGTCAGTCATTTTTGAAATTAATATTAAAATATGATCATTCAATCATCTAAGAAAACTAAAAGTTCTATGCAACGAATAAACTTTTTTTTTAACTAGTATTCTTATTTACAATAGAAAACTGTTGTATAGTTCAAGTATTTTTTTTTAACTATTCTCTTAAAATGCACTCGTCAAAAAATTTCGTTAAATTTTTTTATTTTTATGCATTCAAATCACTATAAAGAAAGTTACACTAAACCTAAGTCCAGGAAACAGTCCAGTATTCGAACTGTTATCATTCACAAAACACGGATTTCAACTTACTGTTAGGATTTACAACAATTAGATTCTAAGTTTCAGTTTTTGGAAGAGAGAATTAATCAACAATTTGGTTGAAAATTTTGGATTGCCTGAAATTATATGGAAGAGAAAGACAAGAAAATTCTTATGTGGTACAAAGAAGACATCTTTATTGAATTTGAGTGCTGAAGAAGTAAGGTACTTTATATATATAGAGTGGTCCAATTTCGAGAATGATATTTTTGAGCTGTTCATGCTTGTGGCGATGCCCAAGAGGGTGATCCTGTGTGCGTAACTGTGTATATAGCACTTCAATCTTCTCCATTATCCAACAATTCATTATTCATACAGTCTTAGACTTTATGTTATATCATTCCTTGCTTAAATTTTTAATCTTCGTACCAGAATTAGACATTAGCATGCATAAATGGTTCAAAGTGTATCTCCCAAATATACTCAAAAATGGGGTTGAATTGAGTATACTATATATATATATTTTTTTAATAATAAACTGAAATAATATAAAACAATTATGAACACTGACTATGGCAATAAATAAATTTAGATCACTTCAAATATTTTCGTTAAGAAACTTAATTTTTGCAATGTTTTAACTCATATGAACGAAATCAACCCTGATATATTATATAATTGAAATTTTTTTTGCAAACCGATTCATTAAAATAAACTAAACAATCCCGTGATAAAGCACTCAAGATAAATACAGAGCAGCAAGCAACAATTTTCCAGAACAATATAGAATTATAGATTTTAGAGTAGCATACAGTATAAAACAGTTATATAAAGCAAGATTAAAAGGGAGTGTGGATAAAAAAGTTTGACAAAACGATTTTTGAAAATTCGGCTCTGATTTTATTCCTTCAAAAATATTTATAGCTATTAAGAGAAAATATATTTTCTTTTCTTTATCAAAAACATTTATTTTAAGAAAAACTATTTTAGGAAATACATCAAGTTAAATTTATTAAGTAAAATTTTTTTAAATATAATATGTAAATGCAATGATTTGTATGTGTTTTCTCCTTATAATTTTACAAAAGTTTTTTTTTTTTTTAATAACGACTTAATTTTCAATCTTCAATAAAATTTTCTGATTTTATCTGATTTCGAGTATTTATTGAGTTGCTCCGCAGAGCATTTTCCGACAGATATGGATGAGGCCTACAAAGTAGTAAGTGTTAATTTAGGGCCCTAAATTATTTTACTCTTAAATTATTTTTGTTATCTATCAAAATTCACATAAGATTAAGATTGTAAACTTTTAAGCCAAAGTATTAATTATTCAAAATTCTAATCCATCTCTTAGGCATCCATCTCGGAATTACCGATGCATTAAATGTAAGAAATAATTGAGTTCTGGCCGATCGATTAATTAGATGGAGTTGGTGTGCAATCCCGCCAGAACAAAGCCCCAATATGTGTTAGGCTACCTAAATTATGTTAATTAATCGACAATTCATTCCTTTTCTGCAATCGCCAATATATTGAGTTTTATTTCTTAATAATTTTTTTGAATAAAGTACATAATTATTGTAAAGAACTCTCTCTTTTTTGATAATTAGTTTGAGGAGTTGGTTAGTTTTTGGAAATGAATTATGAGTTGGGATTAACTTAAGGGATAGTTGAGTTAAAAGAACTCAAAGGAAGCTAAGGTGATAATGCTTTTCACAATTGGAAGATTAAGGTTTGATTAAGCGTTGATTATTGGTGACGCAATTGACTCGTTCAGTTTAATTATTGGGGTTTCATTTTGCTGGAGACTTAATTCTTTATCTAGGGAAAGAAAAAGTGGCCTTCAATGAGAAGTAAAGCTTGCAAAACCAAACTTACAGCTACATGTACTCAGTTTTTAATTATTATTAATTTTTGTTGTTATTGCAGTGAATATGATAAATGTATTTAGCATTTCAATACTACGAATGTTGTAAGAATATAAGTTTTCAATTAAATATTTCAGTAGTAAAATCAATCAAAATTTTATGCGGATGTATTTAAAATTTTCAGACTCGATTCATCTTTCTTTAACAAGATAAATTGTATAAATATGAATTGGTACTTGTCCCGTGATAATGTCAAAACAATATATATATATATATAAAGAGATCTTTTTATCCTTTTCCTAAGCCACACAGGCAGTTTTTTTGTTAGATAAAGCTCGAAATTAAGTAACTTTAATTGTGATTTTTACCACCCATCACCACCATTGTTTAGCACTGCCATTGAATCAGCGAGTTCGAGCCTTCAAGGAGTAGCTCTCCGATAACCTTAGAATTTAATCATCATCCAGAGTTTTTTCTTAAATAAACAAAATTATGAGTATAATTATTCTCTCAATCAATTTATTTGTCACTTAAGCCTGCCAGTGGCTTCTCTCTTAACTTAGCCGCCAAAGTTCATTTTATCGATTGTAATTTTACTTCGTTATTTAATATATAAATTTTTGTTGGTAAAAAAAAATATGACGTCAATTTTTTACTTTATAAAATTCAAGAATAAAATTTATTGCTTGGTTTGGTGGAAAGTGAAAATATATTCATGAATTTCAATTTTTTCTTTTTAAAAAATTATATGCATAGTAGTTGTCTTATTAAATGAGAATTGAGGTAATACTACTTAATGAGGATAGTTTAATTTCTTTTATATATAATTACATTTTTAAAGGCAAAAATACTGAATTTTATATCCTTATTAAATACAAAAATAATTAAATTTTCAATAGTTTAAATTACAGATAATTCTGGATAAGTTAAAATTAATAGTAACATTGAAAAGAAAATACTTTAATCTATTACATACTCCATTATCATGTAGTTTAAAACAAGAAATGGGGCATTTTAGTTGTTTTAATGCAATTTTTTATAAAAGTAAGAAAATGGTGATTACTTTAATATTAGTAAAATGTATAATAAATGACAAATTGATGAGAAAAGGGGAATATCAATTTTTTTGAGAACTGAGAGCGCTTTTTGGAAAGATTATTTTTTAATCCAGGAAAAATAATACTTAATTCTCATAAATTAGGTTAAGTTGCATATTTATGCTTTAAAACTATTTCTTTTATTCCTTTATTTTGGTATGTATGTAATTTTTTTTAATTCATAAATTAATACTATATTTTGAAGGTAAACATGACTTTGAAATTCTAAAATTGATTTTCGAATGTCGTGTCTTTCCTCTCTACATTTTCCATGTTTAGTGTTCACGCATTTGCGATCGCAGCATTTCTTGAAGAGGGTTTTTTTCCTCAACGATACGTAGCTGTTGCTCCCAAGCATAATTCCTCAACCGACACTGTTATTTAATGGTGAATGTGCCCAATCTAATCTTTGCTCAATATATAATAAACGCTCTTTATCTTCTCCATATATATATATATATATATATATAATTTTTTCAAATTCAAAATTTTCATTTTTTACATTAAACAAAAAACACATTCTGCCTTTGATATTATTGTTGAACCATATTTTATAAATTGTTACACATATTACAGCATTTTTACTTTCCATCCTTCGCATCCTTTACTCCTCAATAATAATAATAATAATAATAAGGCACAAGTAATATTTGAAAAAAAAAATGTTTTCCAAAAAAATTTTATTACTTGTAAGCTGAATTAGTTTTAAAAGATTTGGTATTTAATTCTTGTGTCCACTTCTTCTAATCTTTTTATATAAAAAAAATAGTATTATATTACTATGTCCAATAATACTTTTTATTTTAATGGCATTCTTTTATCTGAACCAATAACGATTCAATAATTTATCACCTCATCTAAATTTCTAAAATGAAAAAAAAGTAAAAAAATAACTTAAAAATTAGTTCTTTTTCTATCCCATACCTTTTATCCACTTTCAATATTCATATAAATTTTATTTATTATAATTAAGTGATAAATTTTTTTCAATATTTTTCTATTATTTTCATTGTAAGTATAGAATAATTAATTATCATTGAATCCACAAAAAATATTGTTATTAACATAATATGAGAGTTTCAAATTATAATTAATAAGATAAAATTAAATAAAAATATAATAAATAATTTATAGATTAATTATAATGTAAAATAAATAAAATAAATGGTAATAAAGGATGGATAAAAATTATGAGATAAAAAGGGTAATTTTTTTTTCCAGAAAAAATGCTTGATTCAAATATTTTCCGTTGTCAGAATTCTATTTTTTAAACAAGAAAAAGGAAAATTAAAAATATCAGTGTCGTTAGCGTAACGTCTCTCCGAAGATTCACACAACTCAAGCATCCCACTCCCCGTCCTCTTGGTACCGTCTTTTCATGTTATTTGCCATTTTCTTTAGCCTTACGCGTGCCAATTTGACCCATTAACTCGCCTCCACGTGTACCAGTCTCCCTCAATCTCCCATGGCACTTCGCTTCCTATTTTTTTCTGAACTTCCAATCTTACCCTCCAACCTATACACGTCACCCTCTCCACTACGCGAGTCCTTAGCCCCCTATATAACCCGCGCGTAATACCAGACTCATCAACAAAAGCCATGTTTAATATTTATATTTAATTTTTGGAATTTAAAGGTAAAAAAAAAAAAGTCCAAACCAAAAACAAAGCCTGGTACGACAGTTATGCTCACAAATCTCGCTCAAACAGCGCCCCCACACTCTCACTCTATTCTCTCACGCCGGCTATCGGTAACGGTCATATTTCCGGTCATTTTTCTCTCTCTAAGAATCCAATTACGAAGCTGCTGTTTATCCTTACGAAATCCACTTGATCGCTTCCTAATATGTGCTTGAAACTCTCTATATTGCTCTTTTTTTATTATACTTGCAGAGGTCTGCGGTGATAAGCAGACGCAAACTCAAAATTAGGGTTTGGGGGCTGTGGTTTTGAAGAATGAAATGTGAAGTGGTTTTTGAACTTTGGTTTTAATAATGGTAGCTGCTGTTTCAACGACTTTAAACCCAAAAACGACACCGGCAGCGGCAGCTACCCAAAATCACAATCCAACAAGGTCACCTCTGTTACCTTCAGACCCGGACAATGCTCTCGCTCCTCGACGACCCAAGTCCCGAGATGTTACTTCTCGGTATATGTCATCTTCTTCCTCCACAGCAAAACGATCTCCATCACCGTTGATTTCGCGACCGGCGGGAACGATGACTCCGATGCCCTCCGCTCCTTCCACAATCAAACGGGCGCAGTCTGTTGAGCGTAGGAGACCAACTACGCCGCGGGCTAATTCATTAGATTTCAGAACTGTGAATGGTAATGGAGGAGAGATGTCGAACTCGCAGAGAATGTTGATTACATCTACGAGAAGTTTGTCAGTTTCATTTCAGGGGGAGTCGTTCTCGCTTAGGGTCAGTAAAGCGAAGCCTTCGCCGTCTCCGATTAGCGCAAGAAAAGGTACTCCCGAGAGGAGAAAAGCGACTCCAACGCTGGCCAAACCAGCGGATCAGGTAGAAAATTCAAGGCCGGTGGAGCAGCAGCGATGGCCTGGGAGATTGCGACAACCGAATTCTATGACTAGGAGCGTGGATTGTGATGATGATAGGAAGAGAAACGGATCTGGAGTGAATATGAATGTTGTCAGAGCATTGCAGAGTTCTTGGGTGGATAATAAATCCTCAATTGAGAGTAGATTGAGCTCAGATTTTAGCAATATTGATTCAGAGAAGGTTTTTGATCGAAACGGATCCGATGCACAGAGTGATCATCCTGTAACCTCTGATACTGAGAGTGTGTCCTCTGGCAGTACTTCTGAGAGTATGGGTAATGCTCAGCGGCCGCGGGGTGTAGTGGTTCCGGCACGTTTCTTGCAAGAGACTAATATCAGACTACGGCGGCAGCCGGAGCCTAATTCTCCATCCAAGACTGTTGGATTGAAAGGGCCTCCGCTTCCTAAATGTATTGTTCCCAAGAAGCTTGGTATTGATAGCCCAATATCATCTCCTAAAGGAGCTACTAATACTAGGGGACAGTTGTCTCCTATTCGTGGTGGAGCATTACGCCCTGCTTCTCCCAGTAAGCTCGGGACACCGTCAAATACACTATCACCGCTGAGGGGAGTGAGCCCATCGAGGATGAGGAATTCTGTGGGGGCTGTGGTGAATAGCAATTTGAGCAATCTGAATAATACGCCTTCAATTTTGAGCTTTGCTGCTGATATCCGCAGAAGCAAGAGTGGGGAGCACAGGATTGTTGAGGTGCACTTTTTGAGGATTTTATACAATCGGTTGTTGCAATGGCGTTTTGTTAATGCCAGAGCTGATAGTGCCTTGTCAGCCCAGAGGTCCAATGCAGAGGTACTGTTTCTTGCTAGACTTAAACCTTGCTATTATCTGTGTTTTAACTCTGTCCAATGCTCTGGCTTGTGCATGATTGTCATGTGATCTTATATATGATTTTAACATGTTTAATTTGGTAGATATCCTTATTTTGATTCCTCTTTCTAACGACTTGGTGTTCTTTTGTTGACTACAATAGTAAGTGGGTCTGATGTCAGTTTTTCTTATCTAGGTAATATTATATTTTGCTAATGAACTACTTGTAACTGTGGACGTAAAAAAGGGAAAATGGAATGAAGTGAGACAATTTTCATAGTTAATTTGGCATGCTTGATAATGAGGTCTAATCAGATGACTTGATTAACCTTTTCAAGCTTATCCATGATTTACATGGTCCGGGATATGCCACACGAATCTTGCTTTCATGTTCTTGGTCTGGAATGTTTCACGTAAATTCTGCTTTGCCGTTTATGTGTATTTTTTATTGAAATATAGTTATTTGAAGCACCAAAAAAGGATTGAGGTATGTGACTTTATTCGCTCTTTATTGGAAGTAATAGGAGTGAGTGAGAATGCTAAAGTGTATATTTTGATTTCAACCTGGAGGAAATGCAAGATGAAATATTAAAAGTTTGGAGATTGTTTTGTAAATGTGGTCATGAAGTTTCTCTGAGCATGGAGTTGCAGTTCAATTGATGAGACAATTAACTGAAAGAATGCCATTCTCTTAAAGTATGGCTTTTTATTGTTTCTTATTGAGTGGAATGAAGTTATAGGTCATCTGCAGATAGGATGGGGGAGAGATTGTTTGGAGATGGTTTTGTAAATGTGATCATGAAGTTTGGAGATTGTTTTGAAAGAACGCAGTCTCTCAAAGTATGGCTTGTTTTTGTTTCTTATTGAGCGGAATGAAGTTATAGGTCATCTGCAGATAGAATGAGGGAATGACCAGAAAGCATAGGAAGGATTTTACTTAGTCTTTTTTTTTTTTTCCAATCTTCTTTGGTATTTTTATCTGTAAATTTGTTGTCTAGGGAGAAAAATATTGTGCCATGGCTAGCCTTTGTTGCCTACGTCAAAAATGGTTGATCTAAGGAAATTAAAGAGTTATTGTACAGTTCTTATGTTATGAGTGGCAGGTAGGCTGTGATTGATATGGTAAGATAGACCAAGGTTCTTGACTTATGTTATTAATGGGTAATTTTCTTCCATGGTGCATGAATTTATGCCTGCAAAGTTTCACCCTCAAACATGATTTCGTAACAAAAGAAATCTCCAAACTTGGGTATTTGAAACAGTAAAACCAAAATGCTATTTTCTTTTTCAAAAAAAAAAAGAAGACCAAACTAATCCCTTCTTTCTCATATTGGGGTGGTGGTGAAGGAGAGATCTGGTATCTGGTACTTTAGTGTTATGAATACCTAAAGTTTATATAATAGAAATGGTATTTGGCACTTTAGTGTTATGAGCACCTAAAGTTTATATAATATTTTGTTACAAAATATAAGTGCCAAATTGTACTAGAGGAATATGGTGAGGAGCCTTGAAAGAATTTTGCCTTGTTATTAACTGTGCACTGGTTTGGTTGGTGAAACATATCATTGACAAGTTGAGCAACATCTTCATCTGAAAAAAGCTGTTGGAAATTGTCATGTGTCCATGATTCATGACTTGTTATTGACTAAGTACTATAGGTTTTAGCATTTGTATAAGTCAAAGTTACAAGTGTTAATTGTCTTTTAAATTCTTCCATGTTTTAGCCATGGAGGAAGTGTGGAAGAATTTTGCCCTGTTATTAACTGTGCATAGGTTTGGTTGGTGATATGCATCATTGACAAGATGAGCAACATCTTTATCTGAAATAAGCTGTGGGAAATTGTCGAGTGTCCATGATTCATGACTTGTTATGGATTAAGTAGTATAGGTTTTAGCATTTGAATAAGTCATAGTTACAAGTGTTAGCTGTCTTTTAAATTACAGCTACTTATTTCTTAGTTTGTAGGCTGTTGCTGACTATTTCGTAGTTGCTCATGGAGCTGTAGTTTCCACTTAATGTCAAGAATAATAAGCCAAGGCATGACTTGAATTCCTCATAGTGATACTCTGAGGTCTAAGTTTCCTCTATCAAACCTTTTGATATTATTTTAGCTCAAGTCATGCCTTTACTGCTCAACCAACAACTATGAAATAGGAACTAACACCAGTAAAATGAGTAGCAAGCCTACAAAATAGGAAATGAGTTGCAGCAAAGACGACTATACAATTGTAACTTCACTCATTCAAAGAATAACACCTTTACTGCTTAGTCAATCGCGAGTTATGAATCATGGACATGCGAAAGAAGTATTGCTGTTTTAACCTTTTATGGTGTGTTATGAAATCTACATTATTTTTAGGCCTCGAGTGTTATCAGAACAATAACCATTTCATATGTGGGGATATGGGTATTATAACTTCACAGACTGTTAATTTTTGGAATTTAGCTAGAACATGCAAGAAGTAAATATATTTGGAATGTGAATAATAGTTATCTAAAAATTTTCTATTCACGGAAGTACCTGCAAGGATGCATGTATCATGGCTGCAGTGCTTGCCCCTTGTTTTACATGTATGTTAAGGCTTTGTTATTCTGTTATTTTTTGCTTCAAAATCAAGTTTGATGTCTTTAGATCGCATATCTTTACTTAGAAAAAAGCCCTTTATAATGCACAAGCAACACTTATTTTTTCTGTTTTATTATTCGATTATATTCAACTTCAAAATCTTATTTGTGAGACAAATTCCTTCAAATGCTGATCTGTATCAGAAAAGCCTGTACAATGCATGTGTAACAACCACAAAATTGCGTGAATCTGTCAGAGCAAAAAGAACGGAGTTACAGTGGCTGAGGCAAAATTTGAAGCTAATTTCCATTCTTAAGGGGCAGGTAAGAAATGTTGCTACAGTTTACTGTTTTAGTTCTGTTTTTAAACTTTCTTGCCTGAAAAATTGTTAAACTGGTTACTTTAACCTCCTTTCCTTACATGGGTTCTTCATTTTTTGATATACTATTTCTCATGAATGTACCCACCTATGTCTCGGAAGGGCATTTTAAATGTGTACTTGTTATTTTTTGAACAGGATGCCCATAAAATGAATAAATTGGAGCAAAAGATCTTGAAATCATTTGTAGTGGTCTTTTGCTTTTATGATTAATAACTCAGTATAGCCATTTCTTAGGAAATGCTTTTCTGTGGGCTTTCTATATCTCAAACAATTTATGCTTGATCAATGTAGATGGTATATTTGGAAGAGTTGGCACTTATGGACCAGGATTTTGGCTGTTCTTTATCTGGAGCTATTGAAGCTTTACGGGCTAGCACACTACGTCTACCTGTTGTTGGTGGGGCAAGGGTAAGGTTCAATTTTTTCTTTGGCTTGTTTCTTAAGACACCAGCACAAACTAGGCCTAATTATTTCTCATTTGGTTCATTTCTGCAGGCAGATGTTCAAAATGTTAAGGATGCTATCTGTTCAGCAGTTAATGTTATGCAGGCAATGGCATCCTCTATATGTTTATTATTATCAAAGGTGATTTACCATCATCCCAGGTGTAAAGTGGGTCTTATAGTTTCTCATTTTGAAATCATAATAGCTTAGAATATGACAGCATTTAGTATTAACCTTTTCCAAATAGTACGCAATAAACAATTCAGATACCTTTTAATTCTTTTGAATTAACTGTAAATAATGATGTGGTCGTTTCTAGAAAATTATAACCCCTTAAATGTTGTCCTATTTATCTTTGTTTTTCTTCTTGGGTGGCAATCACATGCAATAAGCCCTTCTCGAAGAGTATATTGTTTGGTTTTCTTTTTTTTTAATGTCTGAAGGCGCACCACCATTGATAGGTTGGCGGAGTAAATTCCTTGGTTGCTGAACTTGCTAATCTAGCTGCAAAGGAGCGTGCTTTGCTTGGTCAGTGCAAGGATCTCTTGTCGGTGATTGCAGCCATGCAGGTAATTTATTTTATGGAAGTGTCATGAGGCAGATAGGAACTACAACTCGTTTTAGAGTTATGTTTGAGTTGCCATAACTAATTTTTTCATGACAACCGATGTATGGGCAGGTGAAGGAATGTAGCCTAAGAACACATTTTATACAGCTAAGACGAGTATCTTCCAGCCTAACAACAAAAGTGTAAAGCCCTAGTCATTTGATTGCCTATTCTTAATGCTAACATCGAAAGAGACCTATTTTTACCTCAGAATCAATCAAGGAGCCATATCTAATGAAAAGAAGTACTGAATTGTTTGATTGCTTGTAAAAGCGGAGGAGAGTGTTCATTTGGGCTTTTTCTTTTTTCTTTTTTTATCTCTTTTTCTTCGTTTGATCTGAGCTCGTTTGGAGTGTTGGATAAAAAAAAAAAAAAAGATAGCTTATGTCATATGCATAGATGGCATGAAGTTGCCATTCTCATTGTTCAGAGTAAATTGTAATTTGTATAGAGGTACTTTCTTTATAGGGCAGAGGCAAAATATATGTAAATATGCTGTAATGGTGTTTCCAATTTCTCTTAATTCAATAGTCGTCCTGAAGTTCTCGTTTTTGCCAATGTTTGTGTATTTATTATTATCTTGCATTTGATGTGCGTGATGCATTATTTTCTGTATTCAGTAACACATTTCTTCTGTCACCATCGCCAGCTTGTTACCCCATTGAAGGGAAAGATTGAATTGAATGTATCTATATCCTGAAATAGTAAATTTTAATATTTAATTTAGCAATTCTCTGTATGCACGCCTTATGTTGAATGAAAGATGCTTGTGGATTAGGTGATGAAAATTTAGACAACTTATCAATTTGGTTTTGGTTGGGCCTTCCCCTTTATGTTTAATAGTGTTTCCTTTACTGTCCGTTTTTGGTCTGCCCTCTTAAAACTTTTTTCTGTTCTTGATGAATTAATAATTTATTTTATGTTTTGTTTAATCTCAATTATATAGAAAAGCAAGGAAATCCAAAAGGCACGTAGCCGGTGGCCACCCAGCAAAAGCTTAGGAATAGACTATTGTGCGCATTATTAGCCAGCCTCTTTTATTTTAAAAGATAAATCTCCAGATCCTGTTATTTTACCCTATCAAAAGATATCTTGAGTTGTAAAAAAAAATTAAAAATGTAAACTTCAACTAAAGAACCACTACCTTTCTTACAAGATAAATCACCCCATTAAAACAATATCCTTAAGAGACTCGTAATACCAAATCTTTGAAAAGGAATTTTTCTCTTTCAATCTATAGAACATTCCTATGAACCCCAAAAAAATGATTTGAAACTTTTCTTCTTCTTCTTCTTTTTTTCCTCAGTATAAGTGGGCTTAGGTAACTTGTATTTGGTCTTCAAGAATTGCATACTTTCTGCATCACCCACTAGTTTCGTATAAACCAAAAAAAGGGCGAATGGTGATCCAGTGAAGGTGATGTGGGATCCACAGCATATGCCCAGAGACGCGGCGAGCCTAATGGATTGAAATATCACTAATTTTATTTATCTTTCAATTCACCGATTGTCTTTTTTCATGACATAATTAATTATCTAAAACTTTTTTCTTTTAAAAAAAATAAATATATTGTTCTGTGAAAGACATTTCTTTCTTTTAATTTAAGTGTTGATGCCGTGGAACCCACTTCCAATGGAGGAGGACTATGGAGGAGAATGACGTGCACCGCATTAATTTCAATTTTTCTTGGCAAATTTTTGATTTGGGACCCACTTTCTTTTCACTATTTCAATTCCATGCCAATTACGCAAATCGACCTGCTTGGTTAGCATGAGACCGGAGCCTCCAAAACCATCCATGTCAATGATGCTCCTCCTCCTTTCTGCTCAATTTGGCATCTTCCCCCCCAAATTTTATCAATCTCAGCTCTTTCCTTTTTGATAATTGCGGATAAGAAGATATTAGCATTTCTGATCTTCTTTTATTTAGAACACATTTACAATTTTATAAGCAAAAACAGTCTAATTTTTATTTTTTATACACACCATATTAAAATTGAATCTATTTGTAAATAAAATTGAACGTAAAATCTATATGCTAAGTGATATCTTCCGGTCTTTAATTTTCTTTTAACTGGTTAAAACTTAACCTCAAATTTTCAGCAATGAGACTTTGCCTACTGTATATGGAGAACAAAAGGCAAGTAGAAGTAGACAAGATGATAATTATAATAACGTGGATTGGAATGAACATCTTACTTGTTTATCATTAGGTGCAACCCTTACACTATAAGTATAGAAGGGGCGAGGGACTAAATTTCTTTAAATCTAAGCTCAAAGTGGAGGGTTGAAGAACTCGAAATCGGCACTGTGCCACCAGACCGAAGTTTCAATGACATGAGTTGGAGAAGCTGCGCCATTTAGTTTGATGATATAATTAAATTAAATAGATGATTGTGAAATTTTAAATTTACAGGAATTTAGGATATAAATAATTTTAGAGTATAAATTTGCAGATATTGGTAAATAATTTTGGGTAAGAAGGAAACAATCTAATAGTCAAACCTCAGTACAATAATGATTATGTTCCTAATGGTTGCTGACTCAATGTGATGCATTATTAATAGAGAAATAATGAAAGTTCATTTTAACAATAACTTTGGCCTAAGAAAACAAAACATCTGCAAGTTGCTAACAACCAACCTCAAACCTCAAAGGAAAATGGGTGCATATTATTAATGCTTACGTGGGAGCAAAGTTAGTACGTGTCAGACCACAGGTCTCTTAATTTAAGAGCCACTGGCGAGTGTTTAGCAGCTTATCTCTATCCTTAGATGCTCCCAATCACCCCCAAATGTACGGACACGACAAACTCCCTCACTATATGCCAATTTTCTTGACATTATTACCATTATAAAAAAAAAAACTTCGCCTGTGAAATATCTCAACTCGCCGGGCTAAAATTCCGGCTTCATTTTTATAATTAAACAAAAAAGTTGCACCGTCACGGTAGTTACTCATAGTACAAAACCTAAAATTTCTCTGCTTTCCTTTTTCTATTCAAACGAATAGATTCAAGAGCTTCTTCCTGTCGCTGCCATTGCTCTCAAACGTCGTTGTTTCTGATGAATCTTCAGTGTAAAACGACACTGCATCTCTGCCTCTCTTCTCTCTTCCGCCTTTACTTCCTGTCAACGGTAGCTTCGGCTTCAACGAGAGATTGAGATCGGATGCTCGATTTTCTCTTCCGATATTAAGGAATGGCTTCGATTGAGGCCAAACGTTTTGTAACCCGCAAGCCTCGGCGGCGAAACTTTCAGAAGATTCATCGTGATTTGGCGCTAAGGCTCCAGCGAGAATTCCTGGTAAAGGCCGCAGAGTTCCACCGGAAAGAACCGTCTCCACTGCCGCCTGACACAGGTGCCAGTTCCCGCTCCATAAAAGCCCCACCGCTCCGTTCACCGGATTCACCGTTCGCCCGCACGCCTCAAACAGCAGCGATTGAAACAAAGCTACACGGAAATGAAACCGTAGAAGGCATGAGAAAGCAATTCATGAATATCCATATCAACAAACTCCAAGTATCGATCAATGCATTTACATAAGAAAGTTCTGCAAAAAAGTTCTGGTCTACCTGGCCGTTGGGATTCCGGTACGGCGGAGATGAGAGACATGAGATCGCTACGGCCGAAAAATTTGGCGAGAAACAAGGTTGCGTTACCTTGGGCTTCAGGAGAATTGATCCACTGCAGGCACGACCTCAGTACACAAGACTCCCTGCACCCCTTTCGGAGAACTCGGCAACCGTTGCAGCTCATCTCCACCGTTGATCACCGATTGATCAAGATTGAAAACGTTAAAAATTTTAATGATTTTGATATTTGATCCTTATATAGCGGCGGATATTTCTTGAGGAGTAAGGAAGAGAGAGAGAGAGAGTGAGAGGCACGAGAGTGAGCTCGATGGAGTGCTAAGAATAATGGGGGAAAAAAAAAGGAGAAAAGGGTGTTTTTGGTTGGTTGGTTAAGTTAAAAACTAACTATGGTTAAGTTGAGATTTGTAATGAACGGTGGGATTTTGATTTTGGTGTACGGTGGGGTCAAAGGTTTTCTTGAGTTTGTCGAAGCGAATATCTTCCAAACTCTGGGCACGAGCGGCTCCTTGTTTTCGCGTCACCTGTTTAAACCATATATGCACCGTTGGATTTTATTTATGTATTGATATGTACCATTAGATTTTGCTAGGTCCACTCCTATTTATTATTTTTTATTTTGGTGTACTTTCCATTCGAAGGACGGGTACGGACTCAAGCCGCCCCATATAAGTGGATACGGACACGCTACTAGGAATAGTGCCGTTCATCTTTTATCAATATAAAAATCTCCCGTAAAAAGATGAGCGATGCCAATTTAATTTATTTTTTGAATAAAAAAATTCAATTTTATTGATTCGTATGGTAAATTTGTATTTTAAAGATATATTATTTGTATTAATCTTTTCGACATTTCACAAAAAATAAATAACTAGAAAGAAATTAAAGTCCAAAATGATAATTCGCTTAACAAAATATTTTAATAATTGGAAAAAATAACATCGGAATGAATACGTATGATAATAAAATAAGCTAAATATTCACCACAATGAGCTATATAATAGAATCTTTTGAAAAGGTATGCGCAAGAAATATATTCCAACTCTTTTCATGATGCCTTATTCACGTGCAATTCCTATAATACAATTATTCAAAATCTGGATATGAACCTTGTGGTTTAAACTTTATGATAAAAAGCACATGATTGATATCTATTTCTTTTCTATCTTTCAATATTTGATGTGTAAATTGCATACTTTTTTGATCAGAAAGTAGCACAAAGTTGGTTCATGCTGCTAATGGAAGTCTGAGTTCAAGATGTTGTTAGAACCTGCTGGTATGCTCCTGTAACTTTATAATTTCTGATAACTGTAATTGATTGGAGTTGGATAATAGGAGGAAGTGGAAGAAGAGGATCATATAATTGTTAAAGTCAAAAGCATATCGACAAATTTCAATGGCTTAATTAAATGATTAGATATTTTTGATGGTTGAATAATTGTTTTTCTTTAACACATTTTATCCTTTTCTCCCCTAATTCTAATTTAGGTAAAAGCAAGAAGGCATATCGGCACGGAATAAAATGTCTGCTTCGGTATATAAAACATAAATGAAAGGCAGAAAGGTTCATCATACCAAATATACATTTACCACATATATTTAAGAATTCGTTTTTCATCTCAATTCTTTTTAAAGCTTAATTCTTGCACTACACATTCAATCGATAATTTATTTTTTTTTCCTTTTTTAATTGAGGTTGCTTGAATACTTAAAATTCTATATATCTTTTCAACAGTCAATCTTCAAGTACCAACTGATTCAGTAATTTTATTTGATCTACGAAATTAAATTATGAGTAATTATTTTTATCTGATCTACGAAATTAATTTCAAACTCCAAGTGAAAAAAAATCATGAAAATTGAAATGAAACAAATGGATTAACATACCAATTCTAATAAAAAAATAATAAAAATAAAAATAATGGAATAGCATAGCTAGTGGATGAGCAGTAATGGATCAAAATTTTGGTGAACAGTGATTTAGATTTAGATTTCAAATTCAACACTACAGTTCTATTTCCCATTAGGAAGCACCAAAACTTGTCTTATTATCACTCATGGCCACCATAGAATTGGATATATCATTTATTATTTTATATATTGGGTTTCTCACTTCAGTATCCTTATGAATCAATCAGAAAATGAATTTTTGTTAATATATTAAAAACTTTAATTACGCTATAGCTCGGAAACTCAACATCTGAATATCACTTGTCTTCCTTGGAGTTAGAAGGTTACTTAACGTGATGTTCTTTTTTTGGGCCAGTCCTACCAGCTTAGCTTTTGGGGCAAAACATGCAGGCCCATCCTATTCTTTTAGAGAAAATTGTATGAAATACCCCTTTTCTTAATCAATTTTCAAAACTACCCCTTGCTTTTGAGTCAAACTTTACAAATAACCTATAATATCCATAAACCTTTTAGAAATTATATAAATGACCCAAAACAATTATAAACAACTAAATAATGAATAAATCTATATTAAATGGATTAAATAATGAAGATATAAACTAAATTAAACAATTAAAAAATAGATAATATAAATATGACAAATAGAAAATTGATACAAGATATTAAAGTACAATTAAGCCAAAATGCCGACAAAGTAAAAAATTTATTAAATCAAATAGAAAATATAGAAGAATTAGAATTAGTAAAATATCGAATATTAAGTGAATTAAATTTAGAAAATCAAATATTAAATAAATTAAATCGAATAGAAGATTATCATAGCCATTAAAATGGGATATAATGGATGAATTTAATGAAAGAAATAAAAAAAATATAGACGGATATACATATGGCAAACAATTTTATCGGTTAAATAATAATTTAAAAAATTATAAATCAAAACATTAAAAAAATGAATAATAACCTATATAGTTTTACAAGTACTTTATATGGAGAATATAATTATGATGGAGGAAGTTTAAGCTTACCAACTACTATATTTAAAAAACGTAAACAAGAAAATACCGAAGATAAAATGAATAAAATATTTGCTATGTTAAAAGAAATTAAAGAAGAAGTAAGAAAATTAAAAACAAGAGTAAAAAAAATAGAAAAAGAAAAAGAAAATATGAAGGAACCTACACAAGAAGGAGTAACTATAAAAACACACGTGTTAACTCTAGAAAAATGATCGAAATTATATGAAAATAATGAAATCAATGAAAATGATATATTAGACTTAACTTATAAATTAGAAAATTTAAAAATGAATGTTAATCCAACATCCACTCAAATAAAAAACAGAAATAGGAGAATATTTTAGAATAATAAATGAAATTGAAGAAGAAATAATGAGAGGAAACATATGCATAAGAGAATATGAAAAATATAAAAGAAAAATTCATAGACAAAGATCAATGTATAACAATTTTAAATTTACAACAAAAAATGAAACAAAACCTATGTATCCAAATGGAGTATGAATAGATTTAAATTGTGTAGAAGATATACATAAATAAATAGAAAATGGATAAAAATGAATAACTTAGCAATAATATTATATAGATATGATTTATAAAGAACGTGCCATTTCTTAATCAGTACTTTAACATAAAATGTAGAAAAATAGTGGAATGTAATTAGACCAGAAGATAGGCAAAATATAAAATATGGATCAAATAACGAAATTTTTACAGCAATAGATACAATAAAAGATTTATTACAAAAATTTAAATTTACAATAAAAGGAGAATTTTTAGAAGATCACTCGCTTAATCCAGTAGAAATAGCAAAGAAACTAGGACAAGAATATTTATGAAAAATACAAAACTTAACAATATGTAATATGTGTTATTTAAAATAATATACATGTGAATTTAATAAATATTATTATAATATTATAAAAATAGATATATTACGAATTTCAGAAATTAAATTATTAAAGTAATCTTATGTAACTAAGTCACCAAATTCATGGGAATTAAAGTTATTTAACGAAATTTGAAATAATAATGAAATATTAGAAGGAACTTTAGGAACTTATCAAACATGTATAACAAAAAGAATAAATGAAATGTCTAATCAAGCATATGAAAATAGAAAAATAAAAAAAGCTGTTAAATCAACTTTTCGGTATTACCGTAAAATCACTCTTTTAGTATTAAATAATTATAAATACTAATTAAAGCCCAACTAGAAATGTCTATAATTTTTAAAGATTATTTACTATTTTTAAAGTCTCGATCAAATTTATGGTCAATCGATTACTATTTAAACCGAAATCATTATTTTTCTCTTACTTTATAAGTTCAATTCCTCCTAAAAATACTTTCAAAATTTTTAAAATATATTTATTAGGTTTCATGAATATTTTCAGATCAATTAGAGATTGTTTTCTGATCCGATTCACTTTTATCAGTTCGATAATTTGATTTTTTAAAATCACTTAAAAATTAATTTTTTTATTATCATACAATTCTACATCTCATTTAATGTAGATCTGAAAATTTTGATAATTTTTAGAGATCATTTGCTATTTTCAAAGTACTGCTCAAATTTTAATTAACCCTATTTGAACCAAAACCATGAAATTTTTTTATTTTCAGCTTTTGAATACTCATCTAACTTCATTTTCAGTCCAAACTACATTCGTGGACTCTTGCTAACTTCATCTTTCCAATGGTCCAATAAAATATTTTTCGATTTCGAAAAGTATTATTCATCCCGATGTTACTATTCATCATCGGAACATTATTTCCGACTAACCCTATATTTAGGCCATTATAGTTTTGCTGGATTGGAACCTTTTTTTTTCTTACTTTGAAAATCTCTCCTCATTGCCTTGATGAGAAATTTAGGAGGAAGTTTTTTCAAATCTTTTTATTTGGTAGTTTTAGCAATTTGTTGCATGTTATTTTGTGCATTTGTTCTTATTTATATTTTGATACAGGCTGGTAATGAGATATCTGCAGAAGCAGGTTCTCCTAAACTGCCTTAGGCTACAAATGATCAATCTTCCAAGTTATTTGTTAGCAATGCTGTTGCACAAAGTTGTGAAGATGACTCATTGACAGATTAATCTTCCTTGAATAAGCTATGTATGTGGTTGTGACAATTAAGATTATCTTGTGAAATGGAAGATTTTAGTGACATATATTGGCAGCATTGCTTATTGTCAGTTTCGGTGAAAATGAAAGAAGTAAGAAGAAGTAATGAAATGTTGACGTTTAAAATTAATAGTAATGAAAAAAAAACACCAATATTTTAGTGACGGTATAGCGACGAAAAATCCATCGTAAATTTTTTTATAATGGTCCCTGCATTTCCTAACGGAATTACAAATTCAGTTGCTAAATTTAGCAATATAAATCTTATTCCATTGCTAAATTTAGCAATGGAAATCTTATTCCATTGGTAATTTTGACTGATTCACAGACTCTTTACATTAGTTGAATTTTGCAATGGAATTTACTTTGCTAAAAAATAGCATCCGTCAAATTTGCAACCATCAGTTCCGTTGCTATTTTTTATCAGCAATGAAAATCAAAAATTTTAGTTGCTGTGTGGGTATTTTTTTGTAGTGTATGAATTAACTGAAAAAATAAAATATTATAAATAAAAATTAAGAAAGATGAAAAATGAATGTTTATATATGAAAATAAATGACACTAAAGAAGATTATAGAACATCTAGATTACAAGAAATACAAGATGAATTAATTGAAGTAAAAAATGAATTAGACAAAGATTTAGAAAATGTAATAGAGGAAATTAATATAAAACTTGAGGAAGATCTGAAATTAGAGAAAAAGAAAAATATATAGCAAATCTAATTAAGAGAATTAACTACTTAAAGAAAATAAATACAAATCAAAATATAGTAAAATTATTAATAGACGATTTAAAATTTACTAAATAAGACTTACAAACATTATTAAACAAATAGATAAAATGACTGGTATAACTGAATGTTTTGGTGAATATTTAAGTTTACTAAATTTATCTTCTATAGAAAATATTAATGAAATAATAAGTGAATTAAACGATCAATTAAGAGCATTATACGATAATTAAAATGAATAAAAAGCACAAGAAGAAATCCCATAAAATTTTAGGCAAACATCATTACAAGCGATTTTAAGAAAAAAAAATTAATATTAAGAATTAGATCAATCTTAATAAACATAAAAAAAATGATTTTAGAAGAAGCAAGAATAAAAGTATGAGCATTAAAAAGGAAATTATCCACATCAAGCTAAGTTTGTTTTCTGTGAAAGTTATATTTTAAAAAATGGAAGAGTAGAAGTGGGTAGAAATAAAAAGATCACATTCTTTTAATTCTCTATCAAAAAGCCTATTTTAGCTTTTTCTTTTATTTTCTTTTTAAATTCAAAACATTTATTTTTTGGTTTAATGTTCCACAAGGCCTGTAATGCGCCCTCATCCCAAAATGCAATCGCAAACATTTCTTAGTGCTAGCTAGGATTTTAAGTTTTTATATTATTAATTACCTCTATTTTACACTTTGCCTCCACCCTCAAGAATCGCATATATTTAATATTTTAATCTAATTTTCTTAAGTGACGTTGGTAATAAAAAAGCTGTTAGACTAAAATGCTCTTATATTTTAATCTAATTTTCTTAAATGACGTTGGTAATAATATTATAATAGGACAAAAATAGCAATCAGGCTAATTAGAAGACTCTTTTTATTCAGTTTAGCTTACTTAGTGTTTCATTGTTATTTTTTTTGTTGTTATAACGAAGTCACTAAATAAAATATTTTTAACTTAAAAACAATTATGAAATTGAAACTAATTTAATTTGCTTACCCTTGCTATTAATTTATTTGATCATAATCATTTTTATATAAATATTAAAAAAATGATCACATGTTATTAAGATAATTATTTCACGTCATAATAAGCAAATATTATATATGGGGTATCTGAGGGTACTTAAAAGAAAATTATTTATTTTAAAGTGAAAATATGACACATTTGAGTTAGATTAAAATTATAAATTCAAAAATTATAACTCTAATATAATATTTAAATGATTTCATTTTCGGGAGAGGAAAAAAGATTTGAGAAGCCAACAAAAAGATATTTGGTTTTCCATCACATATTAGCCCAATGAGGAGTGTGCATCGGAACCCGACCCAAACCCGATTAACACATATTTTCCTCACCTGATTCTATCATATATAAATATCGGGTCCCTATCCGAACAACTTGATTAACCGAAAATTAATTTTTTTAACTTACATATTTAAATTAAAATTATAAATTAATACAAATAAATAATATTAAATATCATAAAAAATATTTTAAAAATACAACAAACTAACAATTTAAAAATTACATTAAATATATATTATATATTAATTAATATTGTAGAGAAATTATAATTTTTTATTTATACATTAAAAATTTTATTTGTTCGGGTTAGTCGGATTTCACCTATTCCAATTCGAAACCTGATTAACATATATATCAATAACCGAACCGATCCTAACAATTCGATTAATTATATTCAAATATGTCGATTTGGATCGAATTGATTGAATTGGGTCGGTTTTTTGCACACTCCCACCGAACGTACAAGTTTAGATCAAACCAATGATCTAAATAGCCTTTTTTTTATTATTTTTTTGCCTTGGGCTTACGCAGGCCCATATTCATATAGTTAGATGATGTACGGGCCATGGCCGGTTTTCTCTTGATCAGATGACATGTGGCTATTTAGGACAACTTTCGACAATTGTCTGGACAACCATGCCCATTAACAACGACATACGTCATGTCTAACATGTTCAATATGACCGGTTGGATTAATTTCCTATCGCTAAGGAAATGGTTACAAATACAAACGTTTTTCTTTTTAATGTGAAAAAAAATTCAAACTCGAAATCTCCTATAATATTAAAATCAATATTGACTGCTGAGTATAATTTATATTCATTATTAGCTTGATTTATATAAAAAAATTGATAAATAAAATTTATAAAGGAAAACATATTCATCTGCAATCAGCCCTTTAAGCACTTTATTATTTTAATCTCATGTCTATTATTTGCTGAATCAGCCCACAAGCAACATAATTAAAATCGAACTGGATAAAGAACCGGCGAGGCTGAGAGTTTGTGGTTCGACCGATTCAACCGGGTTCAATCGGATTTTTTCTATTTTTAAAATATTATAATTTTATAAATACTATTGTATAAAAATTAAAAAAATATCCATCAAGCATTAATATATATAACAAATATTCTAATAATAAGTTACAAAACATAATTTTAATTTTATTATTACAAGTAATTAATTATAGATTTTTGAATATTATATATTAGAAATATAAAAATATAATTATATTATGAAAAAAATTTCATTTTTAGATGGAGTACTAATGAAGCAAACACAAAAAATATTAACCTTGCATATATGAGTATAATTATATTTAATTACAATAAATTTAAATAGATAATAAGTATATTAAATTATTAAGTGATATTTTAAACTTTAAAATACTAATTTTTTTAAATAAATAAATAATAAAAAATTAATATATATATATATACATATATATTTGATTACAATGAACCAAATATATAATAATTATATTAAATTATTAAGTGACATATTTAGAATTTAAAATACTAATTTTTTTAAATAAATAATGAAAAAAAAATATATATATATATATGAGGGGTGAAAAAATAAAAAAAAATCTAATTTTTTGCAATTTTCAGCCAAAAATCCGATTTTGTCCGATTTTTCGGTTCAATTCGGTTTTTTCGGTCCAATCCGGTTTTTTATCAATTCGATTTTGTACAGTTAAATCAACCGATTGACCTGCCGGTTCTCGATTAAACCAATTCAATTGATTGATCTGGTTCAATTTTAATAACTATGCCCACGAGTCACTATTTGATGGGTCGGATATCAATTAAGATATAAGAGAAAGGCATTCATAAATTGAGGGTATCAAATTGGTTGAGCAGATCAGTGAAACTGGCCCCAAGAGATTGAGCTATTTTAGGCAGTAAAACATGAGCTTGAAAGGGTACCGAAAAACTCATTTTTAGGCAAAATGAATCTGGTTATGAGCAGTGGATGGATCTAATCCCATGAATTATTTGCTAAGTTAATTACGATCATGTATACGTTCAGCTCAAATTCATAATACTAAATTAGCTTTCATTGTCTACTTTCTACCTGCCAAGAAAGCAACCATGTTACTTTTGCCAACCATTCTGGACCTCAAACCTTTCCTCTCTTAATATAAATAAATACAACAAACAGAAAAAATAAAAATCCTTCGAATTGGGGCATTAGCAATTTGGGTGATTCCTAAAGATACCACGTGGCATCCACTTGACCCCCAACCAATTAAGACGCACCACAGCGAAATCGAAAACAAAACTTTTGTTGAACGTTAGATTAATTAAATAAATAAATAACAAGTATAGATACATTTGGTTCTACTTCCACTGCGAATAATAGAATTAACACTTAATACTAATTACTAAACAAGAACACAATGAATACAAACAGTGTTGTTTAATTTCATTGGTTCATATTTATTTTAATGGACTGCGTATGGTACCCAATTGTTAATAATTTTTATAATAATATTGAAAAAAAATATTAATCTCCTTTATGAAAGGAAAGTAATTTTAAGTTTTGGATTAGAAGCATAGACCGAGTCACGTTTGAAACTTTTCGTTATAAAAAAGTCAAAGGGTTGACATTTCCACCCCCTTCTCTGCCAATGGGATTTAGTTTTATTTTTTTTTTCTACCAAACTCGAACGCCGTCTAATAAAAGTCACACCGTACGGTCAATGGATGCATAGAACTTGGCCAAAAGGAAGCTTCTTGGATTGGATGGATTATAATTTGGAATTTCGCTTCCCCCCTCCCCGATCAAAGTTAGGTGGCTAAAGTATTTACTTTTTAATTTGGGCGTAGATATGGAGCAAATACTGTGGAAAATTCGAGAATACTATATTTTATGAATTCTAAGATATTGTAGGGTCAAATTAACCGATTCTACGTTATCTACATGGAAACTGCCCTTAGCTTAGCACGTTGCTTCCAAACTTTCCATGCAACAAGTCATCATCTGTGGATTTCATTATAAATATAAAGTTTTTACATTTACTTTTGTGGTGTGAAAAGAAATATTAAAGTCTGAATAAACGTCTTTGTATTCATTTTCGCTTGTGAAATTATTTTTCGTATTTTCTGTGCACCTTAATTATATTTAAAGACTTCGAAAGTGGAAACAGAACATATATATCAATGTTGGTGGTTACCTGATCGTTCTTTTTTATTTTTTGAAAAAAAAAGACGAATAAAGTGTATTAACATGAATTTAATATTATTCTACACCGACTCCGCCAAACTTTGGCCTAAGATATTACAGCTCAAAATCCCAAAGCAAAGAAACGTTTCTATTTGAAGAAACGGGTTTCAGATTCTTCACCATCCGGTGATTATTGTAAAAGATAATATAATAAATATTCAACCATATGTGTAAATAAACGTCCCACACGCAAAAGTGACTCACATATTGACATTGCTATTACAAAACAGGTAGAACACGTTTCGAAACAGCTTTAATACTTTATAGGTGTCTTGGTTGGGTCCAGAAGTAACCTTCACTGTGTGGATACAAGTGGGTTATTTTCTGAGCTC
Organism: Excoecaria agallocha; assembly: GCA_037975025.1. Lineage (NCBI taxonomy): Eukaryota > Viridiplantae > Streptophyta > Magnoliopsida > Malpighiales > Euphorbiaceae > Excoecaria > Excoecaria agallocha. The sequence continues at coordinate 82,950,204 of CM075806.1, forward strand.
AAAAATATTCATACGTTTCTTGCATTGCCACTTTCCTTAACTGTGATTAATGTTTATATTTATATATATACTTCTTCACCCCAAAGGCATTCATTAGCATTTTTCTATAACTAAATTAATGTATTGTTGACAATTAGATATAAACACACTTTGCTGTGAACATTTTTTTGAAAATAATTAGCGGAAATTAATACACTGGAAAACATATATATTTTCTAATAATGTAGAAATGCTGTTAAATTATGAAATAACGTGATGAAAAAAGATGGGTGTTCATCAGAATTTCTTTTATTAAAAAAAAATATCAGGCACGTTTATATTTGATGCATAGGGAATCAGTAAAAATTTAAGACACGTGGAACATGAGGCGTTAAGAAAAACAAACCCATAATTTGGGGTAAACATATATAAAACACGTGCTTTTTATACGTTCAAGTCGTGGCAGCCAACGCTTTACAATTAATGACACTAGCGTACGTATAGTATTAGTATTTTTATTTTTTTAAAAATATTCGAATTATTTGTGGATAAAAAAGGATATCTCATTGTCCCCAATTGGATCATGATCAACACTTCAGATAATTTGCGAAAGTTTACTTATACAATCTTTATAATATATAGAAATGTTTATTTCATTTGGTTAATTGTATACTTTAACGTAAAAATTTCTTTCTATTAATAATATTTTTACATAGGTTTATACATCTCACATGAAAAACCATTGACATTGATTCATTGGATTTTGTAAGTGCGAAATGCGTGCAATAATTTACCGATAAACAATTAGGGAATAAATAAAATAATTATTTTTTTGAAACATAATTAAAATAATTAATTTTTAATACATTTATAATACTTCATTACTCCACTTGTTTTAAAAACTAGTTCACCTTTTTTCATACACTTCATGAAATAATTAATCAATCTGATTGGATTGATGCATTCTTGAATATATCCCTAATTTAATTAGAAGAATACTAATTACAAAATGTGGACCTATGTGGACCCAAATTACAAAATGAAGTCCGTTTGGCGTCCTAATCAGTTCCACGAGAAAACAAATGCCCAACATCACCCGAACCCTTCCTTCCTTTCTTATCCACTCTCCACCTAAACATCATCCTCATCGCCACCACCTCCATAACTACCGTTATTTTATTTCCTTTTTAAATATATTATATCTTTTTCGTTACAAAAAAAAAAAAAAAGAAAAATAATGATATTAATTATTGCCTAACACGCGTGAACCTCATGGACTTGAACTGGAAGCTTAGCTACTCTAATAATGTACAATACAGTTAAAACCGTCAGCTCCTCTATTCTTTTATTTAAAAATAATAATAATAAAGAATTCTTCCATTTTCAATGGCTTGGTCATGACTCATGCGCTAAGTGGCCTTAACCGAAACTCCAACAAACTATGCCACCGGCCTCGCCTCTCACGCGGTTCTGCGAAAGCCCAGTCAGAATGCTTACGTTTACGCGGCGCATTTTAGACCCAGTCCGCTTACTTAATTATGGAAATAAAATGTTCAACACTTAATTAAACAATAGTTTCACAAAAAAAGAAAGTTAATTAAGCAATGATTTATTAAGCTGATTAATTACAATAATTTTTTAAAATGAAAAAAAAAAATCTGTATTAAATTGAATATCAAGTCTAAGAACGTAGCAACTGAAACAGAGTGTTCAAACTGCTATGTACAAAAGAATTTCTAACTGAAAAGAATCATGGAAATTGAAATTAAAAAACAAAGGTTTAATTGATTTTTCTAAAATCTTGTTTCCCTAAAAAGTCCCTGCAGAACTCCAAGATTTTCTACTGATCTTGAGAGTCTTCCGTCTTGGTTGCCAGCAGAAGACGGGGCTTCTTCGCTGGCAAAGGGCTCATAACTTCGTCATCACCGGAGTCGATGAAATCTGCTGCAAACTCCGGCAAGGCAGGGAGGTTAAGGTCAAACTCACGGTGTCCATGGCTGAAGCTGTGAGTATTTGTAGAGCCAACTCCTTCAGAAGCTGAAGTCACTCCGCTCTTCTCGGCAGCTCCTGCGCCGCCTTCGTAGTGACACCTCTTGTGTCCGCCCAAGGCTTGTCCAGTAGGGAAACACTTGTGGCAGATGGAACACTCGTGAGTCCTACCGCTGGAGTTAGACACGGTGGCAGAGGTGGTTGTAGTCGAAGCTGACTGGTCATCGCCGCCAGCAAATTTCCTATGACTTGCCTTGTGTCCACCTAAAGCTTGGTACGAAGAAAAAGCCTTGTTACAAACGCTACACTTGTAACTAGGTTTGTTTTCAGAATTCGCCGGAATCTGAGGGGAAGGAGTAGGAGAGCGGCGGCGTAGGGAGGCGGAGGAGGTGGAAACGCCGGTGTTGCCACGAGCAAGCATAACAAGGCAAAGAGCGAGATACTCTTCCTCGGTGGGCTGGTGATGGGGACGCTTAGAGCGCTTGCGCTTGGTCCATGGCTCAGCCAAACTGTGGAGACTGCTAGAATCCTCAAATTGAAAAGATGGAGGAGCTGTTGTCGGAGAGTTGAGAGCTTCAAGTGCCATATTTGATCTGAAATGAAACTGAAACTAACACAGAGCTGAAAGGAAATCAAAAGAAAAGAAAGAAAGAAAAAAAGAAAGGCGGTGGATTTTTTAAATTGGTAGGACTGAGTTTAAGTAAGAGTGAAAGGTGAGATGTGTTTATAAAGGGAAGAAAGTGGTGACTGGGAGTAGGAAGTTGCGGAACAGGGGGTGGGAAAGTAAGAGGAGGTGTGGAGAAATTTATTAAATTAAAATAAATAAATGGATTCCGAAAAGGGAGTGGAGCACGTTTAGGCTATGTATTAAAAATAATAATAAAAAAAGGATTTCTTGGCGGCCAATTTTGAGTTTTCTTGGTAGGCAAAAGTTGAGTGACTGACCCAAAGTCGGTCAAACAAAGGAAGAGAATAGTATTCAGTAGAAATAGGACTAGAAGTAGAACTGTAGATATTGCTAAAAGTGGGTCCGATCCAAAAATAAGATCAGCGAGTGAAGTGAAGACTGGGTAGGACTTGTTCCAATTCCAATGCAAAAGGTATTTCCTTTTCAAAATCAATAACGCGTAAGCTAATTAAGCAGGCGGCACCCAACTAGACTTTTTCCCGTTGATTTGTATTAGAGCCGACATTCATGCATTAGATTAGATTAGATTAGATTAATTACAAGGATAACAGCAGTTAGCAACTTCCAAGTGGTAGTATAATTAAATGAAGTATATCGCTTATATTTTACACGCGGCAAGCAATTAGGTTCGAAGAAAGAAAAACATGGAACAAGTTACTACTTACTACCGGTTAGGAGGCGAATCACGTGGGGTTTTTTGGTGTGGTGGAGAAGCTACTGCAGCCAAGTGGAGGGTGTGGAGTGGAAGGCCTTAGGAGTATGTACCACATACATTCAAGTGGGTGAGTTCGTTCAACTGTGTACTCTTTATTGGATGAGACACTTCCCCTTAATTGTCTTAAAAACCCACGCTTACGGATCAATCATAACTTAAAATATCTACACTTAATTATAATCGATGAATCATGTGATTCTATTGGTTGATTGTCTAGTAAATTAGATCGCCTAAAAAAGGGAAAATTTTGACAGATTTTTAGTAGATGAAATTCTAACAATTATAATGGTATATATTGAAAAATTAAAAAAAAAAGTAAGAATTAAATGAGTTTAAATAACTTAGTTCATGGAGCTGAGTAATTTTAAGTGAAATTTCCGCTACTATGAATACTAAGTTTATTTTCAAAATATACGCGAAAGAATTTTAATATAATATATTTTTTCTCTATAACAAATTTAAAATTAATTTAATTATTAAAAAGTTCAAGTACAGTCCGATCGAACAAACCTTTTTTTGTAGAATTCTTGTCTTGATAAGTCCGATCGCTCTTATCTTTCAAGTATACACAAATCTAAGCGTCACTCTCTGACTCGTCACACACGATTTATTTCTCTCTAAAGATTCACAGATTATCAGATAGTTTAAAAAAAAATTCAAGTAATATATGCGTGATCAATTTGTGAAGCTCAAGCGAATATTGTACGGTTTTATGTTTTTCTTTTTATTTTCATATTATTAATTAGAACATGATATATGAATAGATAATCCAAGGCAAGGTTTTCTTAATAGCCATGCTATTGGAAAGTTGAAGAAAGGCAATTAAGATTAGTTTTTCTGTGGCATTATTCAACCTTTTTACATGATTAAGGTTTGAACTCTATCGCTAATTTTTTTTTTTTTTTAAATGAGATGCCAGAAGCATCCAGATAATTACAGTTGTACTTTTTTTTTTGCAGGCCAAAGATATCTGTTCACCGAATTCAGATTAGCATGGAACAAGTGAGATTAACGGGGAATAAGTAAAGATTGACTATTAAAATAGGTAATCCTAATTGATTTGCAAGCGGTTTTAAAATATTCTATATGGTAGTATTTAATATTCATTTGCTTTATCCTAATTAATTTTTGTGTATTAACTTCTTCTAAGTCAATGAGCGCAGCTCATGTACTGTGTCCATGATTTAAATATTAAACTTGTTTATCTAGTACATGATTTAAATATTGAACTTGTTTATCTTGCCACAAATAATAATATTAAACTTGCTTGATACATCATGGAAAATATTTGTTTTTACCCTATGTTTAAGCCACTTCATGACATGAAGCCAAAGCGGAAATTTTGTACTGAATTACCGTCATTGTTAGGCAAATTTGCGACTTTTCTTTTTATCGCTGCTCTGTTTAATTCTTCGAGTTTTTCTTTTTATTTTTTAAATTAATGTTCATATCATGGATGGAAATATAACTATTTATTTTCGTAAGTGAACTGTCATTTTGTAAAAAAAAAAAAATAGTGAATGTTGGTTTTTAATTTTTTATGTATAATTATATCTGAAGACATTTCACCTAACAAATAAACTAATCGTATTGTTGTAATAAACAATAGTAATTGACGAACGCAATTCACTTAATCTATAGTTAAGCTTTTTCGGTGTACCTGTTTACTTTTGGCATTTAAACCACTCTGCTTTAACTTAATCTTTATTTTAAAATTTAAGAATGAAACTAAAGTAAAAACACTTGTATTTGTTTTTAAATGTCTACACAATCATCTTACAATATTCGTTTTTTTTCGTTTACATCGTAGGGATCTAGTAAAAAAAAATGGAAACGTAAAATATTAATTTTTCAATTATAAATTTTTAGTATTTTATTTTAAAAATTTCCATACTCAAATTAAATTAAATTAAATTAAACAGTAAAATATAAAAATATCTGCCGCATAATCCACGGGAAAGAAAAAGTTGCAAGTTTCATTGAGTGATGAAGTCGGCTTTAGGTAGCAGCCACTGAAGCCAGCAGTCAACGTTGCTAACGGATGTGATGCGGAGAATTTGGTTCCAGCTCCTGCGGTATTAGAAAGCTCACCTTTGTGTAGGTTCCCAAAGATATTCAAGAAGGAAATAAATTAAGTGCTTTGAAATTTTTTGGCCAAATTTTTAAATAAATAAAATTTTATGTAAGATAATAATAGAAATAGATTTTGCAAGTTCTTTTTAAACTTCAAATATATTTCTGAAAAAGTGTGTTAAATTTATTGTGAATATTTCAGAAATTCGTTTTACAGAATTTTGAAAACATAAATTTTCAGAATGTAAAATAGAATTGTGAAAGATAGAAAATAGAACAAAAAAGTAAAGTACACACAGAATTTATAGTGGTTCGGCCAACCTGCCTACCTCCACTCCTCAAGAATCACTCTTGAGCTTTTGTCTGCACTCTTAACTCTTTTAAGGGCAAGAGTCAAAACCAATATATAAACCTATGTATATCTACCCACAATCTTTTTTCCAAGTAAAAAATTAAAACACTTACTAGAATTTCTCTTAGGTTCTAGCCAATCCAAATTCACAATATTTCACATTAGAGATTCCTCACAAATAATTACAACAAAAACTATAATCAATTGAGGATGATAAATAAGAATGAAGTGTAAAGATGAAAAATGAGATTTAAAACAAGTAAATTTTTCTCTTAAGAGTTAGAAAATCTTTTCAATATTTTCTCTCAACTTCTAAATGATCTAACAACACATATTTATACCCAAAAACATGGTTTGAAAAGAGAAAACACAAAACTGGTCGTTTATGACCGTTAGAAAACAGAACAGACGAATCTGCTTCTAACTAGCCGTTATTTTGTCTTTTAGCGCAAAACAGATTTTCGATTAAAAGGCTTGTCAGATTTCTAATCAAATTTCTAATTTAAATTCTGACGGACCAATTTCTAAAGTATTTTCTGAAAAAAACCAGTTTTAACTAAAAACGAGATTTATGACTTAAAAATATTTTTTTGCAATTTTAAAACTTAAAATATGTATGTATGAATGACAATTTGATCTTCAAATTGATCTTACAATTTAATAACCTAACTTTCCTTAGACTAAAATATTCTTCAACTTGATCTTCAAGGATTCATTCTACAATCTTCATTTTGAATAATTTCATCAGAAGTATAAATAGAAATGCCTGCAAAATATTGTTTAGAAAAAATTTCTCAATAGAGTTTATATAAAATTTGATTATCATCAAAATTTGAATATGGACTTGGGCCAACACTTTGCCATACAACTTTTATGTAATTTACCTTTGCACATTTAATGGTACCTCATTGCCGATATCTTATTCCCACAAATCATTTCAAAAATTCATTGCATCCATTCTAATTAGAAGGCAAAATAATAATAATAATAATAATAATAATAATAATAATAATAAATGGTAATAAAATTCAGAGTAGATGCCTGTAAATTGATTCCCTTTCGGTTAGTAGGACATAAATACTAATAATAATACTAATAAAGAAAAAGAAAAAAGAAAAATCTTGAAAGTTCTCCCAAACGACATACCAGTTTGTCACTTTATGGACTTGCCTATAGCCACACAATTATCAAAAATCTCAAACTTTAGATGCTTTACTTAGCATGCTAAAAAGGTGAAAAACTGTTACATACCTTTCGTATTGAATATAGACCGAACTGTCCCACGACATTTTAAATCCAGTTCATTTACTGCTTTAATAGGCGAACAGTCCAATCAACATATTTTATAAATTATATTTTATATTTTAAATTTAAATTCGAAAGCTCTAATTATAGTTTTTTTATTAGGTTTAAATTAAGTAAATTTATTTATTTCCTTAACAAGGGAAGGATAAGATAATGGATTTCAATGCCTATGGCTTTGAAGCTTGGAGAACCAGATGGCTAATGCGGATTATTCGTTCAAATTTAACAATAAAATGTCATGTTCTATTGTTGCTTTTCAGGAAGTTATTGTAGGCTTAGCATGTAGTTACTGGGCTTAGGCCCCGTTCGACAACTTGCTGGACTTCTTTAATTGTTAATCCACTCAATCCACTGTCCTTATTTAATTTTTTAAGCATCGCAAAGGAAATGACTATTTATTCTGTTCGAATTTATCATGAATATGGAAGTGTTTTTTTTTTTTTCTTCTTCTTTTATGGAAGAAGTTATACAGTAATAGAGTGACGTAAAGTGAATGTGGGTATAGAATTTTGAATGTCTTTTATCTATCTAACTGTGGATAATGGAATATTGCAAAGTGCCAATTGATTTTGTAAACTTATTCTATGGTAATATGATGGGCTGTGCACTTTGGTCGGCCCGCATGATTCTATTCCAGTAGTTGTGGCGTAAAAATGTTGCAATCGTCAACATGCAAATCTCTGAAATATTTGAGGAGATGATCCAACTCATTAAAAAAAAAATCAATTGTCTTTTTGCATAAAAAAAAAATCAATTGTCTTTTTGCATTTTTCTTTCTCCTCCGTTATTTATTATTTAACAGAAGATACATAGATTAATTTATTAAGAAAAAAGGCAAATAATTCTAATTGCTTAAACAGGATTTATGCTTTGATTTATTAACAATAATTTATGATTAATATAATTAACAAATAAATTTATTAATTCGTGCAGCTAACAATATTGCTAAGAGGAGACATGGAATTGATTGAACCATGGGCGAGTCGTCAACGCTGCCAATAATTCTACCAATTGAAGATTATAGATTAGCGGCCAGATTCATGCAAATGCAGTGTTTTTATATTTCTAATGATCAAAATGCATGCACCTCAACTAGCTCTTTAAGTCTTTACACAGAATCATGGTTAGAAGTCTCTTTCTTCCCACTCTAAATTCAGTCTCCCCTCATTGCCACTCACCTACCTCTCACCAACTCCTATCTCCGTCCTCACAACCACCGTCTGTTTGGATCGGACAACCCTCCGGTACTCGCCAATCGCCCTCGATTCGCTCGCGAAATTACCGACCTGTCCTTCCCTCTCTCCGTGGTGCCGGTGGCGGTAAGTTCAAAATGTTTAAAATGACGAGAGATATTTTGGCCGTGGGCAATTTCGTCCAAAAGAATTTTTAACCCCATTGGTCCCACCTTTTGTTTTTTTTGATCCGTCTGCGATTCAACAGAATATTTGCGCTTTCCTCTTTTTTCTGTGTCTTAGTCTCTCTTTTACTGTAACCATCTGTATTCATAGAAACTGATTCGGAGCCGCTGTTGAGTACAGAGATGGCCGCTCAAGAAGAGAGAGATCCTCGTATAAAGAGGATTGCCTCTTCAATTAGGGTGATACCTGACTTCCCCAAGCCAGGTTTTCTTCTTAATTCAGCTTTTATTTTGGTTCAGTCTTTAGTGTCAGCTTCATTTTTCTTTTTATTGATTTTAGTCGATGTAGAAGCTCTGTTGAGGTCTGTTTGCTGTTTTTTATTTGATATCTTTTGGGGTTGGAACTAGGGATTCTGTTTCAGGATATAACGACGTTGCTTTTGGACACGAAGGCGTTTAAGGACACAATAGATTTGTTTGTGGAGAGATACAAGGGGAAGGGCATCTCTGTCGTTGCAGGTAATCCTTTTAAGCTTCATTTCTGAGTTTGATTTCGTTGTCATAATTTGTTTCTTGGTAGGATGATATTGAGCTTGATTGTAGCATTCTTTTGTTCACAAATTACATATCCTCCAAGTGCCAATAGAAGTCTCCTCAAGTGAAGTGTTTCCTTGAAAAACATAATACTTAATCAAAAGGATCTATTCTAGATACTGGATCTTTCACCATCAGTTTTGATTCTTGTTTCTCAGCTTCCTTTTTTCGTCCCTCATCAGAAAGTTTGTTTTGCATTTTTGTATTTGAACGAGAATGCTGCAGTTTCCAGGAGAATAATTAGTTGTAGAATTGCAAAGACGGGGCTATAATCAGTATATATTGCTCATGAGTCAATAGCTATCATTCTAGAAAAAATTACTATGTCAAAATTTAAAAAATATGATGACATGTGAACGGAAAATGTGTCATATCATAATTAACTCATTGCAAAAATGTATATGCAGCGGGGAAATTTGCCATTCTAAAGAGCTGTGGTGGTTATTTGGTCCCTGCAGAGCTGAGTGTGTCAAAAGTAAAACAAATTGTTTTTTTTTTTTTGGACTGGAACAGTAAGAGAGTAATTCAGAAAAATGTAGGACAACTATCTGAACAAAATAGTTAGTCATTTTGCTCGATTAGATGCTGACTTTCTTGTTTCTTTTTCCATGAAGTGCTTTGATATCTTCTATAATGTATTCTGACATGGATTTCATGTTCAGGTATTGAAGCAAGAGGTTTTATATTTGGCCCTCCTATTGCATTGGCTATTGGGGCAAAATTTGTCCCTATGAGAAAACCTAACAAGTTGCCTGGTATGTCTTTTGCACTTGAATATGCTTTGCTGAAATAAATAAATAAAAGTTTAATAGGTAAAATTAGAAAAATATTTAAGAAGTAACATATTTTGTTACATGTCTGTCACTTCAGTGCTATGTTAGTGCTCTGTCAACACCATTAATTTAGAGTCGAGAAAAGTTATTTATATGGGTATTTTCGTACTAAATTTTGTTACATCAAGAGCATTTTTAATTTAAAATAAACGATAGAAGCATTTTATTACCTTGAAAAAAAATGTAAGGAGCATCTTTTTACTTTTTCCCTTTAATTTATTGTAGCAGCTTAAGAATGAAAAAATTAGATAATAAGTGATTACATATGCTAACGGCAACACAGCCAGTTTGTTTTGTAAGCTTACAATTTATGATGTTAATTCTTACGTGTTTCCTGTTTTTATCAGGGGAAGTTATTTCAGAAGAGTACTCATTGGAGTATGGAACAGACAAAATGGAGATGCATGTTGGGGCTGTACAAGCAGGAGATCATGCTTTGGTTATAGATGATCTCATTGCAACTGGTGGGACCTTATCTGCAGCAATCAAACTACTTGGTAATATTTTAAATCTTAAATTCTATTGCACTTTAAATCGTAATTATGTTTATTCCTCATAAGCATTCCTTTTTATGTATTTGTTTAACCTTTTTTTGAGACTTCAAAGGATGTGCTTACATGCTTGCTATCGTTGTCCTTTAAAAATGAAATGGGTTCTTTCCTTTGAAGAGGAAAGGGAGTGCATTTTTTGAGACATTCTGAGCTGAAGTTAGAGCCTCATATGTTACAGAACAGCTATGCATGCGAAGGCTAAGTTTTTCTTTGCATTGATTAAAGGAATGGCCTATGCAATTTCTGTCATTAAGGCAGCATGATCTCTTCTGTCTTTATAATAAATTGGTATTTTAATGTGCAGGTTATTAATACATTTATTCTTTTTTTTTCAATTATGTGTTTGGTGAGCCTACACATAAATATTTGTTGGAAGCATGTGCAATTTGCATTGCCTTATTACTGTTCATTAATTACCAACTTTTGGCTATTCAACTTTGTGATGAAAATTGTGTTAATCTTCTCTATCAAATCAGTAATTCCCTGTCTTCTCTTGCAGAGCGTGTTGGGGTCCATGTTGTAGAATGTGCTTGTGTTATAGAATTGTCAGGGCTGAAGGTATGCCAAAAATTTTACATTGAGCAGCCGTCTATGTTACTGGTAACTATTAATATGATCAGTCAGCATCAAAACCCGTGATTGGAGAGCTTTAATTTTTTCCAATTGTTCTCATTTGGACTCTATGCATCGCTAATAGGAGAATGTTATGCTTTCACCTCCATAAATTTTCTATAAAAATGGAATGCAAAAATTCAGCTAGTGGTGTCTTTTACCATTATTGCAGTTTTCAACATGGCACTGAGCTTCTTGTAGGCTGAGAATTGAAAATGATGGCATGATATAGTTCAAGGATATGAGATTTATGTTATTTTAAGCATTTTTCACTTGTCAATCATTTATGGAGTTTGAAGAGTGGTACAACTATCAGCTATGCACTATTAGCTAATTAACCGATGACTTTTCCTATATGTCTATAGATTCAAAGATATATCGAAGTTTGTGACGGATTGCCTATGTTTGCTGTCACATGCTGTTCTATGGTTCCTTTCTGAAGTCAATTTGGTCAATATAACTGTAGTGGAAGAAACTTTTAAGTCCTTGTGATGAGTGTTGATTTATAAATTTTTAGAAAGAATAGATAATTGAATGTATGCAATATCCATTTCTCATAGCCTTTTTAGTTTTATTAGAAAGTTAGGAGCATCTAACTGCCTGAACATTTTTGGAATGGCTTTTATGTCTTTTAATCTTATTATGAAAAATAATATCAAGAATATAGTGAGGGTTCAGAGTGCTTGTATCATTATTTGGGAAATGAACTTTGGTGTGTGATTATTGGGAAAATTTTAGTCAATGCATATCTGAAAGCTTGTAGGAGGATGTTTATTTTTGTGTAACTGGATTTGTTGTATATGTTCACAAGCCATTTCGGATATTTCTTTGGGCAATGGCAATAGCTACTCTGGAGCAAGTGAGATTATTTAGTCACTAAATTAATATGCTATTACAAGATCATGTTAACTTTGTGGGGGATACGTCACCATCCTAGTGCCTATAAACCACTTGTTTTGAGCTGGCAAATGAGCTCAAGAAAATATAAATCCAGTCTATATTACCCCTTGTGACTAGTTACAATCTTTATATATATCTTGTTTATTAGTTTCTTCTGCATGTGCCCTTTTCTTATTTTTTTCAGGGTCGGGAACGGATAGGAGAGACACCATTATTTGTTCTCGTGGACTCTGCTTGAATCTGCTGTTTCTATGATTGTGATTCTATCAATGTCTTGATCGCTGGAACTCTGCTCAAATGACAAACATGAGATCTAATGATTCGTGAAGGGAACTTGATTGGTAATAAAGCTCTAGCCACCACACATGGTACTCTTTTAATTTTTCCGTAGATTGGATTGTGCTTTAGTTTAAGATTGTTATTGGCCTTATGCCTGTGTGGTTAGCAACTTTTGAGACTGGGGGAATTAAAACCCTTGATGTCTGGTCTTGGGGTCTAGGGGAGTGTATGCAGCAAATTTCTTTGGCAGTGAACGAAATCGTTTAATCTTGGTGGCTGGAAGAAGCCTTAAATATGAATTCTAATGTCTGTATGCTTTATGTATGCCATTTAAATTTTTGATGTGTTTGGAGGTTGATCTCTCTCATTTGTCGCATCAGTTTTTATTTGTGGAATTCTTACTCCAAATTGGAGTTGGGGAAACTGTTGTTTGAAGGATTGACGAGAAACTGCTATTTTTTTAAGAACATGAAATCCGGGTGTAGAAAATCCTGTATGTTGTCTACAAGGAAGGGGTCAGGGTTGATACAGGATTGGATTCGTTTGTATTTTTTATTTCTTTTATACTCAACTCCGTGTGATCATTTGTTTCTTAATCTGCCCCATGTATTTGTTTTTGGTTTTCACCATCAACTTCTTTTTTTTTATTCAAATTTTGTTTCTCCGAGCCCCGTTGTTGCAGCCGTGCAGTCAACAGCCCACGTCAGCTCCACGGGCTGTGGAAAAAACAAAAAGTATGGGGTTCTATGTAAAAGAAAGGCAAACGCAGGACGGAAATAAGAAAAAAATAATTTTAAATCAGTGGTCAGTGGCGAAACAAGTCATGTTTTGCAACGTTAAGGCTTAGCTCCAGCCGGTATAAAAACAGTACCATACCAATAAATACATATAAGAACACCATAAGTGTTTATTTGGTGCGCGATATAAAATGCTATGTGCAAATATGCACTGTTATAAGGATTTAATATTATTCTATTTTTGGTTCAACGATCTAGATTTCTGTGCATTTGGTGCACCTGAACACTGCCCCATAAGTTGGGGCTGGTTTTTAAGCTAATTTTGTCCAGGTTATTGGGAAATTGGGGATGGATGTCATAGAATGAAGAGATGCGTGAAATTATTATTTTCAATTACTGAGAGGATTGAGGAAATAACCCTTTGAACGTTGTGATTGAATTGAGAGAATTTCAGAGAATCTTAACATGGCTGTCTTCAACCACATGACAAATCGGTTATTACGAAGGGAATCACAAAATATCCTACTTCATATTGAATATCTCTAGTCTATATGGGTTTATGGATGATTGCATTAATTAATCAAATCCAATTGTTACTAACAAATTAAAATTTAAGTCATCAAGGAGATTGATTGTGCGTCATGATATTAAATGGAATTTCTCTTCATAGCTGGTCGATAGTTACTAAAGCAGTGCCTTATAAGATACTGAAAAATCAAAGCTATAAAGCCCATTGATTAAGAGGTCCAAGAATTAAAACTCAGCATATGCCTCCTTTGGCCAATCGGCTAAAAGGTACAAGAAATGAGGTCATTCGATCGGATGAGATTTTTCTAATATAACAAATTTGTCTGACATATGCCACTTTCAAAGTCATAATTGCCTATATCATAGGCTATACATGCTTCATAGTAAGACAACTATTTAAAAATACTGTTCAACCCTTTTGGATACTATAAATAACAGGTTCATTTCTATAGTACCCAGACTCTTTCTCTCTCAAAATATATATATGTTCTCTCTCTAAAATTTCTCTCCCAATAGTTAACTCAAGCATCGGAGTGTTAATGCTCAGACAATCGAGCCAGTACCTTTTACAGGTTTTGTCCCTTATAGTTTGATTGGAATGCGCTCTTTAGCCTATCGAGATTCTCCAGTTTTCCATGCAAGGACTCACCCCTTCTTTCTGAAAAAATGTGATTTATCATTTAGTACTTTCGTTGACAGACGATGGCTGAGCAAACAACGTACGACCCCGTATCCCTCGAAAAAATATGAATTCGCAACTGAGACAATGCGTCATAAAAGTTTTCGAGACTACATGGAAGGCGGCTTATGATAAGAACGGAACTTGAAACTAAAAGAAAGCAAAAAATCACGTGCCAAGGTCGAAAGGAAGCAAAATGTCTTCCTTTCGAGATACCACGCAATAGACGTCGGAGATTCCTAGAACTAATCTACTGAAAAAAATAATGGGAGGGATGAAATGGTCACCTCCCTCCTTATCTTCGGAACAAATTAGATAAAGGTCCCCATTCTCCTTATACCAAAGAAAAAGATCGATCTCATGGCCTAGGTTCCAAGGCCAAAAGGTCATCTTGAAATAATCTTTCCCCATAAGCAATAGAGCTAATTGGGAAAGTAGACATAATATTGAAGGAAGATGAAATTATTCGTACTAGTATTGAAGGAGAACGAAACATCCCCCCTCGATATCATGCATCAAGGCGCAAATCCTTATAATTCTCTTGTAAAAAAAGATGCATGGGAACAAGGAATTGCCTCTATATGCTTTAATAATACAAGATATGGATGTTGACACATCTGCCTTACTAGCTTCTCCCTTCAACAAAAAAGAGAAAAAAGCAAAAAATATGATCAAAATGGGAAATAAGGAAAAAGACAGGCGAGCAGAGACCTTCCTTCTATTTTCGATCAGACTAAAGGCAAAAAAGAGGAAATCGAGTTGGTAAAAGAAGAAGCCAGGTCAGATCTCCCTCACTCAAGCATCAAGAAGAGCTGATTGAGGGATTTCATTCCAATCAAAATAATTATTGGATCTTAGAGATGACCGTGAAACAACATCACAGATAAAAACAACTGGAGAAAATACAGGGCAAGAAAGGAGAATAAAAAAGAGGTAGAAAAACCCCTTAAGACTTATTAAGAGGCGGAAGTCGAATTGGAGAAAGGTGGCGTTAATGCCAAAAGAGGCAGAAATGCCAGATGGAAAATGAGGAAAGGAAGCAAAGTACCCATGGCAATTAATGTCAAAAATAATAGGTCTTCACTCAGTTAATATATTTTCCTATAGTGAAGAAAGCCTTAAAAGAAGGAAAGCCTCAAAGCAAGAAATCCCAATCGAAAAATCGATGAAAAGTTATCCCGATCAAAAGATCGATGAAATTTTTTTATCATTCTAATTAAAAGATAGATAAAATCTTGTTAAATTCAAAAAATCAATGAATAAAATTGGCTTATCAAATTCTCGTTTCTTAACTTCACTCGACCAACGATCTCCCGATCGATTCGATTCAATACTCATATCGCAAATAAAAGATAAGCGAGAAAAATGGAATGTATTAAAGCTCTTTCAAAGGCATTACATTTGAAGTTTATAACTCTTATATCTACTAATTACCAATGTTCCTTAACTTTTAAGACGTTGCAAATATCTTTCACTTGTGACGCCTCGAAACCTGAAAAATGAGAAAAGATCAGCCATGGCTTAAGAAGATGAGGACGAAGGAAGCAACAAAAGATAGAGAATGCATCATCCAATATAATAGGTGATGCCCAGGTAGGAAATCATCCGATTGTTCATTTATCTTTCTGAAATGGCAATTTCAAAGTAAGGCAAGAGATAGTTAGGAGAAGTAAAAGCAAGTGACAAAGAGGAAAGCAGGTCTTAGGAAGGAGGACAACAAAGATAAAAGAGAATAGATAATAACACAAATAATTGACTCTATTTATAAGAGTCTAGAGGTACACATGGCAATCCTAATAAAATGAGGAGTCAAAGAAAATGAATAGACATAATAAAAGCTCGAAAATCGAAAAGTCATAAAGAGCATTTAACTGATGTCATTTTTTAAAGAACACGATTAAAAGACTTCTCCAAAAGATGCGATCAAACACAAGCGTTAAGAAGGTGATAATCGGATATCAAAGCAAATGTTGAAAGTCAGTAGCAGAAACATCAAGGCTCTAACCGACCAATCAAAATAAAGCCTACTTTGAACCTACTAACGACAAAGGATGAAATGCATGGATTTCGAGAAACTAAACTGATCGAAATAAATTTGCATCTTCGCAATAACATGAGATAGATAAAGAAGTAGGGCGAAAAACTATACGATACGAAAAGTATATGAGGAATAAAGAGCTTTTTTGCTTGGAACAAAATCAAAATAGCTAGCCGATCAAAGCGACAAACCAATTATCAACATCAAGGAAGAAAATAATTGTGTAACAAAGCAACTAGCCTAATCAAAGCAAATCTATCGAATGATAAAGATAAGTCCAAATTATAATATCTTTCATTTTTAATTTTTTAGCGGTATAACACAAAATAAATAGAAAAGAATAGGATAAAATAACACAAAATGAAATTTATTCAATCTTCAAAATTACAAAGTTAACAATACATGGGATACAAAGCTCTCTTTAGAAAAAAAAGGGAGGAGCAATGAATCCATAACTCCGCTACAACAAGATCACCTCTAATCCTGCAACTTTACTTCATCAGAATGGCATCAAAATGGAGAGGCAAACACAGGGATGTATCCACCACCATAAGAAGTCCAGGCTGAGAGAAGAAAGTAGCAAAGGAGGATGGAAAACACATAACTTACTACTACAGGCCATGCGCTACTAAGAAAGCACCTAGTAATTCATTCATCTTCCTAAAATCGAAAAGAAAATGGGAAGAATAATTAGGCGGTTCCATGAGGAAAAATGCAATGCAACTTCAGAAAGCAAATCGCAGAAAATGGCAGGGAAAGGAAATAAAAGACACAACTATTTATAGTATTCTTCATCTCTATAAAACTAAATAAGAAAGGCCACGTAGCTCCGCTATTTAATGGAGGAGTAAAAGGCACAATAATTAAAATGCGAAAGATGAAGCAACAAAATGAAGTGCCTTTTTCGAGTCACCGTTTTCGAAGTGATGCAAGGAGAAAAAAATAACGCGACGATTTGAATGATCGCGATCAGACAAGATAATCAAGAATGGTCGAAATGCCTGCAAGTAACTTTTGACCTCGTAAATAGATAACTTATGGAAATTGTAAAATGCAACAGGGAAAGCAAAAGGATTGAAACACCGAGAAGCCTAAGCTAGAAAAATGCCATACAGAATCACAAAAGCATCAGACAAATAGGTTAGAATAACAAATTTTGAAAATGATTTGTGTCTATAAAATTGTTTGCATGATAAGAAAAAATCTCGATCGACGTAACATTCCGATCGAAGTAACTTTTCTCGATCAATTTAACATCCCGATCGAAATAACTTTTCTCGATCAACGTAACATTTCGATCGAAGTAACCTTCTCTTGATCAACATAACATCCCGATCGAAATAACATTTCTTAATTGACATAACATTCCTATCGAAGTAACTTTTCTTAATCAATATATATTCTAATCAAAGTAATTAAAATTTTAGGCTCTTGCCTGATATCCAAATTATCGATTAACGCTCATCACAATCAAAATATTTAAAATTCTAAATATCTTCTCAATCGACCCACTTTCTCGATTAATGATTAAATTTCAAACTCGCCAATAAGAGACTCTATAACTATCGAGCGTCCGTCATCCAGATCGCCAAACCTTTGAACTATTGAAAGAGGGACGAGTCAACAAATCAAATAAATTATTCGATCTTTTGATTGAAAGCCTTATTCGATCGATGAAAATCTCAATCGAAGCAGTTAAAATACCAATAGTTCAATTGATGATTCACTCGATTAACAATTGATGTAAACGAACTTAAAGTCCATCATGAAAACATCACCAAAAGGCCAAATATCTGTCATGAAAACATTAGAGTCCAAATCTTAGATCCCTTCTAAAGAACGATCGAACTGGTTGAGATGGGTAAATGATAACACCCTAAAAAATCAAAGCTATAAGACCCATTGGCTAAGAGGCCTAAGAAATAAAGCCCAGCAAATGCCTCCTTTGGCCAACCAGTTAAAATGCACAAGAAATGAGGTCATTCGATCGGACATAATCTTTCTGATATGACAAAGCCATCTGACACACGCCATCATCAAAGTCATCATTGCCTATGCTACAGGCCATATCTGCTTCAGAGTATGACAACTATTTACTATTCAACCCTTTTGGATACTATAAATAACATGTTCATTTCTATAAAACCCAAACTCTTTCTCTCTCAAAATATATATATGCTCTTTCTCCTTAAAATCTTCTTTCCTAATTGCTAACTTAAAAATCGGAGTGCTAACGTTAGAACAATCGGAGCAGCACCTTTTATAGGTTTTATCCCTTATAATCCGATCGGAACGTGCTCTCCAACTCATCGGGATTCTTTAGTTTACCATGCAAAGACTTGCCCCTTTTTTATAAAAAGTTGTGATTTATCAATGCCTATTTAACAATTGTATATACTTGGACAATTAGGACTGGTGAATGTCAATGTTAATTTCCAGCCGAATCAGGGTATTATTACTCCCAATGAAAAAAAAAATGAAAAAGTGTAGTTACTCGACCTGCTAATGTGATGATTGTTTTACTTAAAGCCACAAGTTCAGAGTTTTACTTAGAACTCTTATTCGACCTTTATGGTCATTTAAGAATGATAACCTACAAACAATATAATTAGTGCAGAATTGTTATAAGCCCTTACTATATATAGTAAGGTATTTCAATTTAATTAGATTAGTCCTCCAGTTCTGAACACGCTTACTTAATCATTGAAATTTTTCCTGTCAGAAATTTATTTTCAGATGGCCACAATTGTGTTACTCGAAATTTTCAACAAAGAAAAAAAATAAGTAACATACTTCTAATAATGAAATTTATTCTATTGATTTTGTCTTTTGAGGGCTCTCTCCTTCTTCCTAAAGTCTACCAATGCAAAAATGAATAGTTAAAAAACGTAATTAAATGTCAGAATACAAGAAAAAAACCACCGGCTGTATTATCTACTTTATAAAATTTGGTACTTGTAGAGCCAGCTCAAGCAAGGAAACTACGAGTGCAGTCTGTTTGACTTGTACGTGCTGGAAGTGGTCCCCTTTATTTCCAGTCGTTAATAATAATAATAATATTATTATTATTATTAATATATTTAACTACCAAAATAATTGCACCGTTTCCATGAAAAAAAAAAATATTATAGCCATCCCTCTGAAAAAAAGAATAACGTGTCTATAAATAAGTTAATGTTTTCAAGAAAGTTTGACATTGCACATAATATTTTACAACCATCCCTGCTAAAAAAATATTATGTCCATCAATATGTTTAATTTAAATAAAAGTTTGACATTGCTCACAAAATATCATAAAAGCATTGACTTTTGCTTTTTATTTTTTTCAAAGAATGCATTGACTTAGAATAATTAATTATATACCCAGTAGATAACTCTGTACTTTTTATTTTCTTTTTTTTTTAATTGAGATAATAACATTTTTATCATTAGGTCGTCTTGCTGCAGGTGTTATGGTTAAATAGGGACGACACTTAATGCTGCGTGAAGATTTTTTTTTTTTTTCTGGTAAAGGGACCAGAAAAAAACGCTGATAAAATTCGAAATCGAAAGTTTTTCTTAAATTCAAGTTAGTTTATTGTTAAAATATCTCTTTGCAGACAAATACTGATGTATTTTGGCTAACACAACAGTAAGTATTTAATTGCGTATCATGTAAATAAATAATTATTTTTTCAATTTATTAGCAAGAATTATTTGTTCCATTTTATGCTGTGACGTTCTAGTACTTTGTTCTACACAAAATATATTTTAAATTTCTGATGTGGTTAAAATACTATACTCTTCATGTACGTTAACCATGGGGGAATATGCTCTCTACGCTTCTTTAATACTATGAACTTTTGTAATTAAGAGTTGAATTATGGCAATTAATTAAGGGAAAGAAAAAAAATAAACATAGACTATTATCTTGGATATAATCAATTGATTAAATTATGTGTAACAACAGTTCTTTATAAACTTTCTTTTTTCTTAACAAAAGTTCTTTATAACTTAATTAATTTTGTACCAAAAAAGCATCTTTATCTCTCTCTCTCTCTCTCTTTTTAATTAATCTATGTGTGATAAACAGGTTTTATAATATATATAATTAAACTCAGAAAAGAAAGCTAATTGGTATGATAGCATGATATATGTTTGTTTATTACCCGTAGATTTTGCAGTCTATTGATTTGTAAATTTGAACTGCTCCTTTAAATAATTAATTATATGACCCATCAACCCCAAGTAAATGGGCAAACTTTTCTGTCATATTTGTCTCAAATTATGGCTTTTTATCCTATAATTAATTGCTCAATTCTCTAATTTACCCTTATTTAATATTTATACTTCTCACATATACATTACTATATGTGGGGATAAATTAGTTAAGTTACAAAGAAATTATATTATTTCAAGAATATTAATTGCATTTTCTAAATTCTTGTAAAATAGAAAGTGTTCCTATTTATTCATAAAAGAGGGAGGTAGGGATGATCACGGGGCGGGGTGTAACATCCTTATCATTTCGATCTAACTGAATAGTGCGCGCACACCGGTAAATTTTTTTTTTGTTTCGGAATCATACAACAGTCTTATAAACAGATAAGCATAAACGAAAATAGTTCATAACAAAATCTTACATCAGATATTCAACCATCGCTAACATAAATATATCCAAACTACAGTACAATTTTTTTACCTTAATAGTCATAGTATATACATGCCAAAAGTTTACATCAAACTAATACAAAAATCTTCTCTTCATATCTGAATCTACCGAGTACTAATGCTCTCGCAATACTTTCAAAACTGTACGCAGTAAACACTACGTGCGGAGCACTAAATATGCGCAGTGGTGACTACAAATCCATATTTTTGTTTCAATTAACGTTGCCTTTTACAACGGTTAACATTATTTATGTTACTAACTCGTATTTTAATAATCATAACTCTTTTGTTCCCAACTTTCAACTTTACTTTACAGTATCTTTTTAGGTGGGTCAATATCGGATTTACATTTGTCTTTGCATTAATCTTTACCATAACTTTTACTTTATCGTTACCTTCGTTTTATCTTTTAGTCACAATAATTTAATTATCATTTGATTTAGCAATATGCATTGGTATTAGTATTTTTACTAGTATCTAAAATAAATTAGTTTTAATACTTGCTTTACTAGTCAATTATTTGATTTGTATTCTAACTTCACTTTTATTGTTTATTCTATTGCTTTATTTAACATTAATCTAATAAATACATTATTGCAAATGCTTATAAGCTTTATCGCAAAGCGATATAGCTATTTTGGAGTACTTTGCAGTCAAAACTTTTATTTGCTTTTTTTATACATTTACCTTTATTTAATTGTCTACTTAAAACTTATATCTTTTACTTTTCCTTCATTGTATAATTTTATGCCTTTAAATCGTTTTACTTTTCATTTAACTTCTCTTTCAGAAAAGAATTATCTACGCATTACATTTTACTTAATGTCAATATCATCACTTTTAACTGCGAACAGGGAAATTGATATTATTTTCCAGACTTGTCATTATTTACAGTAGTGCTTGGTACAAGAGGTACCAATTAATTAAATTTATCTTCTTCACGAGAAACAAAATATACTTTTAAATTCTTATAAAAATGTTAACTAAAAATTGATTTAATAAATTATTCTTATAAAACCTTTCTTTTTCTTTGTCTGATTAATTATACTTTTTAGAGATCTTTACAGATCTATTTCAACTTTACATTTTCTTTCAGACGAATCATTTTCTGTTTTAACTTCTTATATTCAATTCAATTAAACAATACTTATTTATTCATTTTAATGTGCCCCTAGTGCAATACAACAGGTTTCTCACAGAGAATACTCGGGACTGGACCCGAAGGTCTCACTAAACAGATAGAGAAATGATCTCAAAAGATCAAGTCTCACATAACAGAAACAGATACAATTTCACTTTTACTGAAGCTATGGAGATCAATGATCCCATCCATAGCTAAGCAAGTCGTCATGACTTACACCGCGGTATAAAGGTGTCCCTATGGCTAGCCAATTATATCCAAAACAAGAATCATAATACCTGTTTATTGCTAAGGGCAAATACAATTAATCATATTTGCAAACATTTTTGAATATTTAAAAATATTTAATTTTTTTCTTTTATTTCTCTATACATTATTTCTGATCGAATACATTCTTTTAGTATTTTTTTACTTTTCAATAACTTTTGTCTTTTCTTTCACTTCATCTTTTCTAGTCACTGTTGTAAATTATCCTCTAATAATTCACTCAAACATTTGGACTTTCAATCTTTTTATACAAATTATGAATTCTCTTTTATTCTTTTTACATAATTCTTTACGAATCATTTTCAATACTTTTAAGCTTGACGTTTTTATAATTTTTGTCCTTTTTCAGTCCAATCTTTCAGTTATTCGATATGCCGGCTTTATTTCATCGACAAATTATTTTTATAATTATTTACTATTTTAATATTTTTTATTGACTAATTTATTTTAATAAATTAGTCACATCTTTATTTTTCTACCTTTTATGCAATTAGAAATTCTATTAATATAGTTTATTAACTCAAGCCTCAAAAATATGTAATTTAACTTTTTCTATCGAATTATTCATTTCAAATACATAATTACGATTTTGCTATTATAATTATTTATTTTCATTTTTATTATATAATTTCTTCAATTATTCATCTTTATTCTTTATCTTACTATTTTCGGGTAAAAATTACATTTTGGTCCTTATACTAAGGAAACTTTATCTTTTGACATAGTTAGGTCTCCAAAATTATCATTTTACCCTTATTACTATTTCTTATTTTTTTTACTCATTAATCACCCACTTTGACAAAATTACCATTTTATCCCAAAACTTTATTTTCTTTCATTTGCATCCTTTTTCCTTTTAAACTTTATTTTATCTTTCTTTTATTTACTTATCAATTTATTTTCATCATTTCCATTTATTTCATGAATTATTTACCAATAATTCATTATTCTTATTATTTTCACGATCCAATAATTATTTTGATAAGTTCGTCGGTTGACTTTTTATTTCTTGTCATTGACATTAATTTAATATCACATTAATTCATCATTTTTGTCATTTTATACCATTACGCATTAAAATTCAATTATTTTCAATGTACATATTCACATAAAATTTCAATAAAATCCTAATCAATTCAATAAATTTCACTAAAATTTATTTATACATTCTTTATTAGTCATTGCCATTTGTCATTAAAATAATAACTTAATTCACTCTAATTCACCATTTTCATTCATTACCTACACTATATATAATCTTAAAAATTCCCAAATAAATTCCAAATATTCTCTAAAAATTTATAGACATCAATTATCATGTCTATTATTAATTTAAGCTAACATACATTAATTTCATGCATTTTTCTCATTATTTTCTTTACTAGGTAATTCAGCCATCAACATTTTTCCACCTTAAAAATTTTCTTTCTCTCATTTTTTACTTTCTATTTATCTTTTCTCTAATTCAATTACAATAACCCTATCACAATTGCATCAATTAGCTACTTTAAACATTTTTACTCTAATTACATAATTAAGAAAAATTCATATTAATTAGGAAACTAAAGGATTTTGTAGTCACTTACCTTTTTCCATGCTTTATCTTCCTAAGGCTTCCTTTTTCATGCCTTAAACCAAAGAAATCCTTTCATCTCCATGAAAAACCCATGAAGCCAAATTCTTCATCAAAGAAAACACTATGATATCAACCTTTTTAGCTCAATTTAACCACAAAAATGGATTTTAGGCATCTAAAACTACTTATAGGTACCCTTAAACAAATTTAAAACCTTGAAAATCCCTTACCTCATTTTGATACCTAAACCTTTTTCTCTTGATTTCTCTTCTTTCCTTCCTTCAAATGAAATGATTGAGGCTTGAATAATCATCTAGAGGGATGAAACTTCATCTTTTATGTTGAAGTTTAGGGGAAATTTAGAGTGAAAGAAGAAGAATCAAAAGAGAGAAAAGGAAAAGCCTAGGTTCGGCCACCAAAGGAGGAGAAAGAGCTGGAGATTTCTGGAGAAATTTTCTAGATTTTTAGCCTTATATACTCTCTCTTGATGGGCCAAAATTGGGCTTAAATGAATGGGCTTTGCCTATTTAAACCTTAAGGCCCATTAAGGTCTTTCTAAAGCCCAATTAAATTTCTCTCTCTTTCAAACCTCAAATCACTTCAATTTTAATTTCATCATTCTTAAAACATAAAAAATAGACAGTACATAAATTTTCGGCTCAATTGGAGTCCGTTATCGGTCCGATTCGATAATTGCCAGTATCACCGAAAAATTTCATTCTCATCACCAAAATATTCTACATAAAAATTCATGTAGGCACGCAAAATCTGGCAATATTTGGAGTTCGTTTACTATTTTTAATTATTTATACAAAATCAAGTCATCTTCCTTATCACGGAAATTGATTTGCTATCTTTTTCGTATTTTTTACTTTTGGAGGCCCATTTGACCTCAAATTCACTTCAAATTTCAACCCTAGACTCACCCTGACTATTCCTTTCAAATGGTCCAATAAAATATTTTTGACTTTCGGGTATCCTTTTGGGCCCAAAAAATACTATTCACTGTCGGATAGTACTATTCATGGCTGACCCGATATTGATGCCATTACACGGGAAATTCCCATCCCCGGTGGGGAATCGCCCTGAATGGGACAGGGAATCCCTAAAAAATTTTCATGTTAAGATGAAAACGGGGAAAAAGTATTCTCCGACATAAAATTCGGGGCGGGAATGGAGATTGTGGTCCCCGTACCAAAATTTTTCCGCCTCTAAAATTTAATTACTAAATTTAATTATATTTATATAATTTAGTTTTAAATTATATTTAATTTTAGTTTTATCAATTGTTAAAATTTATATTAGTTTGATTTGTAATTGAATTTATATTTTTAATTATTAAATATTATATTTTAATTATAATTAATTATTAAATATTATATTTTAGTTATAATTAAATTTTTTTAAAAAATAAAAATATTTTTTATGCAGAGATGAGGATCTCATCGGGGATAGAAACGAAGGAAATTTTTCCTTCGAAATATTATCGGTCCTCACCCTGTCCTTGTGCAAGGTAATAGGTGTGGAGGCACTCCCCGCCCCCGCGATCATCCCTAGAGGGAGGGAGTGTTTAAACTTTAAAGTATAAACAATTTAAAATCTTATTACTCTCCCAATTGACCAGAATTCCAATTCTACCCTTCCCTAATTGCAATAATGTAATTATCGAGGTGATGATGTGATATGCGATGACACTGGTTTTTTTTTTTAAATTAATCAGAGAGTATCTTTAATATGAATTAACTGTTTTTATTGACCTTTATAAATATAACCGATGAGAATTCCAATTAATTAATTGAGACAACAAATTAAATTCAGTGATTATCAAATGGTTTATACTAAAAATAGTTCTTCAAGTTGTACATTCACCACGGATATCAAAATGTAATATTATGTTGACTTTCAAGTTTAATAACAAAATGTAAAAGATAATACCACAAACAATCTGCCTCTGGTTTTCCTTTTTAATTTTTTTTATATTTTTTGGAAATAAATAAAAGATTCATTTGATGGATCTGATTTACAATTTTATTTGTGAATTGAGTTTTTACTTGTTATAACAAAAAAAGAAGAAAAAAATGCTTCCCAATATATCGTAAGCTTACTAGATTCCTTCACAATCTCTTGATTATTCATTTGAGCATTGATTATAACCAGCTAGGAAAGGAACCAACTAATATTAATAGTTAACTATTCTTTTCAGTTTAACTTAATGGTTAATACTATTGAACTAAATGTAAAAAAAAAGGTTAATTATGCTTAATAGCGCAAAAATAACTAAATAATTTTTGATATCGAAATTATTACTAAATTTAGTACTATTTTATGTAAAAATTATCATAACCGATTTTTGGAAAAAACTAACGCCGGAATGCTGATATAACACGTCAAATGTGCACAAATAAACTAATATGGCATGCCGCATGTGCATAAATAGCTGGCGTTAACTAATAATGTGACATATTATATGTGTACAGGTAACTATGTCAGCATTCCAGCGATAATTTTCACTGAAAATTAGTTATCAGGATTTATGCATAAAATAGTATAAAATTCAATAATAATTTCGATACAAAAAAATTATTTAGTTACTTTTACGCTATTAGGCATAAATTCAGTGATAATGGACAATATTAATTCTGTAAAAAAGCTAAAAAAATACTTGATTTACGAAATTAATTAAACCCGAGCCTATAACTTTGCGTCAACTGAACAAACATATAAAATCATAAGCAGCAAACATTACAAACAATATTGAAAGTCCATGATTAGTCATTAATTCAGATGTTACAAGATATTAAAGTATATCTATTAAATCCTAGCAAGGATATTTATACAGAAGCAATTATTTTCCTGTTATCTTGGATTTTCTTCCTATATTTACATCATTTTTATACAAATATTTCAAACTGACATTAACGTAACCATTGGAGTGTTCTTGGAATTCCACTAGTCTTTTTTCCTTTTTGTAGTGCAAAATTTTTAACTAAAAGTATTTGGAAATGAGCATTTTATCTTCAATCTATGGATTTATTCGACACAAATTCGGATTAGTCCAATCAATAAATTTTGTATACCAAATAGTTATATAAACAATTAAGTATTTTGGTTTAAGTTGCTTGAATATATTAAAGATATATTCAAAATAGTTTCAATCCCAAATAATGAAAGACATATTTTGTTAACAAAGATGAATAGAGTAACTAGTAATTAATTAAGCTGCTTATAATTGCTTTTTCAGATGATATATTATATATAGAGTACGTCCGTTGAAGTCAAATTGAAGGGGAAGAGGAATATGCAAGTGACTTCTCCTGGAGGGAAAGGCCATAGTAGGTTGGTGGATGTCAATTCACTAACGCTTCATCCTCTAAATAGTTAATTTACCTAATTTGGAGAAGGGCCTTTTTTAATTTTTTAAATCTAGTTTCCTTTATATATTTAGCAAGAATACAGGACCTTCTAATTATTGTTATTTTTATTACTTCAAAGTTCAAACTGTCAATTTTCACAGTTCCTTTACTTCAAGTTTTTTAAATGGCTTAATAGGCAAATTTATCTCTAAAATTTGCCAAAAAAAGCAATGTTATCCTTAAAAGTTTATTTACGTGCAATGTTTCTTTTAAAATTAAAAAAAAAACAATATTATCCATGAGCTAACGATTTCATTTCTTTGATCGAAAATTATTAATTGACCGTTCATGTGTACACATGTGGCACACATGCACCACGTAGGATGACACGTAGCCAACATGTGCCTTGCACCTGACCTGACCTGTGTTTTACCCAATTTCATCCTCCTATTTCTTTCTCTTTCGATCAAAACCAGCTTCTTCTTCTTCTTCTTTTTTTCTTCTCTCTGTTTCCACAATCCCTTCAAAAGCAAAGCAACAAATTTTGCAACTTCAACCACTTGAACATGCAATTCTACAACTTTAAAATGTATGAATAGGCAAAGGAAACCCGTGAGATGGAATAAGCCGCATCTTGTGATATCTCCTCAGTCTCTAAAATTTTTGCTTCAAATTCAATAACAGTCAAAGCGTGAACAGCTTCCTATAGAAGGTTGACAAGCATCGTGTTGTTAAATTCTTTATAGAAGCTTTCACTCGAGTGGCGTATGCAAAATCCATGAAAAGCAGTAGGAAAATTTGCCTCCACTCCATCAATGATGCCTTTCCGCCGGTCAGACAAAATTGTAAGCCTTGGCATGTTTTCTGTTAGGGGTGTTCAAATGTGGGTTGGGTGGGTTATAATTGATTTTTTCTCCAACCCACTGAAATTGTTAAGTGGTTTGGGTTCAATCCAAATCGGGTGGGTTATGTATTAAAATTTTTGTGTTGGATTGGTTGGTTTATGTGGATTACATGGGTTATGTTAATGTTTTTATATTATATTATAAACATATAAATTATTCATATTTATATATTTTTAAATATAAAGAATTAATTTTATTTTAAATAAGAGAGTAGCAATATCAATTAATTAATAATCAACTTAAAAAAAATCTAAAAATTAAAATTTGTTTTTGAAAAGTTTTGTATTATTATGCTCATAATCATAATATTTTCATCTCCGATATATTATTGTTTAGGTTTGGAGCAGGATTATTTGCTTATTGTTTCAGGAATAAATTTCACTTATGATTTTAATTTAAGATACGAATTTGCTCACAGAATGAAATTTATTACAATCTTTATTAAATTTTAATTTTTAATTATTTGAATGTGATTATGATGCAAAACTCAACTATACTGCTCCTAGTATCCAACGTATACAGAAGGAAGAAGGAGTAGATCACGAGACACTGATAATTATTGATTAAATGAAGTTCAAGAGATCCATTGTTATTGCTTGATGGCAAGCCATTTTTAAATGAAATTTTTAATTTTTGATTAAATTAAATGAAGTTTTTAATTTTCAGGTCCTTGCTTTTCAATGGAATTTTTAGTATCATAGGATACAGTTCTTTAAGGTTATTAAACTTTGAAAAGGAACTAAAATGAGTTTGGCTTTGATTATTGTTCTCTACTTTCTTTTTATTTTTTTAAATATATATATATATATATATTTGCAGTATATAAATTTAACTGCATCATGTTAAACAATATATATATATATATATATTTGCAGTTGACTGCATAATTCAATTTCTCCATAATCATAACTAAGTTCTCTAATTTGGGGTTTGAGACTTTTTTTCTCTAAGTTTCAGTTTCAAATTTTTTCCTTAAAATTAATTAAATATTTAAAGCATTGTGCATGATATTGAAGAACTTGTCGGTCTGCGATTGTGGATTGCTTGAAATTTATACTTCAACAAATTTTCCGCCACACATATATTTGTTGTTATTACATTTTTTGTGAGAAACTCACATCATACAAAACCAACAAGTAATTTTTCATATTCATTATGGTATCAGAAATTTGAATAGGATTAGAATATCATTAGAAATTTTTTGAAGAAATTTTATAGATTTTGAACAAAATTTAAATGAAATAATAAAAATTGAAAAAAAAAGAGTAAAAAAAAAAAGTATAAGTGAGAGTGTATTTAAAGAAGGATGTAATGTGGGTTAATTGGTTGGGTTATATAATAACCCATAATCCATACAAATATTTATAAAATATTAAAATGGATTGAATGGATTATAATAACCCATTATAATTATAAAAATTATGGGTTATATGGATTGGTTTGGTTGGGTTGATTGGGTTATGCTAATTTTGAACAGCCCTATTTTCTGTATTAATTTCAAGAAGGTTATGAAGTTCAGATAGAAACCACATCCAGTTTTCTTCATTCTCCCATCCACAACACCAAATGCCAAAGGAAACAAAGCACCATCCCCATCAAATCCCGTTGCAAGAAGCAATGTACCAAGGTACTTGCTTTTCAAAAATGTCCTATCAAGCCCAAGGAGAGGCCGACAAGCATTCAAAAAACCATAAATCTGGATCCAAGATGAAATTAATTTCACAAATGTAAAATAAAGATGCTTAATTCTTTTTTTTTTTTATTACGATTGAAAAGTGAAAACATTAGGGATTGAGGCCCTCCCTTAGTTCCATCGAAAAATAAACATATTTACAAAAGATGATGTAAAATTAAAGTGATGAAACAGACCCATTTTTTCGCCATTTCATCTTCTTCCTTTTGATTTTGGTTGGGTTCAAATCCGCGAAGAGACTAAACTTTTATTTCATCTGCTGATTTCCCAAGCAATCCGAATTTGTCCATGCAAAAAGTAAAAAATTAAATGTGAAATTAATTAATTAATTAAGTTACCTTCAGAACAACAGTATGATTTATGGTAGACCATGGAATTTTGGATCGGATTTTTTACTTTGCAAAAACTTAATAGTTAACATCCATTTGGTGCCATGGACGACGGTGAAGATTTCGGAGTACAAATGGTTTTGGTGCTACGTTCGTTCCATAGCATAAGCTCAGGTGGTGGCCAGAGAATCTAAGCGTCTGTCGACATCGAGTAAACAGAGGCTTCGCCTTCTTATTTAGGTACTTCATGAGCGCAAAACATTTCTTTTTCTTATCCTCTCTCACGAAAAACTTCAACAAAATTATCCTCTCTATGGTAACTCTGGGGAGCTGATCGAATTTGAACAAATTGATGTGATTTGCATTGTAATTAGCTTCTTCTTCTACGAATTTCTCTGTTCCTTCAATTCTATCATCCTCGTCGGAATCAACAAATTCTAAAGAGGGACTGTGATCTGCTACAGAGATAATGGTGGCGGCGCCGGAGTTATTATCAAGACAGAAGAAGAAGCTAGTTTTGATCAAAAGAAAGAGAAACAAAAGGATGAAATTGAGTAAATATAGGTCACATGCAAGGCACATGTTGGCCACATATCGGCCACATGTCATCCTACATGTCGCATGTGTGCCATGTGTCTTTCTACATGTGTACACGTGGACGATCAACAAATGATTTTCGATCAAAGAGATAAAACCGTTAACTCTGGAGTAATATTATGCTTTTTTCAAACTTTAGGAACAACATTACATGCAAATAAATTTTAGGATAATATTACTCTTTTTGACAAATTTTAAGGACAAAATTACCTATTAAGCACTTTTAAAATTTAATGAAGAGTATATTTAATTTTTTTTATCTTATTTGTTACCTATTAAGCCTTTTTAAAATTTAATGAAGAGTGTATTTAATTATTTTTATCTTATTTATAGGATCCCACTATTGCATTGGAAAAGAAATTAATAGAGAGATAATGGTGGCGGCGCTGGAGTTGTTATCAAGACAGAAGAAGAAGCTAGTTTTGATCAAAAGAAAGAGAAACAAAAGGATGAAATTGAGTAAATATAGGTCACATGCACGGCACATGTTGGCCACATATCGGCCACATGTCATCCTACATGTCGCATGTGTGCCATGTGTCTTCCTACATGTGTACACGTGGACGATCAACAAATAATTTTCGATCAAAGAGATAAAACCGTTAACTCTGGAGTAATATTACGCTTTTTTCAAACTTTAGGAACAACATTACACGCAAATAAATTTTAGGATAATATTACTCTTTTTGACAAACTTTAAGGACAAAATTACCTATTAAGCACTTTTAAAATTTAATGAAGAGTATATTTAATTTTTTTTTATCTTATTTGTTACCTATTAAGCCTTTTTAAAATTTAATGAAGAGTGTATTTAATTTTTTTTATCTTATTTATAGGATCCCACTATTGCATTCGAAAAGAAATTAATAGAGAGATAATGGCGGCGGCGCCGGAGTTGTTATCAAGACAGAAGAAGAAGCTAGTTTTGATCAAAAGAAAGAGAAACAAAAGGATGAAATTGAGTAAATATAGGTCACATGCAAGGCACATGTTGGTCACATATCGGCCACATGTCATCCTACACGTCGCATGTGTGCCATGTGTTTTCCTACATGTGTACACGTGGACGATCAATAAATAATTTTCGATCAAAGAGATAAAACCGTTAACTCTGGAGTAATATTACGCTTTTTTCAAACTTTAGGAACAACATTACACGTAAATAAATTTTAGGATAATATTACTCTTTTTGACAAACTTTAAGGACAAAATTACCTATTAAGCACTTTTAAAATTTAATGAAGAGTATATTTAATTTTTTTTATCTTATTTGTTACCTATTAAGCCTTTTTAAAATTTAATTAAGATTGTATTTAATTTTTTTTATCTTATTTATAGGATCCCACTATTGCATTGGAAAAGAAATTAATAGAGTAATACTCTATTCTTTTTTTTTTTGGCTTAATAACTTATTTTCCCCCTAAACTTGTATTTAATTGCAATATTCATACCTAAACTTTAATGCTTTTTAAATTACCACCTTAACATCAATTAACTGTCATTAAAAACCTAGTTGACTTATTTTGCTGACCTGGACTGCAGAGTGAAATGCACAGAGGGAAATGCACTTGCTTAAATAGCATAAAAAGCACAAAACGGTAACAGAAAATCATTTTTTCTTCTTCCTTTTCTCTCTTTACTTTTTTTTTTTATAAGCCAAATGTTATTTTCAAAAGGAATTATATATACTGGACTCCCTGAATACATAAGCAATGAGAACAACAGTAACCACAAAACCAACAAATATAGAGTTATAGAAACCCAGAGGTGCTCACCCAAAAAATAAAATGAACTAGGGGGGCCAGCATCTACATCTTAAAAAATAAGGCAGAAGATGATAATGTAGCAACCCGAAACAAGAAGCAAAACCCTTCACAACAACCTTATCGACCCAAAAAAATCACCTGTAATATACCAACCAAGCCGCCAATTTTGAGACCATCAACCAAATGCAACATCATTTCTCATCATCCTCACATTAACCCCTTCACAACATCCTCAAAAATCTAAAAACTGCATCCTCACAAATCCTTGATGTTGTTTGTTTCTCTTTTTTCCTTTTTTTTTTTATGAGCCAAAATATAATTTAGCAGCAGGGAAATAAAATCTGGGCAATTAAAACATAAAAAAAGAACCAGTACCTAGCAAAAACTTCCAGGTGCCCAAACAAACAAACTCCATGCTAACCCAGAAAAATAAAAACTTAAGAAACCTAGCAAAATTAAAGTTAACTTTTTCCCCAAAATTGTTTCAAATTATTTTGTCAAACTCAAAGCAAATGTTGTAACAATAACGAACACAAGAGGTCCCAATTGCATGCTTACAATTTGCTTCATAATTGTATTTATATCGTCTGCTTACAATTTGCTTATAAAGCCGATCGTCTTTGTTAAACTCTGTTTCATAATTGCAGCCAAATAATTAAACACGACAAACCCAGCCAAACAATTAATCACAGCAAACCAGCCAAACAATCGTAGCAAAATCCAAGTAAACATAAAAAGATAGAACTGTGCCCAGCAAAATAGAGTACCAAAGCAGAATAGTCAAAGAAAATGACATAGCCGCATATGGTGAAGCCATCGGAGAATCCATCGTAGGAGATAAAATCGTCGGAGAATCCGCAGTTGGCGAAGACGGCGACTTAGAAGGAAGGGGAAATTTTCAATTTTTTTACATTAAAAAAAAGATAAAGCAAAATACCTTAAGGAGCATATATGTCATCAAAACACATTGAATAAGAGAATTTCAGATCCTAAAATCACCATAGGAATGGAGAAACAAGGATGAAGAATTAGGATTTTCACTTGGTTTGATGAACCAGAATACCCATCTTCAAAATCTACAAGTTTTTCTCCAAATTGATAGAGAAAATTGAGATTATAGGCAAGATCAGGTAGAAATAGTGATGAAATACAAGAACTAGACCCCGATTTTGAGTGACTCAGAAAAAATCTATTTGTATATTCTTGAGTCTTCCCCAAATTGATGGAGCGAGAAGACGAAAATAGAGAGAGAAAGGGAAGATGAACGCAGTAAAGGAGAGGAGGCTCTCCATTTTGCCACGTGTCAACCATGCATTGGTTGACTTCCACATCAGCAATGCATGTTTCTCACGCGTTGATCGTTGACTGAGCATTGCTTGCGAGGTGGATTCTTATAACAATTAATTGATGTTAAGGTGGTGATTTAAAAAGAAAGAAAGTAAGTTTAGGCAGTAACAATGCAATTAAATACAAGTCTAAGTGGGAAATAAGGTATTAAGCCTTCTTTTTCTTAAATCAATAGATCGAGTAATACACTATCAAATCTCTTTATTCTAGTTTAATGAAAGGTATATTTTAGAAAATTATTAGTAGAAAGGTATTTAAGTAAATTGAAATGGACATTTTATAGGATTGATTAGGTAAACTAATTATTTTCTTGTTCTTTGTAAGAAGCTGAAAGTACTATTTTGAGTCTAGGCAGTATTATATATAGCAAATAATAGACATAAAAAATATACAAATAATTAAACAATAAGAAAACATATGAGGGGTTTCTGGTGGCAAATTAAACAGGAAGTAATTAAAGAAACTACATGATGAAAATCAAAGTATGTAAGAGAAACTACATCAATATGAAATAATATTAATATTGCTAATATTTAAGTGTTAACATGTTTAGAAATTATTTATAATTTAAACCATGATTGACCATTGTTCAATTTCTACTCACTCCATTTCAAAAATTGTAACATAAATACATACACTTCATCCATTTTATGGTGAGAATGGTAAGAATTATTTTGCTCTTGTACGCATTAAAAAAATTGGATTATTTGAATTTCAAAAAAAAAAAATCACCATGATAAACTATACTAATATGTTATTTCATACTTTCATTTCCAATGCTATCATTAATTTCGGGACGATTTTATGCACCAAGTATGGATGCAAGTGCATATATTTATAACTCTCAACTCCCGAGTAATAATTTGGTGCGTGAATATTTGGACCGTTAGATTGCGTGCATCCTAAAGATTGAATGGTTAAAATGCGCGTATACCAAATCACATTACTTAACTTTGCATTGTTTCAATTTATTACTAATAAAGATAAAATTGAAAACAAAATAATTAATTATTCATTAATTTTATAAAATACTCAATTTAACTACAAAATATTATGATAATTATGAAGTATATGAATGACTATCAATATCATTATCATTCTTTCAATTTTAGTAGAGGTCTATCTCTTCTATTTTATACCTATAAATACTATACTTTGGTTATTCAGTAGGTGACAATCAATAAAAAAAAATTCTTTATTCATGCTATATTTATTTTTTCTTTAATTAGTTTTACAACACGTCATCAGCATGATAGCTTCTATTGATTATTGAAAGTCGATGTTTTACGATAACCCAGTTCGAAAGAATAAAAAATTATAATTTATAAGATTAAACAACAAGTAAATTTAATTCGTAAACTTTGAATTATTCTGATTCTCATAAGTTAATGGAATTAATTATGAATTGTAGGATAGTATACCTATATATAGTAAGAGTTTTAGAAATATGATGCTGATGATCGATTGTTCAAAATTGTTTTGACTAAAGACATAAGGCAGCTTTTATTGGTTAATTGCATGAATATTGGGTATTATAAGTGATGGATATAGATGTATTAAGTTGATTTTATTGTCAGCATTAGCTTTGCTTAGAAATTATTGCGTTGGTGTAAATAAGATATTGTTTTCAATTTTTATTGTTCTATTTGTAATAAGTTCTCAATGTTAATGAACATTATCTGAGATAAGTTCTCAATCACAATAAAAATCATAAAATTTTTCTATTGTAATTTTTAATTGAAAAATACATTTTGATTAATAATTTTCTTAATGTTAGGGGAAGAAAATAGCTAAAAATAAAAAAAATAATAAATACATTATGTGTAATTTAGATCCTCATATTATGAACCTAAAGTTTAAAAAATTAGTTAATTGTGATGCCAATTTATTTATTAGTGTGTAGAGATTTATTAAATTTCATTTGTATTAGTTGCAAATGCTCCAATTTAGAACAATATCCTAGTAGAACAATTTACCTTATAATTATTCGGTTCCAAATAAAAATAAAATCTATAAATAAAAAGGAGCAAATAAATTAATATGGCTATATTATGAAGGCGGGTAGTCTTTGAAATACCTATGATATAACCAATTTTTAAACTCTGAAAGTAGGTCAGGTACCTGAAATTAAATAAGAGATCTTAATATATTATATGTCATTAGAAGGAACTGAAAAAGAAAAAATTGTCGACAATATTTAAAAATATTGATGTTGATATTTTCAATATAGTAAAGATCTTAAAATTAAATTTGTTGAAAAATACAGATATTAATTGCATTCAATATAATTTTTTGGACCTTAGTTCAAAATATTGAAAAACATGATGCCAAAATAGTACAATTGATATTCATGCAATAAACAATAAAGTCATAAAATATTATTTATTTTAGGACATGAATTGCAATGAATTGACATCGATTGTAAAAATATATATTTTTTTATATTGAATGCAATATATTTTTACTGTTTGTCAATTTGGTAATATATTAGTATGCAATTAATAGATATTATTTGCCGATTTGATAATAAAACTACATATAATTTCTGAAAATTTGATCATTGAATTTTATGTATACGATTTTGAAGTGTTATAGTTTATCTATTGTTATTATTTATTTATGATTTTAATTACTGATACTTTTGAAGAGTTCAAAATGTTTTAACGAATTTTATAAAAAAAAAATTTATCTCAAATTAAATATCGAGTACTATTTGATTGAAATATTTTTTTTATAATGTGATTATATGTTTATATATTATCTTCTATTGAGTACTCAAATAGTTATAAAGTTACTAGATACAATATATTTCATGATCATATATTATTTCTATTGATATATTATGTAATCATGCATTACATGGTAATTATCCAATTGTTACTTAAAATTATATATTATTTTAAGGATTTTAGTTCTCCATATAATCATATATATTTTATTTGGATAATTTTATTCTTTTTAAGTAATTATTTAGAAATATTTGAATGAAGTTACTAAATGCATTCATTTATTACAGCTATTATATGATTATACTTTATACATGTTATGAAATTATTTTATTATAACTATTTCATTCCTTGAAGTGAATGAAACATTTTAGAATTATAGCCATAAAAATGGTATGTTCAAGAAATGATAATTATTATTATTGTATGGTTAATTTTCACCACCTGAAATTGTTGATAATTAAGAGAAAGAATAGAAATGATTAAAAAAAACCATTTGAGAATAGATAACATATTTATAATAAAAGTACATTGGTCATGTATCCATTGTACGTATGACTATATTATTAAATTTTATAAAATTTATCATCTTAGAAGTACCTTGGTCATGTATCCGTTGTATGTATGAGTATATTATTAGATTTTATAAAATTTATCATCTTAAAGAAATGAAAGATGTGTAGATGAATTTATATATGCTTGTAAATGTACAACACGTGATTTTATAAAATAAATTTTAATTGTTATTTTTTAGTTCATACATAATATATCCAGAAGATATATGATAAACATATTCAGAAGATATGTGGTTCATTTTTAGAAAAATAACTTTATAATATTGTGTATCGAAACTCTACATGCTCAAATTTAAACTTGTACAAATATATTATTAAGGAAGAAAAATACACGTTATACTCTTTTTTCTTAATTAAAGGTTTTTCCGACTGGGTTTTTAATGAATAAACTTATGATGTGTATTAAAAAATATTATGTACTCTTTTTTCCTTTGTTAACTTTTTATCCCACAAGATTTTTTATATTAGGATTTTAATGAGGTACAATATGTATTAATAGACATTCAAGGAAAAGTGTGTACTATAAATTTCATAATTATGAATGTCCATAACCCCTTAAAATTGATAACATGAGTTATCAAATGAAAAAAACAAATAATTATTATCCATACAAGACGTTTTATAATATTATCAATGATTTTAAAGTCTACTGAAAGTGTAATGAGCACACTAATCTATCCATATTTCTGTTACTTATTTTCATTTCATTAATAAATAATACATGAGATAATAATAATCTATGTGGCAATACTATATCATATTATGTTGAGTCATCTATATAATATGTATATGTACGTACATTCTATATAAGTCATATAAATCTGAATCTGTTACATTAAAGTCATGCTCTGAGTTATTAATTATAGACTTTGTTGCTTTCATTACAACCTACAAGGTACAATATATTTCATCCAAAAAGATATCCAAAATATAATTCATACATCAAAAATTGTTCTTCCTAATTTGATGGTGGCTTCGCAAGTTGTGGATTTGTCCCTGAAGAAAAGGTCTAGCCTGCAAATCTATATGAATAAACACTCGTGTTAAGTTATACAGCTTAGTGGGGAATAAAATAATATGTTGATAACCTTTCACAGTGGCTATCACTAAGCATACAATAACAATGCCAAAGAAAGAGCATTCATCCCAACAATAACCATTACTAAAGATATTATTAAAATCAACTATAGCAGCAATAACTGTATCATTCATGTACAATGAAAGTATAACTTCATTCGTTAACCTTATTAGATACATTGTTATTTATTTTGAGAACTGCCTGCTAAAATTCTATAGGTATGGATAACGGGTGCTGTAGATACCCAAAGATATTAAATATATAAATATCCGAAGGTAACT
Organism: Excoecaria agallocha; assembly: GCA_037975025.1. NCBI lineage: Eukaryota > Viridiplantae > Streptophyta > Magnoliopsida > Malpighiales > Euphorbiaceae > Excoecaria > Excoecaria agallocha. The sequence goes on from CM075806.1 coordinate 82,988,697, forward strand.
TAAGTCTAAATCTAATTATTTGATTTCCTGTTAATATATTTAGATATTAAATATATAAATATCCGAAGGTAACTTAAGCCTAAATCTAATTATTTGATTCCTGTTAATATATAAATATCCGAAGGTAACTTAAGCCTAAATCTAATTATTTGATTCCTGTTAATTTATAAATATCTGAAAGAAACGATGGCATGTATTAAATATATTTAGACTTATTTCCTGTTAATGTATACTTGAGCACAATAATAACTAGTCAAATAGTAATTATATGGCCATTGGCATCATGCAGTGATTGGTTGGTCTTTGTCATTTAACTGCAAGCCTGATTAGTTGTTGCTAATCAGTTTTTATTCCATTTATTTTCACTTATTTTCTTTTTTGATAAGCTGAAATCTTATTAGTCATTGCTAAAAATCAAATTGATTGGAAAATTGATAGTTCATTCAAATATCTTCCAAATCTCCATATATGCATGGAAAAATATCTCAACTAACAATTTAAATTTAAAATAATTTAAGTTTTTAACATTATTTGATTATAAAATATTTAAAGTTCAAATTCAATTTTTTCAAATGATATTAGAGCCATCAAATTTTAATGTTGGATTGATCCTTATAGAAGTGTAACTATGAATATTTTTTCAGGTTTGACAATTTGGATTTGTTTTATTTTTAGGAAAAATGCTGTCGAATTTACGACAATACCTGAGTTTATTTTTATATTTTTTCTTTTTTTTATAATTTTTCTTGCTTTATTATATTTTAGGCTAAAAAGAAACGATTGAGATTCGTACCTAGCTTCGTGCTGAGATTTGTGCTGAGCTTGAACAAGAGTTGGAACAGCAAATGGTGCAGCGGGTCGAATAGATCCAACAGCAGATGTCGGTTCAAGTGCTTTACTGCATGATCCACATATCGGATCATAGATACTTTTCGCCTACATTACAGTGTTATATATATATATATATATATATTAGGACATCTTGTATATCTTTTGTTTCTGCTATATATGCATGTATATATTTTGGATATGTTCCTTCTATATATGCATGCATATATTATTTTGGATATGCAATAATATGCACTTGTAAATACTGATTTATTTATGAATATATATATATATATATATATATATATATATATTTATATTAAGTATTGAGTACTCTATAAATATTATTGTTATTTTTTAGTTTATTATTTAAATAATAAAACCTCCATAGTCAATTAAAAAATTCATTTTAAATTTAGAAATTGTAATAAATAATATTATTATCGTCGTGATTTTCAAAATAATGTTTAGCGATGACCAATCTCATACCAAATTTAGCAATAATATGTCACAAATTTGATGCTAAAATTTAGTAAGAAATTTTTCGTTGCTAAAATTAATAGTCCTAGCAAAATTTCGCGAGGATTAAAGTCCTCGCTAAAATTTAAATTCCTTGCAAAATTTAGCAAGGAATTTAGACCTCGCAAAAGTTAGCGACAAAAAAGTCCTCGCAAACATTACCGAGGGCTTTAGCCTTGCAAAATTTAGCAAGGATTTTAGTCCTCGCAAATGTTAGTGAGGAATAGATTTGTCGCAAAAGTTAGCGGCAAAAAATCCTGGCAAAAGTTAGCGACGACTTTATCCCTCGCAAAATTTCACGACGATTTTAGTCCTCACTAAAATCAGCTAGGATGACTTTTACTACAAAATTTTAGTCCTCACTATAATCATTTAGCGAGAATTTTTTTCCTCGCTATTTTGTGTTTTTCTTGTAGTGAAATTATATGAAAATGGATGATAATTGTTGTTGATAATGTAATAAGTATGAGTATCTAATTATCGAAAGTCGATATCAAGATCATAGGCAAAAGAAGAAGATGCAATCCATGCTAATTATACTCATACAAAATATTTGGATTATAAGTTCAGACACCATAAGATGTCAAACATTTTAACTATAAGAGTAGTAATTATCGAATTACTTAATGTTGGTTATTCATTAATTTAGTTGAAAGCTCATGTGGTTGAAAATTATAAATTAATAAAATAAAAGAATATGTAGACTATTGTTCAAGAACAACGACCAACAATATTGAAGTACGAAAAAATAGTAAAAATTTTCTCAAATAGCAAACCAGTTGATTTCTTCACCAAAACTCTACCAACTTCGATTTTTAGAAAACATGTAAGCAATATTGGAATACTTCAGTTTAAGAAAATGTTGTAATTACTATATTTTTTAGGGGAAGTACATAGCCTATAAATATTTTACTATTTTTTCTTAACTAAGTTTTTATTTCACTGAATTTTTCTTAGCAATGTTTTAACGAAATATATTTATAATGTATAGTCATTCAAGTGAAAATATTATGATAATTATGAATTATATGAATGACTATGAAACTCATTCTTCTCCCAATTCTAATAAATGTTTATATTTTCTATTTTGTATCTATAAATATTCTACTTTGCTTATTCAACGGGTGATAATCAATAAGAGAAAATTTTTTTGTTATACTCTATCCTTTTTTTTAATTAGTTTTACAATAAAAAAACTATTTTTCTTCAAAACGAGGGCGTATATACCCTGTATTATCTAACAACCAATAAATAAGAATTTGTTAATAATTAATTAGGAAAAAAAAAGAAAAAAAGAGGAATGAAAATGACAGACTAGAAAAAGAAGCAGGTAATTTGTCTTTCAGAAAATATATAAAAAAAAGAAGCTACACGTGGCTAAATAATTGAGCAATGAGAGAGGATAGTTAATAGGTTGGTAATAGGACAGAAATAGCTGTCATTCTGTCCTTCTGTCTGGTTAACGGTTACAAACCCTAAATCTTAATCGTGCAAGCCAGCTAGGAAAAAAAAGCCTCAAAAGGGACGAATGATGCCAGATTTTATGTAGTTTTTAATCCTTAATAACTAAGATTTTATTCTCCTTTAAATTCCAAAATTGTGGGATTTTTAGGGTTTCATTTTTCTGAAAAAGAATTTAAAGGTCGTGCAATGGCCGGTGCTAGTGTATAGAAATGTATACATAATACAACTATGATCCTTGCGCATATATTTAAAGAAAGAAATGTACAGTAAGAACGGTCACTATCTGACGGGTGGAAAATAGGCGTTAAGATCGCCGGAATCTGAGGGGACAAATGGTTTGTTTTATGGCTTTGTGAATGGTCGTAATGAAAAACAGATAAAGAAATGGAACTACAAGCTGTGTTTTTGGTTTCGAGTGGATATACATTGTCCCTTTTATTTTGATTTACAACTATTTTTAATTGTTTATTCTGTAGCATTTCTGTGATTTTTTTCCCATTCAGAAGATTGATATGATTGCTTACTTTTATCCATTTTTAAATTGCAGGAGTAGAGCACTAGTCTTTTCTTTTTGTTTCCCCGGATGATTAATGTTAATCGCAATCCATAAAGCATAACTTAATCATGAATAAAAATTAGATAAATATTTAATGATATTTTCTTTTTATAAGGGTTCTAGCTTTGGACTATATGTTTAGTACCACTAAACTACAATTTATTGATAATAATTTAGTATTATTCTTTTTTAGTTTTCGTCTTGATAATCCTTATCCATTTTACAGTCTTACACTAATTATGTTTGGGGACTCACTGCCACACCCCTCTGGATACTGATCTCCCAAGGTGAACAGCTTTCCCAGGTTGATCAGATAGTATTATCAATAATCTTTTTGTTAGATATTCTTAATAATCTTTTAACATAACGATACTTGCTAAACAACATGAAATTTCCAATCTGTATATTATTTTTTTTGGTAAAATGAAAAAGTTTATATGATTAATTTAAATATGATCATTGTATAATAACGACTTAAGTTTAATTTAAACTGATTAATCAACAAAAATTATAAGCAATTCATGCTCTCATTGATCCCGTTCCAGAAAACAGAGTGTTACTAAGCGAAACGGCATACAATGAATTATTTACAAAGCCAAGTGAGAAACATTAAACTCAAAGAACTGAGAAACAGAAGTTAAAGCCTACTGAGGAGACAGAACGAGTTCAATGGTTAGCGTGTTTTTCCATTTAACTATTTCAGACTCATCTCCACGTCTCAGGCCGTCCTAACTCCTAACTTAAGCCCCTCTTTGTTTTTATATTTTATTGTTATCATTTCTAACAGAATTTCTGCACCCCCCCCCCCCCCCCCTTTTTTTTATTCATCATGACTCTTCCCACGTTCTCACATTTTCTATTACACATTTGCCTAACTCGTGCTTCTTCTTCCTCTGCATAACTATACTATATCATTATCATAATTCCAATTAATAAATTACAATACTCATCCCTCAATCATTGCCTTAAGACCCTTCTAACCCTATTTTAATTGCTCTTTATCTTGTATATTATATTATCAGAGACAATTAGAAACTTTATGTTTTTTTTAATCCATCATCTTAGTTGTACTTTGCCTGGTTACGGCCCCACGGTGGACTCCTGAGTTCAGTTACAGAGAATTAGGACCTACATCAGAAGAATGATTAGGTATAAACAATTCATTAATATACTAATCAAGTCAAATACTTACTCGCATTCTTTTGTAGGGTTGGATATAAATATGTTCTCACTCTTTGTTTGCTTCAAAGCACAATCAAGTTAGATTTAATTCCCATTAGCAGGCCCACTTTCTCTACAGGCTTTAGAGAAATGAATATGGAGACTTTGCCCGGAGCTTTTCCTGACGGAGAATGGGATTTTAGCAGACTCTTCTGCTCAGAAGATCACCAGCTAGATTTGGATCAACTTCTCAGCCAAAATGACGGTGGCCTGCAAATTAATAGCCACTTAGCTTTTTGCCCAAATCCTGAAGCCATTCTGAACATGGATGGATTCAATGAAGGTCTGTTCTTTAATTCCTGGAATAGTCTGAATCCTGATTTGCATCAGGTTTCCCAGGAAAATAGTAGCAGCAGTAACAGAAGCAGTATTCCTTCTTCCAATCCTGAAACCTACTTTTTTAGTGATTCTATTTATAACACAGCGCCAAATAACATCTCTATGTCCATGGATTTTTGTTTGGATGAGAAAAATTCGAACTCTTTCCCTGTGTTTCCTGAAATTCAGATGACAGAAGCCGTATGTGTATCTGAAAATGTGAGCAGTTTAGGTAATAATGCTGGTCCTGACAAGGAATTGCAGCTGAAAAGAAAATTTGATAACCCAGAATCAGAAGTCAATCCATCAGACAATGCCAATAAGAAAACTCGGGTTGCAAGAGATGTAAGTACATTAATTAATTGAAATTCGATATAATTATTGATATTTTTCTCATCCCGATACAATTATAATGCAGGCAGCAAAGATCAAGAAGAATGCAATGGCAAAGAGACCCCCAAAACTGACCTCAAACAACAAAGAGGAAGAAGAGAGAAATGGTGGACAAGAAAGACAAAGTTCTAGCAGTTGCAGCTCACAAGAGGATAATGGGTCTCAGGATTCTAATACTGATTCTAAAATTTCTGAAGCTCTCAATTCCAATGGAAAAGCAAGAGCCGGTCGAGGATCTGCGACTGATCCCCAGAGCCTTTACGCTCGGGTAATTAATTCATTAATTATAGAATTATTGTTGTTTAAATACAAAACAATATTCGGATTTAATTAAACATTCATAAATTGATCATTCTATTCACTAATTAAAACTTGCAGAAAAGAAGGGAGAGGATAAATGAGAGACTAAGAATATTACAGAACCTGGTCCCTAATGGAACAAAGGTTGATATCAGCACAATGCTAGAGGAGGCTGTGCATTATGTAAAGTTTTTGCAGCTTCAGATCAAGGTAATTAATTAAGGGGCACCTATTTTCAATTCATAATTAATCATCTGTCCTTTTATTATTATTAATTAATTTAATTGGTAATTGATCTGATTTCTTTATATTTTTGCAGCTTTTAAGCTCCGATGATCTGTGGATGTACGCACCCATAGCTTACAATGGAATGGACATTGGCCTCAACCAGAAGATCTCTAAGTTCCTATAACCTTGAAAGAATCTGCCACAATTTTAAATTAATTGATGCTAATTTAATTTTAAGTACAGATGAGAAAATAATCTGGCTTTATACAGAACCAGATGGTTACACGATAATATTATATATTATTTTCAAAGCATTGATAAAATAAATAACTATGACAAATGAAGTGGTGCCATGATATGCAGCGCGGAATCTAAATGAAGTGGCAACAGGATTTTCCTATTTGGATCTGATTTTATAGACCAATTTAATTGTGTTATATATGTCATCGGTGATATGATTGGTGAATTAATGATTATACAATAGATGTAATCTATGAGATGCTTAGCGATCCGTTGCAAGTTGCAAATCTCATTATTATTTCAAATTCTGCATCCTTTAATAGGTATAAACAAAAAATTGATATATGGAATACATCCTAGAAGTTGAATGTAGATAAAACTGCAAAAATTTACATGCGTAATACTTCATGCTATATCCATGGCGCGCGGAGGATTCCATTAAATTTTTAGAATATCCACTTAATGCACTAACTTGTATAATAGTTTTTTAAACGTTATATGTAAAATTAACAAGAAAATTATGTGTATATTTAAAATTTTACTTTAACATTTAAAAATTTATTATATATATAAACAGTGAAGAAACTAAAATTTATAATTAAAAGAGATAAAAATATAAGTTATGTTTAAACTTAAAAAATAAGTTGAAAAAAAAAGAAGTCAAAATAAAATTTTGAGGGGACAAAAATATTTTATTTATTGAACTTTTTTTATTTAATATATATATATATATATATATATATATATATATATATATATATATATATATATATATATATATAAATTTCAAAAAATAATTGCCCCTTTCCCACCAAAGTAGCTGCGCCACTGTACATAAAAATTAACAATTTAAAGGATTAAATTAAATGGTTTCTTAAAAAAATTTAAGATGCAAAATGATTGATGTTTACAAATTAAAAGGCCGGGTGAGATATTAAACCTATTAAATATTTAATAACTTAACTATAATATAAAAATGTAAATATAATACTATAATTTGAAACAAAGAAATAGTCTTTTTTTAAACAATGTAATCAATTTTAATTTTTTCACTATTTAATTAAAATTAAATAATATTTTATTTTTAATCTAACAATTTAGAATCGTCCCCATTAAAATATAAATGTGTACAATAGGTATCGAAATTTATTTTTTGTAATGAGTTTTAAATAATAAAAATTAATAATTGTTTTTGCAGAGTACAGACAAAAATTAATAAGTAAATTTTAAAAATAATTGTGTTTCCTAAAAAAATAGATTATTTTCTTTCTTTTTTTTTGGTTAAAGAAGGTGAGCTCCTGCTCACAGGAAAGCAAGACTAGAGAACATAAGAAACCCCAAATAGTCATGAAAAAACTAATTTCCCATACCATGAGGAGGCGAGTGAAGATAGTGATGTCCCGGGGAACGCCGTGACCAATATGAGCAAAGAATCCGTCGCAAAATTGGCCTCCCTGTGAATGTGATTAAAATGAATCTCCTGGAACTCCATTGAGAGATGCCGGATATTGTTGATAGAAACACAGGAAGCATTGACAGCATAGTTACCATAAATCATCTCCACAGTTGTTTTATTATCACACTCAATAATAACTTTGAGAAACCCTGCACTTTTAGCTCTTTGTAGACCGTAATAGACACCCCAAATCTCAGCTATAAGGATTGGACAAATTCCAATGTTAACCACAAAACCACCCATAGTAATCTCTCAATTAATAACCCTCCACAGGTGGCTGCTCCTCCCTCAGAAACAGAGGCATCTGTATTTATCTTAATAACACCAGCTAGAAGATGAGTCCATACAACACTCACGAGATTAACATTCTTTCTCTCATCAATGGACAACCTGTTCAAAGCTTCATTGCAAGATTTTGCAAAATTAGTCACATCTTTGATCAAAAGGGACAGAGGATGATGATATTATTGAAATATAAAGCCATTCCTATTCTTCCAAAGAAACTAGCAGCTGATAGCAAAAAATTCCAGCCATCTAATCCCCTCAATTTGCAGGTGGCGAAGCTGTAAGTTCTATCGCATCCAACTTTTAAGATTACCAGACTCCATATTAAAATACTCACCATCAGTACGAAGACATAAGCTCCAAGTTCAGTAAATATGATTTTTGGCTGAATGAAGTATCATTTTTAAGTCATGTAGTATCTGTTAAAGGTATAAAGGTGGATTCTTAAAAAATTGAAGCGATTCTTCAGTGAAAATCACCTAAGAAGGTTACAGAAATAAGTTTGGCTGGGTACCACAGGAGATTTATAAAGGGTTTCTCTACTATTGCAGTTCCATTGACTCGACTATTGCAAAAAAATACTATGTTTGAATGGACTGTTAAATGCCAATAATGTTTCGAAAGACTTAAAGGTATGCTAACAGAAACTCTTATTTTCACTCAACCAGAATCAAGCAAGAATTTTATGATCTACAGTGGTGCTTTCAGAAATGATTTAAATTGTGTATTGATGTAAGAAGGTAAGGTGATTGCTTATGCCTCCAAATAACTTAAGACTCACGAGAAGAACGATCCTTCTCATGATCTAGAGCTTGCGGCTATTATTTTTGCTTTGAAGATTTGGAGGCATTATCTATATGGAGGAAAGTATTACATCTATACAGATTATAAGAGCTTGAAATACTTGCTCACTCAGAGGGAGCTCAACTTTAGACAGAGTCGCTGGTTGGAGTTGATCAAAGATTATAATTATTTTAATCAATTATCACTCAAATTACCTCTTTTATTTTACTCAAGGTTAGTATTAAAATACATATTCAACTTATCAAATTAAATCTAAATGATACATAAAATAGTAAAATATCAATTAAAGTAGAAATTAATAAATATAGTATTAAAAATTATAAGAAAAAATGAAATTTTCTTGTCCAGTGCCAATTAAAATGATAAAAAAAATATTTGTTAATCAATTTGAAAGTTTTCAAAAATTGTAATAATAAGAAGAAAAAAGTGAAACAGAAATGTGCATTAAAGTGAAAATAAAAAATGAAAAGTATGGTAAGCTCTTTGTTGTAAACTTAATTTGTTAAATAAGTTGGCATTTATTTTTTGTTTTTTAAAAAATTAATATAATTTTATTTTTGGAGAAAAGACAGAGTATTTGAATTTTAATATTTATTTGATTCTCTATTTAAATGGATTTGGATTATTCTATTTTAATTTTTATAATTTAATTTAAAAAATTATATAATTATTATTGGATTAAAATTTGAGAGGTGGCACTTAAAATAAATTAGAGGGTTCCTAGTGTGTGTATATATATATCAAAAGAAATTCTAATTTTTAGGGTGTGCATGTCACTTGAATGTGGCTTGGCCACTGAAGGCTATCACGTTTCATTAATTGCGGTTCAGTAGAATAAAATTTGTTTGTTGAATTCTGGTTATATGGTGTTTACTTTTAGTGGTTTGTAAATTAATCTGTTACCTTTCTTATAAACAGTATTGGTCTTCCAAATTTCCATATTTAGAAAATGAATCCATTATCATGGTTTGCTTTTTTTTTTTTTCCATATTTAGAAGAATTATTAGTTTGGTTAAAGAATTCGAATACATCTCGATCCTAAGACGAACTTTGATCTTCTTTAAACGAACTTCCACCTCTTTAAGTTTTGGCTGGTTTTTAAGTTTTGTCTGGGCTCTCTTATATTTTGGAGGCTGTTATAGATAATTTGTTTGGATTTTGTTGCTGCTGTCCTGTTCTTTTGCAGATTTTTTTTTTCTCTGCACTCTGTTTTTGGGTCTGTTAGTCATGCATCTTTTCTTGAGCTGCTGTTTGGCTTCATATTTGCAATAAAATTGACAGCTTAGTCATGTATCTGTTCTTGAGCTGCGTTTTGGGTAGTTAATATCAGAACATCTACATCAAGAAACCAAACAACTCAAATTTCATAATGTGAACTTTGTGAAGGTTAAGTAAACCAGATTAAATGATTATCTTTTGGGCCTCTGGTAAATAAAGATCTTTGTGCGGGATGATCTTCGTTCAGCTGGTAGTCCTATACCCTTTTATGTAGTCTAAACTAAATATAACTTGGTGGATTATATTTGAGGGCTGACATGATATTTATTTTGTTGCTTTATGGCTTTGGAAGTCATAATAATGGGGCTCAAATTGCCGTTGCAGGAGTTTGGCATAGACAGTTTTCTTTGGAAAAAGAGCTTGTTGTTAGCTGTGATTGGAAAACAGAGGTGTAATTGCTCCGTATTTCCATATTTGGCTCCTAGTAATTGCTGTGAAATAGTTCTCTTCATTTGACCATCAATTTGGGCAACTATTTGCCAAAACCTGTAGTATATACGGTTGGTGCTATATATATTTTATCCTTGATCGGATGTTACACATTGGTGGACTCTGTTAGCACCATAACACCCAATTCATATGTCTATCTATTTACACGTTCTGAAATAATGAAAATTTATGGGAATTATCTGCAATTGATTATTTTTCTAACTAATTATCACTTAAATCTCATAATTTAATTCTTAGAAAAGAATAAAAAATAGTTAAGTTTCTAAATATAATTAATTAAAAACTTCATACTATGAATAAAGGTTAGGCTATTGACAACGATTAGTGCTAATTAATTAAAAAATAAAATGTTAGTTTATTTTTAAAGAAAATAAATTAGCATTCAAGAAACTTATATTGTGTTCCTGGCTCGGTTGATAAATGATGATTATATTGTGTTGCTTTAATATATGTTTTTTTTTTTTTTTTTGGAAGGAAAGGGAGGTATATTTTGAAGTTTCAATAAAGTTTTTTACTTCTGGATTAGGATATTTTAATTTTTGCATTAAAAGGTAGCCTTTTATTTAATTAACATTTTGTTTGAACAAATATTTTATATCATTTAATGGATAATTTGCCTTACTAAACATTTTAAAAGATATTGGATTGTATATTATATAATTTAAAATGTTCATTTTTAGTGCAATGTATATGTGACAATTATATTTGTCACATTTTGTTGACTTATTAGTTCATAAATAACGATATAATTTTTACAAATACGACATTGATATTGTCATTAAAAAGTAGTATTAAATGATAATAAGAAATTGTCACTAAAATTATCTTTTTATGACAACTATTTTAATTTAATTATATTTATGTCACAATATATAATATATCAATATTATGACGATTTATATTCATCATTAATATATATTAAATTAATGACGAAATCATTTAAAGTATTAGATTTAGTGAAAATATAAATTATTATATGACAAAAATTACCTTTATTTGTGACAACAATTATGTAGTCAATATTTAATGACTTTGGTTACAAATATATTTTCGTCACTAAAAATACTTACTCTAGTAACAATTTTAAATTTGTAATAAAAAATATTAATTTTTTTGTGACGATAAATAATATTATGTGACAAAATAAAATTTTATTTATGATATTATTTTCGTCATTAATAGTAAGAAATTAATGTGACAATAATTATTTTCATCACAAAAAATGATACTCACAATGATAAATAAATAAATCGTCACAAAACTTTTTATTACGCAGATACCGTGACTATGAAAATTCTTCACCTTATTCTTTTAGTGACAAAAATGAATCTTTTTATGAAAAAAATTTGTGTGTATAAAAAGTGTATTTTCTTGTAGTGAAATGCTCCTATTCAGAACAATGTCTCAGTCGGACAGTTTGCCTTGTAGGATAAATTATTCGATTACAAATAAAAATAAAATTTTCAAATAGCAAGGAGCAAATAAATACATATGGTCATATTATGGAGACATATACTGGTGAAGAGACTTATGACATAACGAATTTTTAAACTCCAAAACCTGAAACTAAATAAGAAATCTCAATATGTTATTTATCTTTAAAAGAAATCGAAAAGGATAAAGTTATCAATAATATTTATGTATAAAATACCGATAATATTGATATTTTCAACATGGTGAGTATTTTAAAATTAAATCTGATAAAAAATATAGATATTAATGTTATTCATTATGAATTTTTAGATATGCAGTTCAAAAAGTTAAAAAATATGATGCCAAAAGAATACAATTGATATTCATGCAATAAATAATAAAGTCATAAAATTTGATTTATTTTATAACACTTATTGCAATAGATTGGCATTGATTATAAAAATATATATTTTCTTATCATGAATGCAATAAATTTTTACTGTTTGCCAATTTGGTAATATATTAGTATGTAACTAATTGATACTTTTTGCCTATTTAATAATAAAATTACATATAATTCATGAAAAATTTATCATGCTTGAAACATATAAATATTTCTAAAAAAATTTATTTAATACACATATATGCATTGAATTTTATGTATATGATTTTGAAGTGTTATAGTTTACCTATTATCATGATTTATTTATGATTTTAATTACCGAAACTTCTTAAGAGTTCAAAATTCTTTAACGAATTTTGTAAATTAAATTTTGTTTCGACTTAAATATCGAGTTCTATTTGATTGAAAGAATTTTTTTTTATAATGTGATTATATGTTTATAAATTATATTTCATTGAGTACTTCAATGGATGTAAAGTTACTAGATACAACATATTTTATGATTATATATTATTTCTATTGATGCATTATGTAATCATGCATTACATGATAATTGTCAAATTATTACTTAAAATTACATATTCTTTTAAAGATTTTAGTTTTCTATATAATCATATATATTTATTTGGATAATTTTATTATCTTTAAGTAATTCTCGAGAAATATTTGAATTAAATTATTCAATGCATTCATTTATTATAGCTATTATATAATTATGTTGTATAAATGTCATGAAATTATTTTATTACATTTGTTCCATTCCTTGAAATGAATTAATTAATATAGAATTATGGCCATAAAAATAGCATGTTCAAGAAATTATAATTATTACTATTATATGATTAATTTTCACCACCAGAAGTGGTTGATAATTAAGAGCAAAAACGGAAATGGTTAAGAAAACAATTTGAGAATAGATAACTTATTTATGATATGGTATAAATGTTCATTGATCATATACCCTTTGTACGTATAACTAGATTATTAGATTTTAAAATTTTTTTCATCTTAAAGAAATGAAAGATGTGTAGATGAATTTGTACATACTTGTAAATGTACAATATGTAATTTTATAAAATAAGTTTTAGTTGTTATTTTTTAGTTCATATATAATATATCCAGAAGATATATGGTAAACATATCCAGAAGATATGTTGTTCATTTTTAGAAAAAAACTTTATAACATTATGTATCGAAATTCTGCATACACAAATTTAAAGTTGTGTACCAATATTATTATAAGAGGAAGAAAAATACACATGTTGTACTATTTTTTTCCTTAACTAAGGTTTTTTTCACTGAATTTTTCTGTTAAGATTTTTTATGAGACAACTTATAATATGTATTAAAAATATTTTGTACTCTTTTTTTTATTGGATTTTTATCCCACATGGTATTTTCCTGTAGGGTTTTAATGGGATATAATACTTGTTAATGAACATTTAAGGGAAAGTGTACAATAAATTCCATGAGTATGAATGTCCGTAACCTTTTAAGATTGATAACATAACTTATCAAATGGAAAAGACAAACAATTATTGTCCATGCATGACGTTTTGTAATATTATCAATGATTTTAAAGTCCATCAAAAGCTTCTAAATCTTTTAACGGGAAAGATATTAATTTTTAAAAGAAAATGAAATGAAAATTTTCAAAGTGATACTCTAGAAGAAATAAAAAGCAATACTAATCAACAACTCCATATTTTTATAAAAATAACAGCAAAAGTGATTCTATTAATGGTAAATTATATAAATTATATGGATGATAATTGTTGTTGATAATATAATGAATATTGGTATCTAATTATCGAAAGTTGATATTAAGATATGATCGGCAAAAAGGAAAAGACACAATCCATACTAATTAGACTCATACAAAATATTTGGATTAAAAGTCCAGACACCATAAGATATCAAATATTTTAGCTATAACAGTAGTAATTATCAAATTACTCAAATATTAGCTATTCATTAAGTTAGTTGAAAGCCATAACTTAATACAATAAAGGAATATGTAGATTATTGTTCAAGAACAACGACCAACAATATTGGAGTATGAAGAAATTGTAAAATTTTCTCAAGCAGCAAACCAACTAATCTCTTTATTAAAACTCTACCAATTTTGACTTTCAGAAAGCATGTAAGCAGTATTGAGATGTTTCAGTTAAAAAAAAAATATTGTAATTATTTTATTTTTTTGAGGTGAAATATATAGCCTATAAACACTGTACTTTTTTTACTTCGTTGATTTTTTTTATCAAAGTTTTAACGAGATATATTTATAGTGCATTATCATCCAAAGAAAAATATTATGGTAATTATGAGGTATTTAGATAACTATTAAACTCATTTTTCTTCAAATTTTATTAGAAATTTGTTTTTTATTTTGTATCTATAAATATTTTATTATAGTTATTTAATAAAAATAATTAATAAAAAAATTATCTATTCATTGTGTATTTATTTTTGCTTTAATTAGTTTACATTTAAATAAAATTTAAATTTTAAGTTAAAATAAAAGAGACGGAATAACCATAGAAGAGGGAGGGCAACTCAGTAATTTCCGCTATCAGACAGCTAAAACTTCGCTCGTCGATGAAACTAAGGGAACCTTCAGTGCTGCGCTGAACTGGAGAGAGGCGTTTCCTCGGCATCTTTTCGAGCCATGGCATCCTCAGAGCAGCCTCTCAAGAAGCGGAGGCTTTACGAGACTCGATCTGAAACCCCTCCGCCCGAACAACCACCGGAAATACCAGCTGAGTCGCATAGTAGCGTACCTCCGCCGCCAGCAACACCGCCTCCACTGTCCCCAGAGGCAATTCTTGCGCGACGGAGAAATAGAGATGAAATTAAAAGCGTTTACGAGACATATAAGCGCCTTAAATTTTTCATATATCAGAAAGAGGCACGCCACATGGCCGGCATTGAGCAAGATTATCTCTCTCTCATTTCCGCTTCAAGAGGTAGGGAGTATTGTTTTTGTTTTTCCCTTACCTCTTTTATTATTTGAAAAAATTTGGTTTAATTTCTATTATGTGTTTGTACAATTGGTTGAAGTGTGTTTTTCTATATGTTTGTGTCTAGGATCAGTTTCTGTTTTATTTTGATTACAGGGGGAAGCCAGAGGCAACTTGTTCAGTTAAGCCTGAATTGTATTATCTGGTTTTGGTATATCGAAAATTGATATTGAAATATTGTTGAACTTATTCAAATTTAGCAGGATTGTTAGATGAACCTATTTAAATATGGTGGGCTAGTTGGTGTTTGTTTCATGATGCCTCGCTGTGTTATGAGTTAACCGGATTGCTGGAATAGAGTCGTTACAATTTTCAAGCTAATGGCGTTGGTCTGTCCTTACATTTTGGTAGCAAGTCTACATAATTGCACTGCAGAGTTGGTCATCAATGATTTGCCTGTTTTTGTTTTATTGTCTATGCTGGCAGACAGAATTACACTATATAGCTGTCTTGCCATGAAGCCTTTACAATTTCATTGATGGTATCAGAAATATAAATCCATGTTTCCTAACGAGAATTTGCATTGATTTAATATTTTAACATCACTGAATTATCATCCACCTTCTTTAAAGTAAATGAGAATTGATAGGGGACAGCCAAGGGAGAATTTAAACCCTGTTCCTTCTTTGTGGAGCTGAGTTATACCAATTATGCCACACTCAACCACAAAGGATTTGGAAGTGCTGAAATCTTGCCCCCTTTTGTGCGATCGCTTGTGTTCGGAGTATTACTTTCTGGTCCTCAGAACATAGGTGGTTGAATACCTTGTTGCAGAGTATTATTGTGACTGTCCTTTATCCATCACACAAGAATATAAATACCTTGTTTCCTTTGACATAGCGGGCATTGCAATCTGAGCCTGGCAATTCAAGGTCAAGAATTTACCCTTGTTGCAGGCTACCTTTGTTTTTTTAATCTTTTCTTTGACATATTTGCAACGTAACGTATGCTTATCTATGTATCATTTGAGATCAATGAGTTGCACGGTGAGTTGTTTGTGTCTAGCTCCTTGGCCATTCTGTCCTTCAGTGTCTGCTTACCAATTAATAGACCACCATTTACCAAATTTACAATTTAATATTTAGTAGAAGTTGGTGCAAATAAATGAGTTGTTCTTCTGTGTTAGAGGCTTGTTATAATCTTAGTGGAGTCAATTCATTGAGAAAGAGTTACCCAAAACCTCATATCTTTTACACCCACTAACAAAAAAAGCAAAGGAAGAAAAAGAAGAAGAGAAAACAAGAAAGAAATTTAATGGTATGTGTGGTGCTAGTGTTGCAGGTTGCAGTAGTGTACAGCGTATACTAGCTGATCTCATTCCTCGGTATGCATTGTACTGTCCAACTGCTCTTGAAGCTGCTGCTAAAGTCGTTATCAATATGCACAACTGGAGTGTGGCAGTGATTAATAGAGGAGAAGATTCTGATGGGGTTGCAACGGAGACTGCTAAAGCCTGTATTTTTGGTTTAGCTGATATCTGCCAGGTGGCTTCATTGGAGACTCCAACATCATCTGTAATCCAGGGAATTTGCTCTGCTGTTTTTCAGAATGTGCTCTCCTTCTTCATATCCTCCGTTGAGGGAAAGGATATCTATGAAATTATTGATAAGGAAATGCTGAAGATGCAGGGTTCTGCTGAGGCCTTTTGTGAGCTAAAGCAAAAAATTTCCTATGAAGACCAATCCTCAATGGTTATATTATCCAAGTCTCGTGCACTAAGTCTACTCTGGATATTCTTTTCTTGCTCAAAAAATCTGCTTAAAGCATGTTTTGATCTCCTCAAATTTGCTGCCCCTGATGGTATTCAAGAAGCACAGTGTTTCCTTAGCCAAGTGACTAGGAGGCTTGATGATGAAATTATCCCTCCGTCGGATAAAGCACGTGATAGACCCAAGTCATGTGACAGTTGCAATACAACAAGCATTAAAGGTAGTGAAGTTAATGGTGCAGAGCAGATATCAGATTGCGACCATGTGTCAGCAGATTCATATTCTGTTACAAGGAACTGCTTGCTGCAACTGGTAAGGGTTTAGATTTTCTGGATATTTTAGCCATCATGAGGTGATTTTTCATCAACATGTTATTTTTGAGATATGACCTCGAATGGAGAAAGCATATTTGAATAGTTGGTTCAATCTTGTCTCAGGTTAAGGTTTTGTCAAACTTAGTTATGTATTATCTTGTAAACATAAATTTGATTGCTGCGAGCAGATATAATTTCATTCTCTATGTAGAAATATATTTTTTTTTTTATCTCTTCTCCATCTCCTTTGATTTGTTGGACATGTGATAGGTGCAACATAGTTCCCACTTTTTTCAAGGTAAATTGATAACTACCGAAATTTGTTTAGCTTTTTTCTTTCTTTCTTTCTTTCTTTTTTCCTTGTTTGAGGTATGCTTCTGTAGATATATATGTCGTTGCTCCTTGCAAGTTCTGAGTTTTCTTTTATACAGGTTCTTGGTAACGATGCATCACTGAGAAAGTGGGTGTTCTCAAAGTATAAGAAGCTATATAAATTGCCATCTTTTGTAGCTGCATCAGATATTACATCAACTCTGCAAAGGATCTTTGAATCATATTCAGAACTTAGTAAAGTAGAAGATAGCCAGATAGACAGTGATGACGATGATTCTGATGCATCAATATTTATTAACGGACAGTACTTGGTACCTAGAAGTTCTAATCAACTGGAGATCTCAAGTGAACTACCCTGTAGAGAAGGTAAGTTAAGAACTCAGTGCCATAATGGATCCTGCATTGGTGGTTTTGCTGGCAAGTTGTCAAGTCTGAAAGCTTATAGGTCAATAGCTCCTCTCTGAACTCATTTGTTGTTGGGTGCAGGTACTAGTCATGAGAATGGGGGTTCAAGGTACATTGATTCTGAGAGGAGTGACCCTGCAGATTCTTCAAGTAGCAGGCCTTCCCAACCCAGAGACTTTGTGAACCAACAGATGATTTCACCTGTTGGAAGAACATTAGATTCTAGGAGCAATTCATTTGACTGCAGAAGCCACATGGACAAGAATTCAGTTTCAAATATGGATTTCAGTTCACCAGCCTTGAGATCCGCTGGTGGAGCTATAAGTAATCCGTTTGCTTCTCCAAAGCATCATATGGGGGCACCATATGGTGCAGTGACTCAAACTGTTTGGTTCTGTGATGGGGACCCTGCTGCAATGGATGTTTTCTCCGCTTCTCAACAACTTTGGTTGGGTTCTTTAGGTCCTGATGTTTCTGAAGCTCATTTGAGATTTCAACTTGATAGATTTGGTCCTATTGAACAGTTTTTCTTTTTCCCTATGAAAAGATTTGCCTCGGTGGAGTACAGGAGTATAATTGATGCCATAAGGGCCCGGGAATATATGCGTCACAATTTTCCATGGCAGATAAAGTTCATGGATATAGGATTTGGAACTAGGGGTGCTATGAATGGTGTTGCTGTTGGTTCTAGTTGTCATGTTTATGTTGGAAATATCTTGAACCACTGGACAAGGGATGAGATTCTGCACGAATCAAGGAAAGTTCTTTACAAGGGTCCTTATATGGTTACCGACCTTAGCAATGAAAGTGCGGTATTGATGGAGTTTGAGTCTCCTGAAGAAGCTGCTGTTGTTATGTCACATCTCAGGCAGCATCGAAAGGAAAAATGTAATTATCTGACATCTTTTAATGCTGGAGCCGTTAATATCACATTGCCTCAATTGGATGGTGGAAGATCAATGCCAAACCCAAACCATGCTGACATTAGAACCAATAGTACTGAAAGCATGTCACCTCATCCTCAGCCCACACTTGAGAGCCCTTCTGAAAGCTTTAGAACAATGATGTCTCAATTATCTTCCTTACTTTCTTCGTTACGTTCAAAATACAACATTAACCAAAACCATAACTATTTTGACAATTATAAATCTGGAAGTAGCATTAGCACTAGCACAAGGGATGTAGATCGTATGCCATCAAGCACACTTTGGATTCATATGCCGAATGTTAGCTCCCTGAGTATAACAGATGATGAGCTGATGACTATCTGCAATCTTGCCATTGCTAATGTGGGGTCTGTAATTAGGTTGATTAGATCAAATGTGCAGATGGGGTGTGGTTGGTTGGTTGATTGCAGTAATGTTGATGCTGCAAGCACTCTTTTGAAAAGTCTTCGTAGTTGTCCTGGAGTCTTCCTTCAGGTTGAATTCAGGTTTGAATCCTCTATTCATTGAAGTCCTAGTTACATCCTTCAAATTGTTTTCACAAATTGGAATTGAGATTTTTCATTTCTTGGTCATTGTTTTGCTTGTCTGCTACTCTGGTGTGCTTGACAATGACCGTTCATGATTTTGCTGATTGATCATGTGCATGTTCCTTTTACTAACTAGAATTCAATAGGCAATTGCTGGAAGTTCTTGGTTTAGAAATAGCTGTCTTTCATATTTGATCCCTTTCTCTTGCTTCCCTTTTTTTTTCATTCCCCCAGAAATTAATTCTTTTCCTCTCTCTTGAAGTGCGTTGTATTGTGATTGAGATTTAGTTGCTGCCAAGCTTTGTGATGTGCACAGTACAGTAAATGCACGTGTGAATATATGTTGGAAATTAGATTTTCATTTATCTGTTTTTTTTTTTTTTTTTCAATTCAGTTTGTAATGTCTACCTGGTAGAAACTTTATTGCATGTGAACTTTAAAATTTATGTACTTCTGTCAGCCCGTGTGAACCAGAGGAGCTTGAATATTATGTTGTTTTTCTTGGTCCAGATCACCCAATCTCACACCTTTGTCCCCCATCTGCATTGCTACTCTCTTATTTGCATGGCTAGTCGGTCTTTCTTTTAATCCTTGTGCATCTTGGCCAAGACAGGTGGTGCTTGATATAGTATTCTTCTTACTTCTCTTATGTCCACTTTGTGCTTAATTGTATTACATCATATAGAGAAAATGCAAGATAGTTGGATGTACATGAAGATTTGTTGTTGTTTTTTCTTTAATAACATACTTTAGAGTTAATTTTTGCTTGGGAAAGCCAAATTTTGTGCTCCTTTTGTCCTTGGTCTGACAAAAGATCGCAACTTTTCTTTGATCAGTCATCCAGGAAATAACTATTCTGCACCATTCTCAATGAAGCCTGATAGCAGCTCTATGGAGCTTACATCGCCCAGGATGAATTCAGAGAATCATGGGACTCCAGTACAATCTGTACACTCATTTGGGATGATGGAACCTTCACCAGGAGGTGATGTTTTGCTTTTGATAAATTGGACCCTTTTTTCACTTTGCTAAAAATATTTGTCATTTCTAGGTGGTTGTGCTGTTTCTGCTGCCCCTGAACAAATGTGGTTTTACAAGAAAAATGAACTTGAGCCGCTTCCTGCACCTGGGAACATGCCTGGTGTACCCATAGGAGCTCAGGGACGACCTATTCCCCCACCACAGCAATTCCAGCCATCTCAGTTTGTGCGACCTATTTACCATCCCCCAAGCAATGCATGGGACTCACGAAGGCTAAACCATCATGTTCCTATGAACCCAATATCTCCAGTGGTAATGCCTAATAGCTACCAAGTTAGCACTGTTGCTCCTCCTTTTATACCTGCTTCTGTGACTCCACTAGCACAGATTCAGCGACCTCCGATTCAGCATTTTGACCAAATGTTCTCCTTGCCTGTCGTTCCACCACCTTTGTCATCTGTGCCACCTCAGCCAGATATGCCCCATCCGCCTGCACTTCCCCCTCCACCTGTTATTCCACCACCTATATCATCTCAACCACCTCAGCCTGAAATACGCCCTCCATTGCCGCCATCCCCACCTCCTGCTCCACCACCACCTAGTTCACCTCCTCCACCTCCACCTGTTGCAGAATTTAGTAATACGGAAAGTTCTGGGAAGTTTATACAATATCAGTGGCAAGGCACATTATGTAAAAGTGGGGTTCATTATTGCACAATTTATGCATGCAGAGTCGATTCTGATATTTGCAAATATTCAAATCCAATTTCTGAACCTGTGGAGTAAGGACCATGTCCCCCTTATTCCTTTCTTATTGGGTTTTGTTTCAATTTAAACATGAACAGTTTTTTTTTTTTTTTTGCAGTTGTACTTACTTGTTACTCGTGCAGGTGGCCAACTAAACTTGATATGACCAAACGGACTGATTTTCGGCATGTGAAATCAACATTTACAAGTACTCCACCACAGAGAGTGAGTCCATGAAATATTTGGTGTATGTGTACACTAGGTTAAAATTCTGTTGCTGGAACATGATTTGGAAAAGTCGATTCCCAAAAAAAAAAAAAAAATTGAAAGAAAAGAAGAAGAAGAAGACAATGTGAAGTGTTTGGTCAAAAATGGGAACGGGAGTCTGAGTTGAAATGTGAAAATAAAGTGAAATTTTGAACTGTTCCATGTTTATTTTTCCTGCTATTTCTTTACTTCCCCCTCCATTCATATATGTGCGTGAACCGATATTTATAGGTTTCATTTTGTGATGCAGAGGGAGGTGTGCCAGTTGATCCCATCTTCTGCCAGCGATCAGAAAGGCGTAAGTTTTGTTTTTTTGTTTTTAAATTCAGTCTCATGCCCCTTTGTAATTGTACATGTAATCTGTTGGTTGTTCATTTTGAAATTGTAACTAATCTATAATTAACGATTTGCTTAGGTTAACAATTCTGATCCATCACTTAATCACCAATAAGTAACTAAGCATTTAGCAATAACACATTGACACGATTGCCTTCTCATTGTCAAAGCAGGCATATTCTCCTAATCAGGATTGAATTGTTTTTGCACTTGTGCTACCATGGTAACTGTGGATTTGCATAATTAAGCCCTGCCCCATCCTCCCCCCCCCCCCCCCCCCCCCCCCCAATTTCATAGTGCAACTGCGTTGAAATGTTTGAGTTCCACAGTTTCAGGACTTCATATCATACTTGAAGCAAAGGGAATGTGCTGGAGTGATCAAAATCCCAGCTGCGAAATCAATATGGGCAAGGCTTCTCTTCATACTTCCCTACTCACATGAAACATGCTCAATGCTCTCCGTTGCACCTGATTCATCCAACTGCCTGATTGGCTTGGTTTTGCCCAAAGAAACGAACTTTGAATGGGCTTGATTGTTGCTTTGTGATGAGTCTCAACTTTGAAGCAGATTCATAGACTTCTAGTTGACTTTGAATTATAAAGAATGCGAAATGTGGTCTGGGGAAGTACGGCATCCATGGAAAGTGCGAGTATATATCCCCCATTTTGCGGGCACATTTCCAACTATCTGAAATTGTAGGCATGATCAATTTTGTTTAGTTAGAAGTTGTGACTGAGTAGTGCCTTGTCTGACATTTTAGTTAAAAATAATCAAATAGGCTAATCTGTCATTAGTTCTGTGTTGTAATAATTTGCAGGTTAAACAGATTTATTATGGTTCAATTGATTTTGAAGGCCAGCTTGTAGTTTTGTACCATTTGTTTTTACTGTTAATTAACAATTCTATACCTGAAAAAAATTAGGAAAAAGCTTATCATTTACTGTTACCAACATGCTTAGAAGTCTCATTTTGTTCTTTCTATTAGGTAGTTGGCAAATTTTCAGAAGTTACCCTTGATAGAATAAGATGGAAAAGAAAAGCACTAATAAAATTTTATTCTATTCTATTGTTTGTATAATAAAATGAAAAGCTTTTTTTTTTTTAATCTTTTGACAAGATGAAGAGAGAATTTTAATTTGTTAAGATTTCTCCATTTTCTCTTAATTTTAAAATAATTGGAAGAAGGATGGGAAACGAAGGGAATAAAATTAAACAGAATTTTAAAATATTATTTATATCATTTTATTTCATTTTAGAAAAAAATAATTTCCTTCTGTTCACCAACTAAAGTGCCGAACATAGTAATGGAAAGGAATAATATATAAAATTATTATTATTTAATATATTATTTTTGAATTAAAAGAGTGTTTAAAAATTGTTAATTTAGTTTTCTGGAAGGATACGTGATATTTTATGGAAGTTTATTGAAAAATGAAAGGGGAGTATTTTGCTGCTTTTTTTAAAAAAAAAAATTAAGAAAATAATTTGATATTTTGAATAATAGAAACATTTTTAAATAAATTTAAGATATTTATTTGACATTTGATTTGATTAGTTGAGGGTAACTCGTTAAAGATAATAGTACAGGCAGGGGTGAGTAAAAAAAATCAAAATTTTGATTAATCAAAAAATCGAATCGATTTTTAGATTAATTGAATCGAAAATTTAAATTTACGATTTTTACTTTTAAAAATCGACCGTTAACCGATTTATATACATTTTATAAATTACATTTTAAATTTTACACTTATATTTTTTAATATTTTTATAATTTATAAATATTTTAACATATAACTTTCTAAAATATTATTATAATATATAATTTTAGTAAATAAGCATTAAAATTACTTTATTATTATTATTTATTTTATTATATATATATATAATTAGCACTCTGTTGCTAATTTTATATGGAAAATATTTAACTTTTATAATTAATTATGAAAATTTTATTTTTATTTTATTTTTCTAATAAATATTGTATTTAATTATATTTTTTTATTTTTAATTTATTTTTAAATATTAAAAATAATATTAAAAATTATATAATTTATTAAATTTATAAATTAATATTTTTTAATAATTAATTATAAATCGATCTAAAAATTAAATTAAAAATCAAAATTAATATAACAGTTAATTAAAATTAATAAAATTATTAATATATTAATTAAATTTATTAATAAAACTGTTAATACTTCGGTTAGCAGGTGCAGGGAATATTATGATTTGCTATTTTTCAATTATACTGCGCAAATCAACTAGGAAGCGAAGGGTCAGTCAGTCACCAGTGAGCTGCAAGCTCTAGCTTCGAAGGTCGACGCTGTAAACAAAATCTATATCTTACAATTTTGATCGCTCTGCTTCTGATTGCCATACGGACCACACGAACATGTCTCGCCGCAGCTCTCAAAACAACAGTAGATCGCAACAATACTTGACCAGCAGCAGCAAGAACAGAAATTTCTCCAAGAAATTCGTTCCCAAAAATCAAAATCCTAACCCTAACTCCACGCTCTCCAATTCTCTTCGACAATCGCTTTCGGCGCCAACGGATGATGTCACCCCATCATCGAGTGGTGATACCGGTACGGCCTCATCTTGTCGAGTACGGATTGGGGATAACGGAGAGTGGATATCCAACAGAGCAGGAGCGGGATCTCAGGTTGCTGGCAATTTCGTAAATTACTTGCCACAGGATGAAGCGGTGGCTGCTGGACTTGGCGCTGAGGAAGGAGGATTAGATCCAGTTGAGTCGCAGAGAGTTGTGGATCTTCTAAATAGGGAGTTGTCTCGGTTACTCAAACTGAGCCCTAAAGAGTTTTGGAGAGAAGGTACTATCTTCCATAGAATTGTTTTGGTCAATTTCTGTTTCTAGTTTCTTGGTATACAATTCATTTGTTTTAATTCGATGCGTTTTTGCTTTTTTTCAAAGTTTGGAGGATTTTTACGCTGTTGGCTTATAGTTTTGGTTGTGACAAAATGCTATGACTGTTTTGATGCATAGTATCAAGCATTGCTGCTATTTGGTTTGCCTAAGCTATATTTGTTTGGGGATTCAAATTAACCATATCCTAGCATCATTAGAGAAGTATGAAAACAACACGAGATTTATCAGCCAACATTGGCTCACCAATGGAGAATCTGGCAATTATGGCATTAGCTATATGCTTTTACAAAAAGATTTTTTATTATGGTTCCCTTTCTTCTGTCATTATTGTCATCAGAATGTGTCCCTAGTTTAAATAGAGTTTTTTTGGTGGGAACATATTTTAACAGTTATTTTGAAGTAGGATCTCTGTTTTAGGCCTCATCCTCATTTTGCAGTGGCTAGTGATGATTCCTTGCATGAGTTTCTGGATAGCTTCCTAAAATTCAGGAGCAGATGGTATGATTTCCCACATCGTGGAGCTAAGGGAATTGTTGCTGGTGTCATTATTGGAGAGTGCGAGTTAAGTCGCCGTATTTTCATGGTATTGTACCGCATGTAGGTTCCTATGCTCTATGTTGGGCCTTTTTGTCAAATTATTTATCTCCCTTGTTCCATATGATTTAATTTTAATGTTGTGTTTGTTTCAGATCTTCCAATAGGGATCCAGGTGTCCGAGCTGCTGAAACATTCAATTCAAGAGATCATGCAGGTGGGTTGTCTCATTTTATTATTGGATGTTTACAAGCTTTGCACAAAAATATAAGGAAGTTATCTCCTAAATGGAAAAAAAAAAAAAAAATGATGCAGTTGACCCAAAATTCTAATCCCTTTTTCCCGCTTAGCAATTGCTAAGTTGTTATCTCATTTGATCTATCCTTGTTCATTTTATTCACTAATTCTGTGTGTAGTCCTTTTGCAGGAAAAAAATTTGCTCGACTTGCCTAAGTTGTTGGATATATGTGCCATATATGGCCATGAAAATGAAGAATTGTCCCAATCTTTGGTATGTGTCTTACGATAGAATCATAACTTCTTTAGCTTTTTGCTATCCGCTAGATGTTTTAATTAATGATTCTGAACTCTACCTGTAACTGGTTTGGGATGCTTAAATTGGTCTTCTCCTTACGTTTGCATTCAGAATAGCAGTAGCCCTTGGTTTCTATTATTAGGGTTATTTATGTGTTGTTGTTTGCAAATTGTAGTTTTTATTGAATGGACAATAAATTAATAATATCGGAAGAAGAAATAACAAATTTCGACTTAGGCAAAAATAACTTCAGAAATTATTGTTACTTCCCAAAACCCGAGAAAGTATAGATGAGCTTGTTGATAGGCGACATGTCCAAAACATGCTTTTCTTTTGGTAGTCAAAAGGTTTTTAGTTGATCGGCCTGTAATACTACAATTAATCTCCAAGATTGCCCAACTGTTTGATATTCTAAATTACCTGAAGATTGCCATGTTTTAGAATGAATGAGTTCTTATTGAGTTTGTAACACAGTATCAATTGTTTGCGTGAGTTGGTATGTTAGCAGAATGGGTACTTGGGATAATTGCACTTACTAAATATGATAAATTCAAACTTGGTATATAAAATCACAATCTTTCAAAATTTTAAATCAAAGAAATATCTAAATAAAGTTGCACAATCAAAATTTAAACTAAGTTGATCGTGAATTAAAGTTGAATATTATATAATAAAAATTTAGTCAGACACACCAAATTCAAAATATTATGTAACTATGTAGTTGAGTTTGTGTAGGCGATACCTAGAGGCCTGAGCCTGTACCCTACCAAACCTATTATGATTACTTAAATTACTACCAATGCTTGTTTCCTATCCACACCTGAATGCTTTATAAATGGGGTGAATCGTATCAGGTATCCTCAAAGACTCTACTTTGGAGTAAAAATTCTCTTAGATTTGCGAGCAGAACTTGACTTTTTTGCTCTGTAATCTGACTGATCTTGTTGAAGAGTTCAAATGATCTTTTTTTTCAAATAGTATTTATTTAGTTAAATCTGAATTGATTCATATACTTTGGAATGTTGGCATTTTAAAAGCTGGATTTAGTGGGTTCCTCAAATTTTGTGGGTGAACTTGCTTACATGGGACATTCTTTTTGTGCCTTCAGTTGCGTTAATTTCATCTTTTCCTCTTGATTTTTTTTCCAGGTTGTGAATGCTTTGCAGGCCCAGCCTGGGATCCATGATAATTTTGCTGCTTTAATGTCTCATTTTCTGGGTATCTTTCACACAATGTATCAACGTTGCACCTCATCTTTGGAGGTACTTTCTTCATTTTGTATAAAAATGGTTTTCTTTACTCATGAATCTTGTGTTAAATTGATATGTATGTGCATTCTGGACTTTTACTTTCCTGTTTCAGTATACTGGCATTTAACCGTTTACATCTTTTTTAATCTATAATAAATTTCTATGTGGTTTAATAGGTATTATTTTCCTCTGGAAGCCATGATGACCCTGGATTTAATTCGCTTCATCACGATTTCTTAGAGGTGAGTTGTTGGCATAGTTATTGCACCTCCATTTTCTCTTTTATTCTTTCTTAGTATTCATCAATTCTCCCTTTTTGCATGTTTAAATGTATAAGATAATACACCGGTTTCTTGTGTATATGGTTATATTAGGTTCATCTTGAAGATTTGCCTTAAAATAAGTTGCTTCAATGTTGTAGATAAGTTGCATGATTTGCTGAGAGATCCTGCTTGAATTTCATTCCTGGTGCAAAATTGCAAATTTATTTGCATTTGGTTAATTGGATTGTGATTTAAGTCATATCTGCTTTTCACAGGTGATGGACTTTGTAAATGATGCAGTTGTTTCCATGGATGCTTTTGTTAATGCATACAGGCCAGCAGCTCTATATTTTTCATGCCCTGTGGAATTGAGGTACTTGTTGACATCTGAAATTCTTCAATCTATGTCTCAAATTGTTTTGAATGATCATGGATATGGCTTGTATGTCATGGAGTTGTTGGTGTTTCTTTTTTACTTTTTGCTTTCCTTTTTATTTTTATTCCTTTATGGTGTAGTGGCTTTATTTAGTGCAAGATTAAATCTGGCAGATAATTGTATTTTGTTTTGGGCATACTGATGCTTGTAGAACATGCTATTTCTACTTGATGTACCCCTTCTTCTAATTTCCAGCAAATTCTTAGAAAAGTTGGCTTCATCTAATCCCAAATTTTGTTCTCTGTGCAGTCATGGGAATGAAGAATTGCTGATCACCCTTGCAAAGTTACATGATACTTTGCTTCCGTCTTTACAGCGGGGTTTCCAAATTATCCTGGCAGGAGGAGATGATGGAATGATGACAAACATTGCATTTAGTGTAAAGATGTTATCTAATAGAATTATCAAATTTGGTTGGAAGTTATTAGAGTTTTGCTATTTAATCGATGAAGTGTTACCAGATGCCCTTCCCATTCCAACCATGACAAAGATGTTTACAGCAGGAGTAGAGGACCCTGTCATACGAGCAGATATTCTGATACAAACACTCAAGGAGATTAGTGGAGTTCTGCTATACTCTCAGGAGAACTGGAAGAGAAAAACGTTTCTTCAGAATCTTGATGAGAATTACCATCTAATGAGCAGACTTCAGAGCTTACAAACTGCTGGTGAGTCTCCTCTTTATGAGACTTATATGTATAATATCAGTGGAGTTGGTTACAGGGAAAACTACATCACTAATAAAATTTAGGAGGATGAATGTCTATTTTATTTTATTTTTTTTAATGGGCCATCAAACATATTGAGAAGTTTGGGAAACATCTCATCTCGAGACTGCAGTCAATGGGAGGGATTTGGCTTAACTTCATTGTTAATTGCTATTGAAATCTATATTTGCATCTTAACACCATACTTGCTCATCTCATGTTCAAGTTGTTTGTACTTAAGATAACACCGCCCTGCAGTGGGAAGTAAATGTTAAAATTGCTTCGTTCAAGACAATAGAGATGCTATCAACTTGCAGCTCTAACCCATTGGATGATTCTCTGCACTTTGTCTTCTTTGTAGATATTCATTGAGACTAATTTGAGCATTATTGTGGATCTTGGGATGGGATTTGCTTAATATTTAGCTCATTTCTCCAGGATGGATATTCATGGATGATGAACAGCTCCAGTATTTATCGGGTATAATAATGTCTTCTTCTCCAGAAGGCACTGCTAAGAGGCAGCCTGTTGCACCAACACCTGTCCCGAGCAACCAA
This sequence comes from Excoecaria agallocha, assembly GCA_037975025.1. Taxonomy (NCBI): domain Eukaryota; kingdom Viridiplantae; phylum Streptophyta; class Magnoliopsida; order Malpighiales; family Euphorbiaceae; genus Excoecaria; species Excoecaria agallocha. The sequence continues at coordinate 83,017,612 of CM075806.1, forward strand.
GTAGAGATGGATGAAGATGCGGCAATCATGGAGTCCAAAATCAGTCAAATAAAGGACCTGTTTCCTGATTGTGGCAAGGGGTTCTTGGGTGCATGTCTAGAAGCTTATAACCAGGATCCAGAAGAGGTAATCCAGAGGATACTTGAGGAGACTCTCCATAACGATCTCAAGTGCTTGGACACATCCCTGGAAGTCATGCCTGTTCCTATGTCTGCTCCAACTGTGAGCAGAAAGGATAAAGGGAAAGGGAAGTTAGTCGAATTTGCATTACACCCCTCAACAGCACCAATCCACTCAAAACGTCCAATGGTACCTGGAGAGCAACAACTTGATGATCCCTCTGTATCTTCTTCCTCTTCAATTGGGAGGTTTGTTAGGAAGTCTAATGATGTGCCAGAAAATTATACCCTTGGCACAAGAGACGAAAATTATTCTTCTAGGACTCAAGCCCTGATTTCGCAGCACGAATATGAAGATGAGTATGATGACTCCTTTGATGATCTGGGTTTGAGTGTTACAGAACCTGGACTGGAGGAGAATGAAATATTAAGTGACAGAATCACATCTACTTTGGGGAGATCATCAGCGACTGAATGTGAAGGGTCTGTTCATACCGGTTCTAACAGTAAGTGGGGATCCAGGAAAAAGCCACAATACTATGTCAAGGATGGGAAGAACTATAGTTACAAGGTTGCAGGTTCAGTTGCAGTTTCAAATTCCAATGAAGCTTCACTGGTGAGTCAAGCACAGGGAGAATTAATTTATGGTCTTGGACGGGGTGGTAACATTCCTCTGGGAGCATTGAAGAAGTTGGCCAACTATCAGGAGCAGGAAGACAAAAAAGTGAAATCTGATGAACCTGAGCTAGAAGGAAGAGGGAACACAATGAATCCCAGGGGTACTGGTCGTGGTAGAAGTAAAAGGGGAGGGGGAAGGTTTAGGGAGTCGCATGAAGAGGTGGGAGCAGGAGGAAGGCTGCGGGAGTCACAAGAAGAGCAAGATAATTCTGGTGGTCAGGAGGCAGAAGGGAGAGGAAATGTTGGAAACTCCCGAGGCAGGGGAAGAAGGGGCAGAGGAAGTAATCATTATAGGAAAGATCGAGCTATGAATAAGCATTTTTCTGGATTGTCTGGTGTTTAGGTTCTTTTAGAGACTTTAGCATGCTTTCAGAAAGATAATTCTGCGGAGGTACAACTGTATAGTTCTTTTTCTTTTCCTTAAATCATTTTTAATCATCATTTGTGGATTTGAGCATGGATGACTGCATATAGTGGTGCAAGATTTAATAGGTTTCCAAGGATGTGAATATAGCAATTCCTGAGCGCTTTGAAATATGATAAAACAGGATTTTGTATTTTAATTTTGTGTTATGCTCATCGGATCTATTTTCCGGAATTCTGATTTGATATGGGAACGATAATTTCTGAGAAGTACGTCACCTAGTTTATCTTCTCTTGCTTCTAAATTGGGCTCTACTACGATTTTTTGACTCGTTAATTTGGAGTATGGACCTCCAATTCAATCACCATATCCATCAAAGCTGATATGCAAGTCATTGAACTTTTGACTACTATAACTATATTCGAGCCGATATTTACATGAAAGGATTTTAATATCGTTATATTTTTGTGCATCTTTCTTCACGAGATACAATTATCGTTTCTTTTAATGTTTAAAAACAAAAATGCCAGTTGGACCTATGATCATGACAGTCGCTTGGTGTGACAATAAGTTTTCTAGCGACACAATGAGTATTCTAGGGGGCTGGAAACTATTTTCTTTTAATGCAACGGTAATCTTTGTTCCCAAGATAGTTTCTATTTGAGTTGATTTAGTTGTTTTTCTTCTTCACCAAAAAACAAAAAACAAAAATGAGAAGATTCTAAATTATTCTAGAGATGGAAAGAATTGAAAGCATACAAAGAACAGTCTGCCGACTGCCAGGAACATGACGACGAATCCAAGAAGTCTCAAACAAAGATTCATCATAAAAGAAGGGGGCGTTTATGACGAATAGGATTCATTAATCACCTGTCTTTTTCGATGCATCCATTAACAACGACATTAAAAGAACGAAAAAAGACACAAAAAAAAGGCAGCTTTGTTGAGATGTAAGAAAACTCGGCAGTCAATAAAAGCACCGGCCTTGGGCATTTTATCTCGGTAGAATACAGCACCTTCAACCTTTTATATAATCATATTATCAGCACAACGAATAAGAGAGGTTTCCTTCCTGTAAAAACCTTGGATAATAACAGTGCTAAAATTATGTTTAAAACAATGGACAGCCAGAGCCACCACAAAGGTGCATTTTCCTTGATCAGCTAAACAAAAGTGAATAACGAATTTATTCGTGGAGATGAACATCTGCGCAAGCCCATTACATTGCAAGACTCCGCCACCTCACGCCTCTTCATCACCGACATTGACTGCAAAATGCCCAGCATTTCTATCCTGGAAAATCAGGACGACAGATAGGTCATCGATACAGTAACATAATCAAACCATCAGATTTTATTGCTGCATCTCAAAACAAAACTAGCAAATATAATTATCCTGTGCAGTATTATTCGGAGCAGGAACCACCTTAGATAACATCCGTTGCTTGTTCAGATACTGGGTCCTGGCTTTATTAAGGACTGAATTTGGAGACCGGTACATCCTCTGCAACAAAAAACACCAGATTCCAAATATGAAAAAAAGAAATTCTATCATTTGGACATCTCAAAACTCATATACCAAGTACATTTAAAATCTTATTCCACCCAGACCCTTTTTCAAATGGACCAGGAATGCTTTTTGCGTCCAATTTTAAAAATGTGATTCATTCTAAAAATCCCTATAAGGAATTCTAGATTGAACTTCTGAGCAAACAATGCGAGCTTAGACATGATAACTTAAAAGCAGTGAGAGCATTTTTTTTAATCACCAACACTGATCCCAATGAGGTAGAGCTAAATGCTCTGCTTGAAAGTTATATTAGACGAGTTCAAGACAAATCACAAAAATTCCAAAGCAACAGCAAATGGGAGGGTTAATCAAGAAATTAGCCCGCATAAGTGTGGACTTCACCTTTTCACTACTAGACATTTGGTGCTCAACACCTTGAAGATGTTTTTTCCTTGGCATGAAACCAAAGACATCATGGAGAAGGTCATTATCCTGTTTCAACGAAGTCAAATGTCAAATGCAAAGGTAGCATTTGCAAAAAAAAAAAAAAAAAAAAAAAAAAAAAAAGAACAAAAGAAGAAGAAGAAAGAAAGAAAGACTGGATGTATATGAGAATAATGAAGAGAGTACACGAGATGGCAACCAACCTGCATGTGCTTAACAAACCCACCACCAAGAAAGCGTTTCAGAAAGTTCAACTGTCAAAAGAAAAAAAAAAAAAAAAACAATTCTGAATCAGACAACTTTCAATACTCTTCACGGATACACAAACAAATCAAAATAAATTGTATGATATGGAAAATGGTTAAACACACACACACACAGAACCTGTATCAATTGAGACCATGTCGACGTCTGTAGTGAATCTCCTCCAATCTTCAATGTGTTTTCGGGGCAATAACCATGCTGATAATAAAAATAAGTAATGTCATCACACAATCACAAAGAACAATCTCATAAAAGAGTGAGTGCAATAAATGAAAACCTCAAAGAACTCCGAGATATCCTTAAATAAATTCCTCTGGCTATTAAGGTCTTTCTTTATGGATCCTTTTCCACCTGCCTCTGCAGAGAGGTCTCTTACTTGCTTTATAATTTTTGACTTCAACCCTTGTATATGCATCATCTCTTTATTTCCTTCTTGAACTGAACCATTAGTAGAATTTTTAACTTCAGCTGCAAACTTCTCTAGATTTCCCATCTCAAAAATCACAGCTAGTGCTTCTCCAGCTGCAATGCGTACTAATCGGTCATCCTTATCCAGGAGTCCAGAAAAATATGAGATGGACCTGCATAAAAAATCCAGGCAAACAAATAAATGCAATTCTTTTCAAAGCTGCCCAGAACTACAACTTTTGCCTTTTGGTCCAAAAAATGAACCACAACTACAAGAACCCTTTGTGTTTCACAAAACCATAGGCTCGAGGGATTAAACAATATAAGGGAGGACAAATGAGTTAACATGCAGGGTAACTCAGAAAAATATCTAAATGCCAAAAGCATATCCATCTTGGACAAAAGAAAAAAAGGGTGAATCCAAAAATTTTACTCACTCCTGCCACTCTTTGGGATCAACAGTCCATCCATCCAAAGTTGTTAAAAGAAATGCCCAGGCAGATACAACAGCTGTTATAACATGCATAGAAGGTTTGACAGCAACCACCTAAAGTAAATAATTGAAATTATTAAAAGAATAGATAGCAGTTTTGCATACATACAATAATAGATGAACATATATATGACAGCTGACTCCGGCAAAAAAAAAAATTACATGAATATTTATACTTTTGTGTGTTCCGTGATTATAAACTCCACTGCATTATCAAAGGCTAACAGATGACAAAAGAATAGAACCAGATACATACATTGGAGCCCAATTTAGGGCGGACCACTTGCCACATAATTTGCATAGATCGTTCTGTATCAGCTGGTTCATCTCCACCAACAAATGTAACAATTGCCAAGCACTCCAGCAGCTATAATCATCATGACCAATAATACCAGAACAAAGAAGGCATATTCAGCTTATAAATCCCAGAAAATGGTATACAATTAAGCACTCAGCTTGAAAAACTTTTGCACATTATTATACCGATACTGTCTTAGTGGGTTCAGACCCAGATTTGAGGGCTTGGGAAATAGGAGCAACTGAATCTTCCAATATTTCACGAGCATTGTCTCCACAGCCAACAGTCAAAGCCAACAATCCTACAAGAAAGGCCAGTGCCAAATTAGTAATTTCAAAACAGCAAAATTGCAATAGAGTTGACAAGATGAGTTGAAGACTAACCAATTACGTGAGATGCTAGAGCAATCTCTTTGCTAGACCCTTTTTTGATACAATTAAGGCATTGATGTAATAAAGTAGCAAATCTGAAACAAAAAATGTAAAGCAATAATTAACTGGTAAGTCAGTATAATGTCGAATACACACGGTAAAGATAAAGAAGACCACATAAATGATGTTAGACAGTTCACTAATGAGTTGATCATAATACAACTAAATCATCACAGGCATGATGAATTATGCCCCATGTAAGCACAAGATTCACACACACAACCCCCCCTCCACCAACCCCAAAAAAAAAAAAAAAAAAAAAAGAAAGAAAGAAAGAAAAAGAAAAAGAAAGAGAGTACAGCAATTTCTTACTTTTTTTCCACAAACTCATGCTGCAAATTGCTATTGAAAGCCTCGATAATTGCTGCCAAAGCTTTCTCTCTTGTCGAACCCCTGTAATCCACAAATCCAAGCACCATTAAATTAGAATAATTGAATGTTAAATCACCGACAATAACAGTATAAATTTCAAAAATAATATTCCAAGAAAAAGACATTTGAGAAATTAGCTCGTCATTAGAGAACCTCTTCTCAAACAGAGCATCTAGGGCTTGTTCTAATAAACTATCTTTATCAGGTTGAACTTCCTCGGTCCCATACGCCGACATGCGATCCGACTTCACTGTCGACGACGAACTTACACTACTATTATCATCGTCATCGGTATCCAACATCGCCATATTTTTACGCTGAGAATTACCTGTAAATTTTTACCACAAATGACAATATTAATACCTAAAATTCCCCTCAATTCCATATGAAAAAAGCGGAATGGTCTCAACATCCTAGGTTCACAATCCAATTTCCAACACCGAAAACTCTTGAATTACATCGAAAAAAAAACCCTAATTGAGAAAGCGATACAATTAATTGAACTCGAAAGCAAAATGAATTTAAGGGGAAAAGAAAGAGAACTTACGCTTTCCCATGGCTAGAGACTGCTCTGGATATAACCTAAATTATGTTAGAATACGGTACAAGGCCGACTACGAATCTGAGGAAGAGAGTAGGATTTTGAAGAAAGTAAAAGATGAATGAAATAAAACTGAACAATAATAATGGAAGAAGACAATAATGATGTAGAATCGAAAGAGAATATAGCCATTAAAATTCTTGAGGTTAACAAAGGATATCGCTTTGTAAGAGAAATAGGCATCAAGAAACGGAACAAGCCGAAGGGCTTCCAATTTAAAGAAAGTAAAAAATTTCCAGGCTTGGGTGAGCGATGGAGAATCTGGAAACGGTTTATTCAGATCGAGCGGTATGGAATATTCGAGGCTCCTGTAGGTGAGAGTACTGGCGTAAATTTGTATCCTACGTTATCAGCCGTTGAATTTGGATACACGTGGACAGCAGTTTTTGATTTTTTTTTTTTGGGGTGCAGGTTGATCAAATTGCACGTGGATGTGAATGGGACACGTGATAAAAATTTTTAAAAAATGGTATCGTCTGAATTGAGAAGAAACTGTGGAGTTGCCGTGGTGGAATTTGACTAGTAATACGTGTGTGATTGCCATTCCTTGTGCGTGTAAGAAAACATGCTTTTCCTTTTTCTCTACTACGGCTAATACAAAATGTCAAACTGTTTTTTTATATATAATTATTGATATTATTTAATTTAAATTAAATCAGTTTATTCAGAGAGTCGGAATATCCACCTTATTCACAATAAGAATTGAATTTGCAAAATTTCAACTTAGAAGAAACCACCTCAATTGGTTTTTTACTCTTTGATCCAATTTCATATTAAGTCTCACCATAAATATTACTTATAATTATCATATAGATAGTAAACTTATATATATTAATAATTATTTTATCCAAAAATCAATAAAGAGAAATACTTTAATATTCTATCCCAGATAAAAAATTTCAATTTATTCTTAAAATTAATTATATTTTCTATGCTAGTAAACAATACAATAATAGTTCAAGCGAACTAAAAATTCCATATATTTGATTAATTAAATTCTCCAATTTAATTATCAAATAATAAAATAATTAATTATTTAAGGAAACGAAACTAACAAGTTAAAAAGTCGTATAATCAATCGTAATAAACTCATATAAAGAGGATGTCACAGTCCTTATATTTAAGGGAAATTTCATGCCCTTGTTACTAATGAAAATTTAAAAAAAAAGAAAAAAGAAAAAGAAAAAGTGTTTGTCCGATATCTTAAACAAGGTCAATGCCTTCAATGGGCTAGGAGGCTCATTCAATTTGCCTTGCTTGTATAGAAGATAGAGAAAATTATACCATATACCTCTTTTAAAAGTCAAATTTCAAAAATACCACCATTTTTATAGTCAAACTTAGTAATTAACAATAGTCATACATAAAGAATCTATAGATTTACATAAAGACCCCAAAACTATGAATACATCCATACTTCAAGAATTAAATAAAGAAGATATTGAACTAATAAAACAATTAAATAAAATAAATACTATAAATATGCATAATAAAAAATTAATACAAGATATAAGAATCGGATTAAGTCCTAATGCAGATAAAATAAAAAATTTATTAAGTAAAATAGAAAGTATAGATGATTTAGAATTAATTAAATATAGAATATTAAGTGAATTAAACCTAGAAAGACAAATTTTAGACAAATTAAGTCAAATAAAAAATTATTTAAAATACGTAGCCAAAAAGGTAGGATATAATGAATAAAATATATGGAAGAAATAAGAGATATAAATGGATATACATATGATGAACAGTTTTATCAAATAAATAATAATTTAAAAATATTAAATCAAAATATAAGAAAAATGAATAATAAACAATATAGTTTTACAAGTACCTTATATGGAGATGAAAAATACGGAGAAGGAAGTTTAACTTTACCATCAATAGTATTTAAAAAACCAAAACAAGAAAGTACTGAAGATAAAATGGATAAAATATTAAATATGTTAACAAATATAAAAGAAGAAGTTACAGATTTAAAAATTAGAGTAGAAAAAATAGAAAAAGGAAAAGAAAAAGAGCATACACAAGGAGGAATAACAATAAAAACTCATATGCTAACATTAGAAGAAGGATTAAAATTATATGAAGAAAATGAAATTTCTGAAGAAGAAATATTAAATTTAACTATTAATTTAGAAAATTTAAAAATGAATACTAATCCAACATCTACTCCAACTAAAATAGAAACAGGAGAATATTCTGGAACTATAAATGAAACTGAACAAAACATAATAACAGATAATATGGATATTAGAGAATATGAAAGAAGTAAACGAAAAAATCCAAGACAAAGACCTATTTATAATAATTCAAAATTTTCAGTAAAAACATCTGAAATATAACCTGTTTATCCAAATGGAGTATTATTAGATATAGACTGTAAAGAAGATATACAAAAAGAAATTGAAAAATGGATAAAAATGAATAATTTAGCAATCCTATTATACGGATATGATTTACAAAGAGCTAGTAATTTCTTAATTAGCACTTTCACTGAAAACGTAGAAAAGTGGTGGAATGCTATACGTCTAGAAGATAGACAAATGATAAAATACGGATATAATAATGAAAATTTTACATCAACAGATACAATAAAAGATCTTTTACAAAGATTTGAATTAGCAATAAAAGGAGAATTTTTAGGAGAACATTGGCTAGATCCTACAGAATCATTAAAGAAATTTGGACGAGAAAATTTATGGAAAATACAAAATTTAACAATATGTAATATGTGTTATCTAAAACAATATACATGTGAATTTAATAACTATTATTATAATATAGCCAAAACCGATATATTACAAAGAGCAGAAATTAAGTTATTAAAACAATCTTATATAACAAAATTACCAAAACCATGGGGATTTAAGTTATTTAATGAAATACAAAATAAAAATGAAATATTAGAAGGAACGTTAGGAACTTATCAAAATTATATATTTAACAGAATAAATGAAATGTGTAATCAAGCATATGAAAATAAAAAATTAAGAAAAGCAATTAATGTAGGATTATGTTGTCCAATTTTAGCTGAACCAACACATTGGGGATGCTATACAAAACAAAAAAGATATAAAAAATATAATAAGTATAACTTATCAAAAAGAAAAAATTATAGACCAAAATATAAAAGTTTTTATAAAAGAAAATTTAAGCATTTCAAAAAGAATAAATTAGGTAAAGGAAAATATTTTCGAAAAAATCAAAAATATAGTAAGAAAAATCCTAAAACATGTACCTGTTGGATATGTAAAGAAAAAGGACATTATGCAAATGAATGCCCTAAAAGAAAAAATAAAAAAAATCATAAAGTTTATAGAATATATGAAGATTTGATAGAACAAAATTATGATCCCATAGCAGACAGTGAAATATCAAAAAATGAGAGTATATATGAAATAAATTCTCAATATACTGATAGTAATATTTCAGATAATTATTCTGAATTTGATAATAAAATAGAATCAAGTTCTGATAGTGAAAATAGCAACTAAAAAATACTAAAATGACTTCTAACGAAGATCATGAAATTATAGATAATAATAATATTTTTAGTTATAATAAAACATTTGATGAAGAAAAATTTGGCCAATTAAATAATCATAAATTAAACCTTAAAGAAGAAGATATATTTAAAAGAAGATGGTTTAATAGATTAATAAAAGCAACATATATTGCAAAACATTATGAATCTGCAATAGACATATATCAAGCTAAAGGAAATATGGTAATACCATTAATAAATAAAGATGAAATAAATAAAGCTTTAGCAAAACTACCAGATAAAAATAGATATAAAAATCTATACTTAGGAGCAATACAAATAATCATTAAAGCACACTTTAGACAAGGAATAGATAGTCCTATTCAATTATTTTGTATGGATGATAGAATACTAAATGATCCTATAGACGCCCTTCTAGGAGCAGTATCAGGAAATTTAGTATATAAAAAATTGAAATTCACAATAATACCAGATTTTTCAGTAAGTTTACAAGATAAAAATATAGATCAAGCACTTAACCTATATCATAAACTACATAGAATAGAAATGTCAAGTGGTTCAAAAGTATTTTCTGTAACCTACAGAACAATATATGCATTCACTACAAGTCATCATAAAAAACTACAAAAAACTAATATAAGATTACAAGTTGATATAGATGACACCTTTTCAGATTTAATAGAATACATACCTCCAAGACAATTAACATCATCCAGTATGACAATTTTAGATGAGTTAACAATGGATTTAAGACAAAGAAATAAAAATATAGGAGTTACCCCAAGAATACAACATGTAGGAGAAAGACTGTTAATATCTTCGGGAGAACATTCAAAAAAGAGTCAATCAAAAGAAAATAATATATTAATATTAGATGAACAAGGAAAAATACATAATCAATCTAGAAGAAGTATTGATTTAAGATCATCAGTAAAAGCAGATCAATATTATATCAAAACAGAATTAGATATTGGAGGAGAATGGAAATTATTAAAAACATTAATAGATACTGGAGCAGCAAAAAGTCATATTCATGAAAGTTTAGTAGTTTCATTCCAAAAGTACAATCTAGATACAAATTATGAATTTTTAGATTATTCTGGACAAGAACATATAATTAATAAATATGTAAAAATAAATCTCGCCTTAACAGATATTCAAGGAAAAATAGTAATTATTCCAATACAAATACATATGGATACAATCTCTTCTACACAAATTCCAATTTTATTAGGATTAGACTTTTTAGAGCAAATATCACCATATAATCTTACAAAAGATTATCTTATGTTTCAATATGATGGAAACAACTACAAAGTTTCAAGGAATAGAAACTAGTCCATTTAGTATTTATATCAATATCGAAATTATATACAAAGAATATCATACAGTCTCATATCATGCCTTTATAGATACTGGTTCTGCAATAACTTTAGCACAACCTTATGTATTCCCAGAACATTTATGGCAAAAAACTAAAGATTATAAACTAGGAATTGATATTACCGGAAATACAATCAAATATGATCTTATTACAGAAAAAGTAATAATACAAGTTCAATCCAATATACTCCAAATATCTACAATATTTCAATCCATTACTCATGGATGTGATATTTTATTAGGAAATGATTGGTTAACAAAATATTATCCTTTGAGTATTGGTTCTCAGTATATTCGTTTAACAACTCCATGTAATCACAAAATTATATGTCCCAGACTTCAGCAAGCCTTTAAATGGAAAACTTCACCCTTAATTTCTCGCACAGCGAACCGTGGTGAGATAGTAGAAAAAGAACCCATTAGAAAAAATGAAGAAACTCAATTTATTGAAACCTTCACAACTCCACAAGAAATAATTTTCTTATTAGAAAAATGGTATATATGCTTTAATAAATCTAAAACACGATATACCAATAAGAAGCAAAAGAATGTTTTATAATGAAGAGGATGAAAAAGAATTTGATATACAAATAAAAGAATTACTCGATAAAAAACTTATTAGACCAAGTAAAAGTCCTTATAGTAGTCCAGCCTTTATGGTTAGAAATCATGCAGAAATAAAACGAAATAAACCAAGAATGGTAATTAATTATAAAAAGCTTAATAAAGCAACAGAATTTGATGGATATTTAATACCCAATAAAGAAATTCTTATCAATAGTATAAAAGGAAAAACATGGTATTCTAAATTTGATTGTAAATCAGGATTTTGGCAAATAAAAATGCATCCAAAAAGTATTAAATATACAGCTTTTAGTACACCAAAAGGACATTACGAATGGTTAGTCATGCCATTTGGACTCTGTAATGCCCCTCAAATATTTCAAAGAAAGATGGATGACACATTTAAAGATTTAAGACATTTTTGTTTAGTATACATTGATGATATAATTATTTTCAGTAAAAGTTTAGAAGAACATTATAAACATATAAAACAATTTTTATTAAGATGTTTTAAACATGGACTTATGTTGTCAAAAGAAAAATCAGATATAGCAAAAAAGAAAATAGATTTCTTAGGATTTTCTATAACAAAAGGAGAAATTGAATTACAACCACATATAGCGGAATCTTTATTAAAATTTCCAGATAAGTTAGAAAGTAGAAAAATGGTTCAACAATTTTTAGGACACGTCACATATGCTAGTGACTTTATTAAAGAATGCTCAAAAAAGAGAAAAGTATTACAAGACAAGTTAAAAGGTGATAAACCATGGATTTGGACAGATATTGACACAAAGGCAGTAAAAGAAATAAAGAAATATTGCAAACAATTACCAAAGTTACCCTTACCAGAAGAAAACGAAGAATTATTATTAGAAACAGATGCTTCAGATGATTATTGGGGAGCAATATTAAAAAGTAAAGATGGTAAGAAAATATATGGATATGCTTCAGGAACATTTAAGAAGACAGAAAAGAATTATCATAGTAATGAAAAGGAATTATTAGCTGTAAAATATGCTATAGAAAAATTTGAATTAGTCCTATTACCAAAGAAATTTACAGTTAAAACTGATAATACTCAAGTAAAGTCTTTTATTACAAAAAATTATAATGAAAAATTAGCTCAAAGAAGGAAAATGGGATGGCAAGAATATTTTACTAACTTCAATTTTGATATTGAATATATTTCAGGAAAGGACAACATATTGGCAGATTTATTAAGTAGACCATTAACTAAAAAAGAAGATTAACCCTTTCTTTGCAGGCATAAAGAAAATGGAAAAAAGTTCAGAAAGAGTTGTAAAACTCACTGCAGAGAAAAAGGAAGCAATGGAATCTATGAAAAAGGCTATATCTCGTCTTCTAGAAATAGATAATGAGATTAGTCAGATTTCAATGAATTATGCACATGCGCTTTTGCGTCAAAAAGAATCTAAGGAAGAAAGCACTAGTTCTCAAAAAATGACTGTTCTTGGTACTACAGCCAAGAAAGAACTAGAGCAAGAAATTTCGAGAAATATGATGATCAGACGATCTGTTCAATATTTGGACAATCCTGAATCATCACAGGAAGTAAATTCGAGAAATTTGGGAACCTCTTCAATTGGGAATATTAATTCTCGATTGATAACTCCCAGAGATATTTCAGTATCATCCCAGCAATGGAATGATGATGAGAGATCTCAATTAAATAATACAGAAATTCGGAAGCAATGGGAAGCAGATTTTCTTAAAGCTCTGCAATATCTAGCAAAAGTTACTAATGCTGTCGGAATTAGCACTATTCCGATCAACAATACATACAACAAAGCAATCATCAGAAAAGGAGCAGATCCAAGAACAGTTCAAAAACTTTATCGTTTTGGACTAGTTCATACCATCTATCCAGGAGAAAACCTAGAAGAAGTACAGCAACTCCCAGCAACAGTCAAATCTCAAATTGAGATATTTAATGGAATTACAAAATTCAATAAAATTTATGTTCGTATCTTTAGCATTATTCCTGAATGGGATGATGTTAAGAATATTGAAATTCCTACAGAAACCTTTATCAGAATGGGTACTACTAAACAAGAACTTATTCCAGATGAACAGAAGACTTTCAATTTACATCCATTAATCCTTAAAAATATTCCAGAAATGAGAATGAAGACCATTGAAGCAAATGTTCGTGGACTTAGAGAAATTTTATCGGATAATAAAAAATACTATACTGTTTTTCAAGATAATATTTTAATCACCAATCCAGCTACAGAATGGCATCAGAAATATCTTCTTGAAGGATATCTCGACACAATAATGGAAGGAAGTCTACCAATGGCAGAAACAACCAAAGAACTTTTCAAAAAGCAGATAAAAAAGGAATCTCCAGCCGAAAGCAAAAGCTCGCGACAAGGGCTAGTGGAGCTGGACCCCCTTTGAAGAAAATCAAGAAATAATTGAAGAAAGAAAACAAAAATATAAACGTAAGCAGTGATGTAATAGAGCAATAATAGAATGTAATAATGTAAGTTCAATAATAGAGGCAGGGTGTAACCTCTATAAAAACCCAATCACTCTTCTTTAATAAGCACGGCTGAAAAACTCGAAGCTTAAGTTTAGTTTTGAAAAGCTTTTAGCCTGCTTACCTTTTGTAAAATCTTTCATTTAGTAATGAAATTCTAATTTCAGAAATCTTTCTTTCTGAGTAACCATAGTACTTAGCAGTTTGTAATCCATTAAGAAATATAGAAAATTATTTTCGATATACTAAGAGAGTCAGATTACTCATATACCACAAATTCTCATCAGAAAATTCACATGTCTACAACTTTGTTGTTAGCTGAATACAGTTCAGTAGTCTCTCCTGATGTTACCAAGCCCGTTTTAAGGTGAAAAAGGGCAGAAGGGTATAAACTTGGAGAAGATCAACTTAGCCCAGAACGTCAACCGTCTAAGGGTGAACTGTTATCAGAAATCGTTGATAGCAGGAGTCTAGCAGCATTGAAGGAAGCATAGTGGACCACTGAAGAAGACTTAAAGGTATAACGAAACCCTGATCTCTGTTAGTAATGGTTATAATTTTCAATTCTATTTCTTAATTGGATATTGCATGCTAGGAAAATGGTGAAAAGAAAGAATATTTTCAAACATGAAATTGTTTAAATTGTTCTAGTTGTTATGGACAGACTAAAACAACGAATTAGAAATTTACAAACAACTATAAATGATATACATATATATAATCGATTACTAAAAGAACAATTAAAACAAGAAGAAAAGTTATATAGACTTATAATAAGATTAAATCTAATTCCTATATATAATATAGAAGAAAGAATAGAAAATTTAAAATACATACTTAAAGTAAATGCATCTAGAATTCAGATAATAAAGGATAAAATAAATAGAATTCCTTTAGGATGAATATATTAGAATATTTAAATTCAAAAGATTTAAGTAAAGAAAGAGAAATAAATTTTGTCATTAATGATATGAATATGATAAAAAATAATATCAATCTTAATTTTCAACAAAATTTAGATATAATAGGAACTACAAATTTAGAAAATAATATAAAAACCCAAATCATTAATAATTTATTTAAAGATAATTTTGTAAAAAATACTATTATATCTGAAATAATAGAAACTTGTCAAGAAATAAATAGAAATACAAATAACAATAATTTCAGAAGAAGAAGACATTAATTCTATAAGGTATATCGGCTGCAAGATAGACCTGCGGGCTATTGGTTTCCAAAGGATAATTTATTTATCATGGTCTTCTGCCACGTACCTTTTTAGAAATAAAAAGTAAATAACAAAAATAAATTAAAATCATTCACCATAATAAAACTATTACTTTACTTATTTTTGAGAAAACGATTCGAAACGAATTCCGACCCTTTATTGGTATCAGAGCGTATTAAACAAGAAGGCTATAAAATCGGAAACATGATCAGGAGTTCTCACAGTGTGAGGATGATCTATCGGTAGCGAAACATTGGCTCTTATCCTGACATGTCCGGAGCGGCTAGCCACCGTGTAGGTTGCATAGTCGAGAGGCTATTGCGTAAAATACTCTCTGAGGTATCTTTGGTTGCTACACGGATCCTTCCCAGTGGGAGAATCCCTGGGGGCCGAATTCCGACCTTTATTGGTATCAGAGCCTTATATTAAAATAAAAATAAGTAAAACTTTATAAAATGTCATATATAGTAAGTTTTATTATTAAAGAAAATATAGATAAAATATTAAAATCAATTTATGAAATGACAGGAAAGATAAAATATTATAAAGAAAAAATTAGGAAAGCAAGAAATGAGTGTACATATATGAAAATAAATAATATATACGACATAAAAGAAGAATATGGATTACCTAGATTACAAGAGATAAAAAATGAATTAATTTCAATAAAAAATGAAATAGAAGCTGATATAGAAAAAATGAAAAATGAAATAAATCTAGCCAGTCAAGACATAGAAAATATATAAATGAATATTGAACAAGATATTAAAAAACAAGAACAATATATAACAGAATTAATTAAAAGAATAAATTATTTAAAGAAAATAAAAGCAAACCCAAAAGTAATAAAATTATTAATAAATGATCTAAAATTTTCTAAACAAAAATTACAAATTTTAATACATAACTAAAAAAGATGACCAGTATAATAGAAAAATTTGGCGAATATTTAAGTCTATTAAATTTAAATTCAGAAGAAAATATTAACGAAATAATAACCGAAATGAATGAACAACTTGAAGCTTTATATAACAACGAAAATGAATATCAATCTCAGGAAGATATATCAGAAAATTTTAGACGAATATCTTTACAAGAAATGCATAGAAAAGAAAAATTAATTGTAAAAATAAGAATTGCCTTAATAAATATTAGAAATGATCTTAGAAGACAACAGGGATAAAAGAATAAGGAGTAAAAGGAAAATTTGCCATAGACAAAGTCTTTTGTCTTTAGCAAAAGTGGTCTATTTAAAAATGATAGTAGAAATATGGGTAGAAATGAAAAGATCCCTAGAAGATAATGAACATAGGGCTTATCTTGGAAGTACGAATAGTAAATGACAATAGCAAACACCATCAAGGCCCAGAGTCCAAAGTGAATATTTGTTTTGTGAAAACGAAATCAAATGATCTGTTCATTTACAGAAAATTACTTTAATTTTTCAAAAAAAAATTTCACAGAAAATAAAAAATAGAGATCATATTTATTTTGATCAGTTTTTTAAAATAAAAAACAAAAAATAAAATTTTCAATTTTTCAAAATAAAAAAAAAATTGAAAAACTAATAAAATATATTTTTCAAATTTTTTGAAAAATCTTAATACACACATATATATATACATATATATGTATACACACATATGTACATACATACATATATATACATATATGTATGTATACATGCATACATACGTATATATTGATATGTATATATATGTATATACATACATATGCATATGTATATTTATACATATATATGTATATGTATGTATATATATGTGCACATATACATGTATGTACATACATACACACACATATATATATATATATATATTTATGCACATGTATGCATATACATATATATATATATACATATGCACATACATACATATATACATGTATTTGTATGTGGTTGTATGTGCATGCATGCATGCATACATACATACATACATATGTATGTGTATGTATGTAAATACACACATATATATATGTATATATATGTATGTATGTACGTACATACACATATATGTGCATACATATATGTGTATGTATGTGCCTACAAACATACATACACACACACATACATACATACACATATATATACATGTATACATGTGTATGTATATGCATGCATACACACACGCACACATATATATATATACATATATGTATGTGTATGTATGTACGTATATATATATATATATATATATATATATATATATATATATATATATATATATATATATATATATATATATATATATACGTACATACATACACATACATATATGTATATATATGTATGTATGTATATATATACACATATATATATATGTACATATATATACATATATGTATGTGTATACATATATATACATGTATATATATAAAAAATAAATATTTTAATTTTTTATTTATTAATAAATGAATGTATTTTTTAAATTTTTTATAAAAAATTAATATTTTAATTTTTTAATAAAATAAAAAATTATTTTTTTGTAAGTAAAGACAGCCCAAATTTTTTTTTGTGTAGGGGCATAACAAGTCCATTTACAGCGCCTTGAAACTCCAGCAGTTTAAAAACTAACAGCAAATTAGAATTGGAAATTTTTACTGTGCAGTTTTTACTTTTTAAAGTGTTTCTAAACTAGGGTAATTTCCCCGTGAAAATAATAACATTAGAAAAGTATCTCTCTCTTCGTCTTGCTCTCTAGCTAGTGTTTATCGTCTCTCTCTCTAGGAAGTGTTCCCTCCCTTTTGTTTTGTTCTCTTTATTTATCCCAGATGGAAGTCAACGAACAGGAGTCTGAAAGTATCGATAATTTATGTGCTAATATTTCTCTTGAAGATGGAGACGAAGAGGGTATTGTTTTTGATGAAGCAGATTTGAATGCTCAAGCCACAGAGTTTCGCTGGAGTCTAGTAGGACGTTTTCTCACAGACAAAATTATTAATGTGTTAACAATGAAAAATACTCTTGCTTCTATATGGAGACCTGTTATGGGAGTCTTTATCAAAGCTTTGGAACCCAATTTATTCGTCTAACAGTTCTTTCATGAACTTGATTTGCAAAGAGTAGGAGATGGGGCTCTTTGGACTTCTGATAATTATCTGCTTATTTTTAAAAGGTTAGAATATGATGAACAACCACAAAAAATCCCTCTTTTCATGGCTAGTTTTTGGGTTCAGGTTCACCACCTCCCCTCAGGATTTATGTCTGTTAAGGTTGCTCAATCTATAGGTCTGTACCTTGGAGTGTTTGTTACTGCTGATCCTAACAATTTCACTGGAATGTGGAGGAACTACATGAGAGTCCGAGTTAGTATCGATGTTCGCAAGAAGCTGAAGAAAGATATGAAGATTAAAAAGAGTGGAGGTGATTGGGTTAGAGTAGAGTTCCAGTACGAGAGGCTTCCCATTTTTTGTTTCTATTGTGGCATGCTAGCACATGGGGATAAATTTTGTTTGAAACTCTTCCAAAATTCAGGTGGATCTATCGTGATGGAATATGATGACACTTTGAGGGTGAAAAATGGCAGATCTTCATCTTCGATGGGTGTTAAATGGCTTCGTGAGGTTCCATCGGTCTATGCTGCGATGGCGGCAGCTACTAGTGCTAACTCCGGAATTCCAGAAGGTGGGGTTGATTATGGTAACTTCATAAATAATGGCTCAGATAGTGGCATGAATGCTGAGGTTGAGCAAGGAAATGTGGCGATACTGGATACTAAAATTATGGTAACTAAAAAGGCAAGTAGTGGAGGTCGGGATTTTGTTGATGAGTCATCTACTAGGCCTAGTAAGGTAAATGAAGGGATTATAATAGCTGACTTGAAATGTCACCGAGTGGAAGAGAAGACTCCTTTGGGCTTGTCTGATGGACCTGATTAGATCCAAAAAAAACTTTGTGATGGCCGGTACTAGACACCAGGCCTGTCAATCATTATGAGTTGTTTAAGCTGAAACTGCCGTGGGCTGAGCAACCCACGAGTAGTTCGGATCCTGAGGAACCATGTTTGATGTACAAAGCCTAATTTTATTTTTTTAATTTAAACGTTATGTAACGTTGAAAGTCTTAATCATATAAAACTTAAGTTGGGTTATGATGGGTGTTTTAGTGTTGATTGTATTGGGCACAGTAGTGGGCTGGCGCTTTTATGGAAGGAAAAAAATTCAGCCAAGCTTTTGAGTTTCTCTACACATCATATAGACATTGAAATTTGTCTTAATAGCTGTTCTAGGTAGAGACTCACATGTTTTTATAAGGTTCCAGATAGAAACCGTAGGAAGGAAACTTGGAACCTCCTTTGTTCTTTGGCTCTTCGTTTCTCTCTTCCATGATGCGTGATTGGGGATTTCAATGATATCAGCTCTTTTCAAGAAAAAAAGGGGGTAAAACTTAGCCTTTGAATCTGATGAATGGGTTTCATGATGCTATCGTTGACAGCAATCTTCAAGACTTGGGTATGGAGGGATACAATTTTACTTGATTCAGAAGGTATGAGTTGACCAATTTTGTTGAAGAAAGGCTTGATAGAGCTTTGGCTTCCACCTCTTGGTCCCAGCACTTCCCTTTGTACAAAGTACCCAATTTGAAGGTAACGTCTTCAAATCATACTCCTCTTTTTCTTGATACTTGTTTTCATTCCAATAGTTCATTCCCTATTCGATTCCGTTTTGAGAATGCCTGGATCCTTGAAAAAGATTTTTACTCTATTGTAAGCTCTATTTAGAGTATGGGCACTTCGAGGTTTATTTTTTCTAAGCTTCAATCTTGCAGTGAGGTGTGGTTAGCTTGGGGTAAAGTGATCACTGGTGATTTCAAAGGCAGGTTGAAGGATCTTAAATCAACCATGGTCCAAGCTTGAAAGGTGGGGAATACTGTTAACAATCTTGTCTATCAAGCTGCTTTGGCTAAATATCAAGATGTTCTTAGATAGTAAAAAGAGTTCTGGAAGCAGCGTTTTAAGACTTTTTGGCTTAAAGGAGGCGATTCTAATTTTAAATTTTTTCATTCCATATCTTCTAAGCGGAAGAGGAGAAACCATATTACTCAACTTAAAGACCTAACTAGGCATGTGAGTGGGGTTCAGGATTGAAAACGATTATTACAGATTATTTCTCTGATATCTTTGAAGCTTCTATATAACTATAGTACGAAGCTTATTTGTCATTATCTTGAGCATCGGGTTACAGAGGAGCATAATGAGTTCTTACTCCATTCTTTCACTCCTGAAGATGTTAAAAAGGCTTTGTTTAGTATGCATCTTGACAAGTCGCCGGTGTTAGATGGCTTCAACCCATGATTTTACCAAACATGTTGGGGAATTATCAGGGCAGATGTGACCAAGTTTGTTTGGAGATTATTGAAAATTGCCAGCTACCGAAGGGATTAAATGATACAACAATTACTCTTATACCAAAGAAGAAAAGTGTTGATTATATGACGGATCTCAGACCAATTCCATTGTGCAATGTTCTGTACAAAGTAGTAACGAAGATGTTGGCAAATCGCTTGAAGCATATTCTCCCCGATTTAATGTCTGATTCTCATAGCGCTTTTGTTCCTAAAGGACTCATTATGGATAATGTCATTGCAGCTTTTGAGATTATGCACTTTTTGAAGAGAAAGATGCAAGCTGCTAAAGGGATTGTGGCTCTTAAACTTGTTATGAGTAAGGCTTATGATAGAATGGAGTGGTCTTTTTTAACAAATGTTTTTTGGTCTCTTGGATTTGATAATCGATGGATTGAGCTGATGAAAATGTATTTCGAATCTATCAGATATTTTGTGAAGGGTGAGAATTCATTGTCGGGCCCTATCTCGACTTCTAGAGGTCTTTGCCAAGGTGACCCATTGTCTCCTTATCACTTCATCTTAGGTGCTGAGGGGTTTTCTTCATTCATTAAAAAGTATGAAGATATGAAGTTGCTTACCGGTTGTTGGATTGAGCCTAGTGCTCCTCCCATTAGTCATCTTTTCTTTACAAATGATAGTTACATTTTTTAAGGCCTCTTATGATGAAGCTATTGTTGTTAAGAATATTTGTAACACCTTTATCACTCCGATCTTACTGAACAGTGCGTGCAAACTGGTAAAAAAATTTTTCTTTTATAACTTTTGAGTAATATCAAAATTCAATATTACCAATAGACTTAGTATTCGATGACCTATAACTGTCCCAGATTACTATTCACATGATAAAATTTCGATAATATAACGGCTGTATATCTAACTAGCCTCCTGAAAAACAGACAGATCACAGCCTTTCAGAGGCACAACACTTCTAAAACAATCATTCCATTCTTCAAAATTCCCATCAATCATCCAACAACTCACCACAGATCATAACCATATGCACACACATATA
Source organism: Excoecaria agallocha (assembly GCA_037975025.1). Lineage (NCBI taxonomy): Eukaryota > Viridiplantae > Streptophyta > Magnoliopsida > Malpighiales > Euphorbiaceae > Excoecaria > Excoecaria agallocha. The sequence continues at coordinate 83,039,159 of CM075806.1, forward strand.
TGTTTACATATCTTTACATAATCCTGTATTCATACATAACAGTCTGTTTATATACATGCCAAAACCTACATAAGCTACTTAACAAAATAACTTCTTTCAGTTGTGCATCAATGCTCCTCCAACTCGGTACCTGCATGCAGCAGAAACTACATGCTGAGCATAAATTATGCCTAACGGTGACTAACAATCCTAATACTTTCTTTTCAATAATATTTATCTTTATTATGATTCGACCAAATAAATTAAATTCTAAAAAATAAATACAGTTAAACATATTTTAATTAAATTCAAGTGAAAATAATTGTTTTCCATACTATTTACTCTTTTCCTCATTTATTACATAACTTTTGGCAAATTTTCCATTTAGTCCTCAAACCTTACTAAATTCCAAAAATGTCCTTTTTGTCTTAATATTTACAAATTTGCCATTACAGTCATTTATTTTCATTCTCATTACATAGTTTCTTTCATTATTCCTCATTTATGCTTTATTATACTATTTTCGGGTAAAATTACATTTTAGTCCCTATACCATGAAAACTTTATCTTTTGACACTATTAAACCTCCAAAATTACTATTTTGCCCTTGTTAACCATTTCTTACTTAATTTTACTTATTAATTACCCACTTTGACAAAATTACCATTTTATCCCTGAACTTTCATTTTCTTTCATTTAAGCCCCTTTTCCACCTTAAACTTTATTTTTTATCATTCTTTTCATTTCTTTTAACTTATTATCACTTTCATGCCCCTAGTACATTACCGACATAAATTCTCAGACTGGATACTCGGGACGTGGACCCCATGGGCCACATACAGACTGAAAAATGATCTCAAATATCACTTTTTTACAAAACAAATATCAGATACAGATAGAAGCCATGGAGATCAGTGATCCTACCATAGCTAAGCAAGTCGCCATAACTTGCACCGCGGTACAGATGTCCCTATGGCTAGCCAATTATATCCTGAGCTAGGCTTTTACTGGCAGACTATTTCTAAGGGCATAATTTTATAGAAATCTCAATCAAATCATTATTTTCTTATCATTTCATTACTTAGTTATACTGGTTTTACTCATTATTTATTTTTTTTCAATTCTTTCACATGATTTGTGAATTATTTTACCATAATTCACCGAAATTATTCACTTTCTCATCAAATTGCACATTATTTCACATTAATTCCATTACTTACATAATTGAAAACTTGTCTCTAAAATATTCATTTAATTTCTATAAATTCCATAAAAATTCTTAGGCATGTTATTACATTTCACTATGATTTTAAAGCATAAAATCATCAAAATTTACAAAATAGACCTTAGTTTTCTTTAGTGATTTATTCGGCCAACAAAGGACCCACACCTTATTTTCATGTCACACTTCATTCAAGCATTTAAACACACTTATTTAAGGTCTCTTAACACTAATCTATCATTACTTTCAATTAAACATCATTTTATCACTTTTACCCTAAGTTACATAAAGGTTACATAGCCAAAATCAAAGGAAATATCAAGATTTATTAGTCACTAACCTTTTCTTCTTGCTCTAGGTTGCCTAAGCTTCTTTTTTCTTGCCTTTAGCCTTGAAAGCTTGCAAATCACCTTGATTTCCTATGGAGGCCGGAATTTCAACACATAAAAACTATATTTTCTTGACCTCAAATGCTAAAATTAACATCAAAAATGAAATCTAGGCACCTAAAAACATAAGTAGGTACCTTAGAAAGAATTTTAACTCATTGGTTTCACTTACCTCAAATGAAACCCTAAATTCTCTCTCTTGATTTTCCTTGATTTTCTTTCTTCTTTTGAAGAGAGGAGGGCACTAAATTCAACTAGGGAGGCAGAAATTACTATAAGAGGGCTGATTTTTGTGTGAAATGGAGAGAGAGAAGAAGAAAAAGCTTAACAACAATGGTGGAGCATTTTTGGCCAAAGAGAGGAGATGAAGAGGACGGTGAAGCTGCTGGTGTGCTCCAGAATTTTCCTCTCTTTAAATCAGATATTTTCAAGTGCTAATGGGCTTGGGTTATGTTAGTGGGCTTAAATTAATTAAAGCCCATTAACAACCTAATTTAAAGCCCAAAATGATTTATCCTATTTTCTCACTCCAAAATTGATTCCATAATTTTTATCACATCAAAAATAGATAGTACACAAAATTTTGGCTCAATCAGAGTCCGTTACTGGTCCGATTCAACCAAACTGGTCCGATTCGATAACTGTCGACATCGCCGAAAATTTCATTTTTTTACACCACAACATTCTTCATAAAATTTCATTAAGGAATGCAAAATCTGGCAATTTTTAGAGTCTATTTGCTATATTTAAAAATTTATGCAAAATTAAGTCACCTTTTCTTTCAGGAAAATTGACTCGCTAATTTTTTCATATTTTTTACTATCGGAGGCCTATTTGACCTCGGTTTCACTTCAAATTTCAACCTCGGACTCACCATGACCAATACTTTCCGATGGTCAAATAAAATATTTTTCACTTTCGAGTCCGATTTACGGCCCGGGTGCACTATTCACCATCGAAATTTACTGTTCACGGTCAGGCCGTTGTTGAGGCCATTACGATATTCTCAACATTTATACCGCTGATTCAGGTCAATTTATTAATTGTAGTTAGTCATCTTTGTGATTCAATGCAAATACTATAGAGGAGGTTAAAAATCAAGTTCGGAGTTATCAAAATGTCCCGTTTGCGGTGGAGAATGATTCATACCTTGTTCTTCCCTCTCTCATTGGTAGAAACAAAAGCAGGTCTTTTCCTTAATAGAGCAAAAAGTCTGGAGTTGAATGCAGGGATGGAACAAATCTTTTTTATCTAAGGCGAGCAAAGAGATCCTTCTGAAAATAGTTATTCAGGCTATTTCGACTTACTCTATAAGTGTGTTTCTTCTTCCTATAGGTCTGTGTAACATGTTAGAAAATCTTTTAAAAAAATTCTGGTGGGATACTTGTAATGTCCCCGAATCGACCGCTAGCATAGTATTATCCGCTTTGTACCCTTGTAAAATGCCTGTCCACTTTTGGGTACAGGTCCATCCCAGGACACTTACGATTTTATCCTTGGACCTAAGTCCAAAGCGCACCATGCTGGGAGAAGGGAGTCACACGCTTATAAGGCAATGTTCCTCATCTTCCATGACCAATGTGGGATTGGGACACAATCCACCCCCCTTAGGGCCCGGCCCAGCGTCCTCGCTGGTGCATCGGTCTAATCACCAACTCTGATACCATCTGTAACATCCCCGAATCGACCACCAGCACAGTATTGTCCGCTTTGTATCCTTGTAAGATGCCTGTCCGCTTTTGGGTATAGATTCATCCTAGGACACTCACAGTTTTGTCCTTGGACCTAAGCCCAAAGTGCGCCATGCTGGGGAAAGGGAGTCACATGCTTATAAGGCAATGTTCCTCATCTTCCATAATCGATGTGGGATTGGGACACAATCCACCCCCTTTAGGGCCCGACCCAACGTCCTCGCTGGTGCATCAATCAGGTCACCGACTCTGATACCATTTGTAATGTCCCCGAATCGACCGTCAGCACAGTATTATCCGCTTTGTACCCTTGTAAGATGCCTGTTTGCTTTTGGGTGCAGTTCCATCCTAGGACACTCACGGTTTTGTCCTTGGACCTAAGCCTAAAGCGAGCCATGCTGGGGGAAAGGAGTCACATGCTTATAAGGCAATGTTCCTCGTCTTTCACAATCGATGTGGGATTGGGACATAATCCACCCCCTTTAGGGCCCCGCCCAGCATCCTCGCTGGTGCATCAGTCCGGTCATCGACTCTGATACCATCTGTAATATCTCTGGATCGACCGCCAGCACAATATTATCCGTTTTATACCCTTGTAAGATTCCTGTCCGCTTTTAGGTATAGGTCCATCCCAGGACACTCATGATTTTGTCCTTGGGCCTAAGCCCAAAGCGCGTCATGCTGGGGGAAGGGAGTCATACGCTTATAAGAAAATATTCCTCGTCTTCCACAACCAATGTGGGATTGGGACATAATCTACCCCCCTTAGGGTCCGACCCAGCGTCCTCGCTGGTGCATCGATCCGATCATCGGCTCTGATACCATCTGTAATGTCCCCGAATCGACCGCCAATATAGTATTATTTGCTTTGTACCCTTGTAAGATGCCTGTCCGCTTTTGGGTACAGGTCCATCCCAGGACATTCACGGTTTTGTCCTTAGGCCTAAGCCCAAAGCGCACCATGCTGGGGGAAAGGAGTCACATGCTTATAAGGCAATGTTCCTCATCTTCCACAACCGATGTGGGATTGGGATACAATCCACCCCCCTTAGGGCCTGGCCCAGCGTCCTCGCTGGTGCATCGATCCGGTCATCGGCTCTGATACCATCTATAATGTCTTCGGATCGATCGCCAGCACAATATTGTTTGCTTTGTACCCTTGTAAGATGCCTGTCCGCTTTTGGGTACAGGTCCATCCCAGGACATTCACGATTTTATCCTTGGACCTAAGCCCAAAGCTTGCCATACTGGGGGAAGGGAGTCACATGCTTATAAGGCAATGTTCCTCGTCTTTCACAACCGATGTAGGATTGGGACACAATTCACCCCCCTTAGGACCCGGCCCAGCGTCCTCGTTGGTGCATCGATCCGGTCACCGGCTCTGATACCATCTGTAACGTTCCCGGATCGACCGCCAGCACAATATTGTTCGTTTTGTACCCTTGTAAAATGCCTGGCGCGCTTCAGACTTAGGCCCAAGGACAAAACCGTAAGTGTCCTGGGATGGATCTATACCCAAAAGCGGATAGGCATCTTACAAGGGTACAAAACGGACAATACTATGCTGGCGGTCGATTCGGAGACGTTACAATACTTATGCTTCAGATAAGCAAGGTATTAACTGGGTCTCTTGGAATTGCATATGTTGGCCTAAAAAGTTTGGAGGTTTGGGTTTTCGTTCTATTCAAGATTTCAATCTGGTGTTGTTGGGAAAATAATGTTGGTGACTCACTTCAGATATTCTTAACTGCTGGCAAGAGTTTTGAAGGCCATATATTATCCTTCATCTTTTTTTATTCATGCAAAGCTTGGTTCAAATCCCAATTTTATTTAGAGAGGAATTCTCAAAGCACAGTTATTATTAATGAGGGTTGTAAATTTAGAATTGGAATTGGTCATCAGGTGCGTATAACTGATGACCCATGGCTTTTAGATTTTAATAATCCGAAGGTTTTCTCTGAGTTGGATTGTTCTTTTGAAGCTTTATTTATTTTGGATCTAATTAATCAAGATAAGAGGCAGTGGAACTTTGAGTTAATTAATTCTTCTTTCAATGAGAGGGATAGAAACTTAATTCTGAGTATCCCTCTGAGTTGGAGATCTACGGATGACGAGTGGTATTGGTTATTAGAGAAAAATGGTTTCTACTCGGTCAAGTCTGCATATAATTTAATCCATCAGGTACCCTCTAACTTTAGCAATCTGTTAAATCATAAGGGTTGGAATAGGTTATGGAATGTGCGTGTTCTCCTAAATTGAAGAATTTTTTTATGGCGTGTTATTCACTCTATCTTACTTGTGCAGGAGTTGTTTCTTAAAAAGGGTGTTGATGTCTCTCCTTTGTGTCCTTTATGTGTGTTGAGTGCTGAATCAATATACCATGTGTTCTTATCTTGGCCTTTTGCTAAAAGGGTCTGGTTGAAGTCTGATGTTGGTTATCTGGGTGAGAGTTTTAATGACTTCAATTCTTGGTTTATGTTCGTCATTAATAATATGTCAGCTGATAATGTTAGCTCAGTTGTTTCTATTTATTGGGCTTTATGGAATTGTAGAAATGAAGTGGTCTGGCAAGGTATTTCTGCTTCCTCTGTTGCTGCTATTTTTAGTTATATCTGCATAGTGAAAGAGTGGCTAGCAGCTAATAGAGAGGGTAGTTCAACTGATTCTAGTTTTTCTCCTTCAGCTATTGCTCTGTGGAAGGCTCCTAGGGAAGGTTTTATTAAGGTTAACACGAATGCAACTATTTTTCATGATCTAAATAGGACAGGGGTAGCTTTTATTGCTTGGGATCACATGGGCTCTTTTGTGGCTGCTGGTCAATGGTCTTTTCCTAGTATTTTGGATCCTTGCATTGCTAAAGCTGTTAGTATTCGTGAAGCTCTCAGTTGGCTCAAAAATTGATCACTTCTCAATGGGGTTATTGAATCGGATTCTTTTATTGTTATTAATGCTCTGAATAAGCGCATGTTGTCTCTAAGTCAGATTTAGCTCTTATTATTCAGGATTGTCTAGATTTTGTTGATGTTTGCTATTCTTTTGGCTTTGTTAAAAATCAACGAATCAATGTGCTCATGCTCTAGCTCGTGCATCTACTTTTGTGCCTATTTTTTGGATTGGGATTTGTCTCCTCCTCCTTTTTTGTACGCAACTCTTAAGGCTAATCTTTCCCTTTAATGGAGTTTCTATTTTTGTCAAAAAAAAAACAAGTAGAGGTGATAAAATTGATCCAAATTCAAAATTCCGTTCAAATCTGTTAAAAAAAATTATTCAAATCCAATTCAATATAAATAAATACCCACTGAGCCACCAAAAACTGATCCATTTTATTCTTCAATCCAACCAAATATCTATTGAACCAATTCAAAATTAATTCATTTCATTATTTAACTCATTGGATATGTGAGAACAATAACATTAGAAAAGTATGATTAACAAGAGTCTAAAATTAACTAACAAAATTATGTTGTGTTATGGGCCACGGGTTTTCCAGGCCCATAATGGTAGAACAATGCTGGGCCTGGGAAGCCCATAAGTAAGATTTGAGGGTAGAGCGGTCTTAGTTTGGTAGAGCATGTGAGCACACTGCCCTAGTGAGTTTTGGAAGAAGAGGAACAGATATGAAGTCAATGGACAGGCAGGCAGTCAAAACATTGGGAACCCAACTATAACTAAGTATTAGCTGACTGTCAAATTCAAGGTAGTAAGAGATTTGGAGAGCAGGGACTTTTGGTGAAAGAAATGGCATGGGAGTTAGTGTGAACTGTGAAGATTATGTGTTTTTGTGGGGCAGATAAATAAACATATACATTTTTTTTAATGATTCAGTCAGAAATCTTTTAAGGGCACCTACCCTTCAATCAATCATGCATGCAATTGCAGAGTAATATAATATTGCAGGGCACAAGGGTTTGCCCCTTATCCCATTTCCCTTCAGCCATAATTATTTTTCTTGTTATTTCATACCCATCTTTCTTTTTTCATTGTAAGGAAGAATTTCTTGTTTTGGCATTTTAACTTTGAGGCTTGAGCTAACATACATACCTCTTTCCGTAATCAGTAATCAGAAAAAAAACTGCAACTTATAACATTACTTGTAGGATACTTCAGCTATTGAATATTCAATTGTATCATATCTAAGTAGCAAGATGGATAAGACAGTAGGTAATAAGTGCTAGAGAAATCGATTAAAAATGTCGGTGGATAAGAGTATGATTTGGTTGATCCATGTAGGGTTAAGAAGGAGACTGATGTTTTGTAGTATATCGGCAAGCTCGGCATAAGTTTTGGATAGTATCTGGGGTGATTTTTTACACATTATGGAAATGATATTATTGTATTGATGGGGTCAGTTTCTCTTCTCCTATTCCATGAATACAGGCTTTGAAAAAACAAGCCATTGTGGGGGCTGCTCACATATATATTATTATTCTTATTATTTATCTCATCACTGAATTTGATTCTTCACCTTTGCTAAGGCTTCAAAATGTGAAGAAATGTTCCCTGACTTTTTGTCTTTGCCTTTGTTTTGATTTGAATTGCCAAATCATATATGGACCTCATTATGTTTCCCTTAACAATCCTCCCCATGCCCCCGTTCAACACGTCATCAATACATAATATATCTTAGTTTTCCAATTCATTTATTCTTTTTGTATATAATATATCCGAATATAAAAGGGTTGCTTACAGTTATTTAATAGGGAAATATTTTTCTTTATGGGGATGAAGGTATTTTGAAAATCAATCCATATATCAAAAATAATTTAAAACTAACCTAAAAATATTCAAGTTTTTGAAACTTCTCAATCTTCCATGACCAACAATAGCACGTTCATATCTATTTTTGTAATTTTTAATTTTTAATTATTCTTACCTGAAGCGTTAGTAACTTTGTGGAAATAGACTATAAGTTTTCTGCCACAAACTTTTGCTTGAATCTGGCACCAGGTGTTATGAGCTGGAATTGCATTCATGGAGAGAGCAGTTGGTACAGAATTCTGACAAAATCCAACTTTGTAGTTGTGTCACTAATGCAGTTTGGGGGTTTTGAATGATTTTTGACCATCTTGTGATGGATTTTGAGTGATATAATATGCTTTTTATTTTCCTCTATTAATGTCGGACATTGTAGCTATTTTGGAGTTGAGCATTTATACACTCTAGCTATCTAGCTATGTATCACTGTTTCTGGCATTATTTCATAGATTGCCGACCTTTCAAAACTGTTAAGTGTTTTGTTTTGGTTGCATCTTTATTGTAATCAAACCAGCTATACAGTTTTTATACGTACAAGATATTAAATTGAGAATAGTTTTTCAAATTTGAGTAATAAATATGTCTATATTAATTTAGACAAACCGTACATTTGTTTTCAAAACATATAAAAACATGTACATATAAAGAAAAAATTATCCCTGTATACAGAATAATTAAAAAAAATTGAATGCTACATTAATTAGTATTAGACGTATTAATTTACTCCAGATAATCAGTTCTAAACTTTTTTTTTATATTTGATTTCATAAAAAATATGTTAAGAAAATAATAATAAATATTTAGTGAGCGACATATTATTATTATTATTATTATTATTATTATTATTATTATTATTATTATTATTATTATTTCAAAGGGTACTATTAATATACAATTCAACTTATATATTTATCCACGTTTCTTGTGGAAATAAAACCAAAAATGGATAGTATTTTGCTATAGAATTCCAAGAATGATCCAGCTAGATATGAAATAACGAAAGCAATTCAATATGAGAAAGAAGCAAAATCTTTATTTGGGAATGCATAGAAATTGAATCTAATTAGGTCATTATGTTCTTATATAAATATAGTACCAACAATTAATTACATCTTATTAGTTTTTTTCGCTAACTCTCATTTATGGGAATTCATATTCACCTTTTCTTCAATGTACAATTCATAGTTTATACAATACAAGCACTCTAATCTGGCCTTACAAGGATTTTCTTCCATTTCTTTTTCTTTTTCTTGCCTTCTATTATTATGCTATTAATTTTAATGTATAAAATGTTCGATTTTTTTCTTCAAAGAAAATAGAACCAGCAATAACAAATATCAACTAAGTAGTAGTGGAAGGCTGGTCGAGGCATCAGTGAGGAGGCTTATTCAAAATTAAATATATATTAATTACGTACTCTGCACTAATTAAATATATATATTATTTTCCACCTTTGTGGGTCCATGCATGACCCTTAAAGCAATGAGCATTAGTTCTGTCCTGAAAGTATAATTTCATGTCCGTCAAATGATGTGAGATAAGTAAATAGAAGCTTGATATAAAAAAGATAAAAAAAAATGGGACTGGGGATGAGAATAAATGATGAAATATGTAAAAGAGAAGGGAGTGTGGAGTGTGGACAGAACAGCAGAATTATTAGAGGATATAAAAAAGGTTACATATTTTTGTTTAAAATTTGATATATAGAGTTAGGTAAAATGGCAATCATATAATGCAAAGGGAAACACTTTAAAAGGGAAAAAATGGTTGGCTCTTTCTAGGACGGCATGCTAAAGGTGCGGAATAGTTACAGTTGCTCCCTGCGCACCACTCTCAACTAGTGGCCAGGGATTTCTCACGACTCCCTGCTTGCCTTCTATTACGTGGCCACCACAGACTAAAGAAGCTCCTTTTTTCTTTCTTTGGATTGCAGCATGTGCCATCGTCAAATTAAATTTTTATTTTTATTTTTCAGCAAAAGTTCACGTCCTGTAGATGCATACACGCATCCATGTTTTAAATCAGGAAGAGGACAAATACATTGTGGTGTTATGTAAATCAAGCCAACTAATGTGGACTTGTTATAATTTCTATTTGGTACGTATAGAGAGAAAGAGAAGACAAGCAGCTGAGAGAAGGACGCCGTTGTGCGCTTTACGTCTATATCATGAGGCCAAAAGATTATCTGGGGAAGTTAGGAACTGGGGCCCCAAATATAGATGTACGTAAGTTTCGAATTGTCATTCAATGTTGGTTGCATGCAGCTTTCTTCTTTTGAAAAACAAAGTGCTTCTCTATTGGCGACCCTCTTTCCATCCTTTTCTTTCTCTAGTTTATTCATTTTCATTTTTAACATTTTACTTTTTCCTGTAAATAAATAATCTCTCAGTACTTGATCGAAACACCCCAAGTCATGAGTATTGTATTGTGAGAATCAATCACATGGATTATGTACTTCATTAATTGTCAATTATGAAATTAATGTCCTGTGAAATGGTTAATTATTTAAAATATTTCAAAATTTAAATGACTTACCCAATACCATAAATGAAATTCCATAAGTACGAAAATTGGACAATCCACGTGACACTATATGAATGACGAGTTATTAATATAAAATTTATTAGATGATAAAAAGTATACGGAATATTTCAATACTTATTAAATTAATATAAGGGTAGAAGAAAATGAAATGACTTCACATATATTACGAGGGTAAGTCAATTGCTTTGCCAGTGGCTAATCAATAATATTCCACTAAGATCCCAAATTAAAAATTTGGAGTGTAGAAAGAGGAGATGGCTTCGTCCATAAATTTTTAGTACACAGTGAAGCACGTGAACTTCTACGTTGAAAATATTTTATATGTAGAACCGGTGTGATTTAACCTTTGATTAATTTAATTGTATGCTAATCCTCAACAGCCAAAAGTAGTCAACTAAAGTCATTTTGTAATAATCTTAATTATGTATAGTATACACATAAAATAGTGAAATAGATTTTCAATCTTCCTACACGCATTGAAGTGTCAAAGCAAAAAAAAACTTAACCGTTGTGGAGGATCTGATCAAGACACAACTTCGGGATCATATACCGGTGGTTCAATTTCTATTACTAAGCATATATCACAATTGGTAAGTATATTACTAATTTTAGTTTCTTTAACATTAAATATTTTTATTTATTAGATGCTGGTTCTTGTTGATGAGCACATATTTATTTTGAATTTTGTTATGAAAATGTGTTGCCATAAGTATGGCATAGAATATTTTGTCTTTAGTGTTGAATTAAGATGATGCAGTGTTATTGTAGTGGATTGTGTTTATAGCTTTTGTGTAAGAGAGCATATTAATTTGTCATATGCCTGTATGGGAGCTTGCTAGCTTTCGGGCTGGTCATATTAATTGATCATATGGCTATGGGAGCGTGTTGGCCTTTTTCTTGAAAGATGATGAAGATTGTGGTTTTATTGTTTATATCCTATGGAAGTTTGTCGTTTATTTAAAAAATATAAGCTAAATCATTATTGTTCAAATGTAAGAGAAGCAGAATGGCTGGCCGGCCACCTACGCTTCCCGAGACCTTAACACACACACATACTAAATAATGACGAGAAGACTTATGTGGCTAAACGTAGTAAGAAAGTCATGTAAGTAATATGAAATTTATTAGTTTTAGCCTTTACAATTATTTAAAGATTTATGTTTGTAAATTATGAGTTGTAATTTTTGATATTTTATAGGCAAGGTATGAGCAACTTCGAGATGAGCGATCATAAAGGGAATCATCTGTAGATGAGACCGAGTTATTTTATGAGGCTGCACAATGCAATAAAAGGAGAAGATTATATGGATTGGGCTCATATGTCCCTCATGTTGGATCTAGTTCAACTACATCACGCCGTCGTGAGTCTAGCACTTTGACCAAGGAAGATGTTAAGGAAATGATCATAGAATCCATTTAAGAATTGTTTCCTTACTTAGGGATTCAACAACCAGCTAATCAGCCTAAAAATACTATTGATGGATCTGGACATGATGATGTTACCCCTTCAGCTACCCAAGATGATCATCCACATAATGATTCTTCATCTGCTCATGGTGATTCTACTTCCCAGTGACATCAACAACACTACATGTTTGATTATTAGTTTATTTATATGTAATTGTTGATGTTATTTAGAATGATATTATTAGTATGTTGTATTATTTTAAGAGATATTGTTTGATGACAAAATTATGTACAATTTCAATTAATTTTAATATAGACCATATGAAATGCATATTCTATTTTGTAACATATATATATATGTGTATGTGATCATTGTTATGTACAGGATGAATATTATAAATACAAAAAAAAATTAAAATTATGCTATAATTTAGAGACAGAATCGCGACAACAAATTGTCGCTAATATGTAAAAATAAGAATTTTAAAAATAAGTAGCGAATAAAATTTCGTCGCAAAATTTTAGAGATGGCAGTTAGTCATAAACTGACGTTATAAATGCAATAATTATTTGCGACGGATTTAGCGACGAATACATCGCTAATAATTATTATTCCGTGACTATTTTTAAAAATAATTAGCGACGGAATATTTATTTTAGCGACTAAATTTTCGTTGCAAAATTAGCGACTGAGTTCAAATTCCGTCGCAAATGTTCATCGTGCATTTGCTAAACCACATTAGTGACAGATATTGCCATTTATAATTGACAATTTTTTTTGTAGCGAATCTAGATCTCCAGCACATCATCATTGAAAGTGATAGTTTTGGAGTAGTTAATATGCTTAATGGGAAGTCTCCACCTCCAGTTGATTGTCTATCGTTCATGCGCTCGATAAATTTATGTAGAATCACCTTTATTTGTGTTATCTTTGTGCACTGCCATCTTGAAGCTAATTTCAGTGATGACTTCCTCACCCACTTTGCAGTTGATTTACTGTCTAGTCTCCACTATCTAGGTGATCCTTCTGATGGTCTTAGGAAGTGGCTTTGTTATGATGATTATGGTATTACTTATTTTATATGATCTCGCTGTTTTGTTCCGAGGGCTTAACCCTCTCTTTCCTACCAAAAAAAAAAAGTGTTGGCAGCTTTTCCCTTCTAAATAGCTCACTTCATGTGTTTATCATAGAAACAGCTATATTTTCAAAAAAAAAAAAAAACTAAAATTGATACTTTTCAAAAAATTGTTATCCATTTATTTTATAAAAAGACAAAATTATCTATTAGTTTAAGTTTATTTTTATACCTAATTATATATTCACGCAATTTATATTCCAATTAGATATTCAAAATTCAAATGTGAAATCTTATATTTATTAATTAATATTTTTCCTATGCTATATTTTATTTATTCTGTTTGTTAATATGGTACGAAAAAAAATACTATGTATTATATTAAAAATTTATATCCATATTAATAATTATATAACTTTACCAAACACCTAACATTAATTATCAATTAATTACAAACAATAGACATCTGCTCCTAATAATAACAACCATCAGCTATCAGTCGTGCTCATGCACTAAACCAAACTGGACCTAAGTTTATTAAACCTTTTGATACCTTGTGTTTTATTTTATATCCAATTTTCTTACAAAAAAATAGGCCAAAGCAACCCTGGTAAGCATAATTATTTTGGTTTAAAAAAAAAAGGCTTTCATATTATTTATAGGCATCTTTGAAAAGTGGAAAGCCAGCGAGCCATTTTTCATTTTTTGGAAGGTGGTTTAGAAAAAAAAAATGAAGACAAATAAAGATTCCAGTGAGAGGTTGCATAAATCAAGAGAGGACAAAGAAAAAACTATAGAATAATAGTTTGAACAATTAAATGCAGATAAATTTAGAAAAGATATTTTTACTTAAAATAATTAGGTGCCCCAATTATCGAAGTCTAAGAATAAAAGAGGTATGTGGGCACAATTAAACTAAAAGAGTAGAATTTTGTTGGGTATTAAACATAGGAGTAGTACTTAAATAAATTATACAGACGATTTATTAAATTAACATATGCAATATGCTAAGCTGTCATTAAATCTTTGACAGTTGAAGTTGGCTTTTGGATCTTGTGTCTTTTTTTATTTATCTAATTTTACTCTCCATTGATCAGGAAAGGCATCTATCTATATATGATTGTTTTGCTTTAAATATATGAGGCTAGTTTCTCACTTGGACTCGAGAATAACTTGTGTTAATAAATCAATCAGTATATTTCAAATTAGAAAAACAAGTTAATTTTATTCAATTGTTTTCTTCAATTTTCAGTTGGAAAGTATATATTATATAATTTATAAAAGAAAAGAGTTGGATTTCTTGATAGAAGGATAGCTATGTGAATAAGAAGATAAGTATGTCTTCAGCATATAAATTTGAAAATGATTTTTTTTTTGATATGCTGAACAAACTAAATAGATAGATTACAAAAATACTAAATGTTCATTCAATATGTATATGTACAACTCAATAAAAAATAATACTTGATAACAACAGGACCAACAGTTCGGTTCAACAGTCCAACATGAACCGAACACCTTGACCAATGAGAGCCCGGCGAACCGACCTAAAGCTATATTCCTCTGGAGCATATAGCCGAACTATAGACCGGCAACGGGCTAGTCCCGAAAACTCCATCACGTTGGACAGACAACCGCCGCTAACCCACGTTCCCTCAAGATTCGTCGATAATGGGTTAGTGGCCGGTAAAAATGGGAAATCCCTCCCATTAGTTCCTGAAAATACGTTAAGCCCACCTATAAAAAGAGCAAAGACAGATATGAAAAGGAAACTTAATTTTTTATCTAAAAAATCTCTTACCCTTCCACTCGGAATCTCTAACTTGATCGTCGGAGGCTTCCTTATCGGAAATCCGCCGGCCCATTGCTTGTTTTTGCAGGTGTTCGGAATCGCCAGGAGCTTACAGTACATTTCACCTGTCATCAATACTTTTAATTTATTTTTTGTCAAGTAATTCATGTTTAATATATTTGCTCTGAATAATAATTTATGCTTTATTTTATTATTTAAAATTCTGAATCATTTTCTTAAATATATCAGATAGATAATATTAAATAAAATATGTTATTAATTTATAAAAAAGAAATTACCAGTGATAATATTGAGTAGGAACTAGGAAGCAACAGAAATTATTCCATAAAGAATAAAAATAAAATTATTGCAAAATCAAGCATATACAACAACCCCGTTAAATTTCCTATGAAATGATGTCCCACAACTACGATAAATCATACACAAGACAAACCCCAACCAATCACGCTTTATAAAAGGAAAGAGTTCAGGTACGACCCCATGTACGGTACCCACCTCACAGCCCCACTTCCTATTATCATTGGACCGCGAACTGCACTCGCCTCTCATTCGCGTACATCCAAACCCCGAATTCCCACACACACTCGCTCTCTCGGTCAAACCCCAGTCCCCAAAGATTAACTCAGAAAAAAATAATAATAAAATACACACAAAAAATATTAAAGCCCCCAAGTATTTATTTATTTTTCTGTCTTCAATCTAATAATAAAAACCGTTAAAACAGTAAAACCCAATTCTTGCTAAACTTTAGCCACCCATCCTCATCCTCTTTCTTCTTCAGTCATGCTGGTCAACTTCTTTTCTGATAACACTTGAAACAAAAGAGAGACACTACAACTATGATTCACAAACTCAAACCACAAGAAACAATCAAAGAGAGGAAAACAGTTTGTATTAATGACTAACTTCTCAAATACAGCAGTATATTCTCAGCAATAAAACTGAGAGTTCATTACAATCAAGCTTAATCAACACACGGAAATGAAAAAAACACACGGAAATGAAAAAACAACGATGGCAAGGGCACAAGACCCGTTACCCCCAAGGCAGAAGAGAATCACTCCCTACTCTGCTCCCTTTACAAAATAACCACCCAAAACCTGGCCTCCTCTCCCCCTTACAATTATTTATACTTATTATTCTAAAGCCCCTCCACACGTCTAACAACCTTCATCCAGCTCAGCAGCCACGCTCCTTATATTTCTTCTCGTATATATTCTCCAGACCATGGGCTTTTGGGCCTGAGCCTTTGTCCTGGATCCCAATCTGTATCATTGCCGGCGGGTGGGGAAGCAGTCTTGTCCTCAAGACTGAAATGGATCTGCCAGAATAAATATGCTCCAAGAAACTCATTTACTACTTTTGCATCCTGCGCATATAACAATGGTGACAGCCAATATCCCCATATCCACCATTTCTTTATTTGCTCTCTTGATAGGACAGAGCCACCCAGTGTGAAAAAAGCAAGAAGTGCAAATGATCCAAATGTGTTAGCAATGATCATGTTCCTTCCAGTTACCACAATGCATCGAAATAGACCAGAGGCCATTTGGCTAACAAATACCAGCAGAAGGTACGGTTTGAGGAACCTTCCGTCATTAGGATCAAATCCAATGACATAATAAGTCATGCACACCCAAAGAGCAACTTCCACTAATGCAATGGGAGTGTGAGGAATCCATGAAGGAAAAGAATATGCCCATGCAGGATAGAGTAAGAGGTCCCTCTGCTTGTAAAACACTGGAAGCTTTGCAATTGTGAGGGGAAGCTCTGCCATACCATTAAACATGATCATGATTACAGTGAAGAGCAAAACACCCAAATAAATTCCTCCATCCTCAACAGTTTCCCGGTGCATCACAGTCCTAATGAAGAGTGTCATTGAAATGAATGACATGAGTGTAAGTTGGGTGAGTTTGAAGAGGAAGATAACAGCAGTTCCATTAAGGATGTGAATTGACTGCTTTAGTGAATTCACAATTTGATAAGTCGTTGAGCTATCCAAGCCAGTAGAGATCTCATCCATAAACAAAATACTTGCACGATGCATAATTACCATTATACCCGGAAATCCTTTTTTCCTACGAGAAATGAGATCACCAACCACCAAACCTTTCCTTTTCTGAGACCTATCACCATCAAAAAGTTCATCATCATCCGCAGCCTTACTCTTTGAGCTTCTCAAATCTGCAACTTCTCCCACACCCTCATCAGGAAAATAAGGAAAATTGGACAGTTTACCAGATGAAACAAATGCAAACAACTGAAAAATATTCCCACACTGCAATTCTTCAGCAAGATTAATTCCCCCTTCGTTCAGAACTTTTTCTCCTTCACGGATCAAACCAGAAAATTTAGCAGCTATTTTTCCAGTATTAGACGGGAAGAATGACTTAGAAACACTTTGCAAGAATTGTGGAGACAGCAAGAAAGGCTGATCACCATCACCCCCAATCAATATTCTCTTCTCTCGGAGGTAGGTTAAAATCTCAAAATGATCATGCTCTGAGTAACGCTGTAAGGTTTCTACCAAACGTACTCCCTTAACTACCCCAATTAAGTTCCTATTCCCAAATGTAATTCCAAGGGTTTCAATGGGGCGTACCTGCAATTTTAATACCAACAGCAGCTTTTCCTGAAACTCACCATCGATCTGTGGATATAGATTGTCCCCTTCGGCCTCGGAGAACTCCTCCGTCACTGCTTTTTTCTCCCTCGTTGAGCAACACCACCTCCCGTTGTCTCTTGTAACGTTGATGCTGGGGGAAATAAGCGAGCGCACCTGAAAACACTGCATCTTGCGTCGTCTTTCCCTCCATTCGGTCTTAGAGAGTTGTCGGATTGGGGATCTCTGTTTTCCCATCCGATTGGCTTCGATCGGCGAGTGACTGTTGTGGTTCTGTGGAGTAGTGAAAGTTGGGAAGGAAGAAGTTGGGTGGCTGTTTGTAATAGGGCCCGAATGTTTGTTTGGACTGGACCCAAAAACAAGATTGGGCTGCAACTCTCTTGAACCGCTCCAAAGCCCAAAGGTGAGATTCGGTTTAGGGAGAGCTTCTTCCTCCTTTACCGATCTCTGCAACCCCCCTGATAAACTCAACCCCTGAAGATTGGATTGCAGAAACGCTTCATCGGATCGCGCAAGCTCCGTAACTTCCACCCTGTTCACTGGCTGAAAATCCTCCACCCAAATCGCCTCCTCTTGCTTCAACCCCCTAGTTTCACTTCCCACATGCAGCGGTTTAGATAGATCTGGAGAAATAGCAACCTCCTGCTCGCCGACTTGAACGAGTACTTCAAAACTTCCCTCTTGCTTCGAATCTGTTTGATTTTTGAAGGGAGCAGCTACATGGTTTGTGTAGTCACGGTGATTCTTTCGCGGTTTTGCGACTTGTATGTGATTAATCTCACTTCTGTCCATCATTGTTTCTCCAGGAGAATTGACAACCTCCGCTGATTGGGTCTGTTTATCAATTTGTTTGATCCAGTTCATTACAAACTCCTTGAACTCTTCATCTTTCTTCCTATCGGCCTGAAGCTCAGAAATAGACTCGTTAATCTTCTTCATACTCATTTTGATCTCTCGAATCTGTTGGTCATTTTCTTCTATTTTTGTTTCCAAAAAGTGTTGGTCGGTCTCCATTGTGATCCGGCAGGTCGGACCAATGATAACACTTGAAACAAAAGAGAGACACTACAACTATGATTCACAAACTCAAACCACAAGAAACAATCAAAGAGAGGAAAACAGTTTGTATTAATGACTAACTTCTCAAATACAGCAGTATATTCTCAGCAATAAAACTGAGAGTTCATTACAATCAAGCTTAATCAACACACGGAAATGAAAAAAACACACGGAAATGAAAAAACAACGATGGCAAGGGCACAAGACCCGTTACCCCCAAGGCAGAAGAGAATCACTCCCTACTCTGCTCCCTTTACAAAATAACCACCCAAAACCTGGCCTCCTCTCCCCCTTACAATTATTTATACTTATTATTCTAAAGCCCCTCCACACGTCTAACAACCTTCATCCAGCTCAGCAGCCACGCTCCTTATATTTCTTCTCGTATATATTCTCCAGACCATGGGCTTTTGGGCCTGAGCCTTTGTCCTGGATCCCAATCTGTATCATTTTCTCTCTCCAAATCATGAGTTTTGCAGTTAAAAAATAATGTATCTAATTTAAGCTCTGTTTAGATTCCTATATAGAGAGAACAATACAAAGAAACAAAGAGATTAAGAAAATGGAAAGCGATTCTATATCAGAACTTCTCTGTGAAGAGAATGAGGCCTTTCTTCAAGAAGAAGAAGATCCTTTCAGTGACTTGCTTAGGAGCTATGGTAGTGATTTAGTTACCGAAGAAGGGTATGTGGAAATGATGATCAAGAAAGAGAATAGTTTTAATTTCAACAAGAATCAATCTATGGGATTTAGTAATTGGATTAAATGTGCAAGATTGGAAGCCATTACGTGGATTTTCAAAGTTAGTGCTTCCCTTTATTGATTCAGAAAGAAATGCTAAATTTCTCAACTTTTCTTGATCTTTAATATACTACGGCCGTTGATTTCTTGTGTGGAAATGAATGCAGAGCAGAGCAGTTTTTGGGTTTCGGCTAACAACAATTTATTTATCAATCACTTACTTCGATCGATTCCTTTCAGAGAAGACTCTTGACGTAAGATAATTCTGTTTCAAATTCTTGATTTTCTGTCCAACTTTTATTCATTTGATCCGATTATTTGGCTACAGAGTGAAAAACTATGGGCAGTTAGATTACTGTCAGTGGCATGTCTTTCTTTAGCTGCAAAAATGAAAGAGATAAAGGTGCCGCCTTTGTCCGATTTTCGGATGGAGAATTACAATTTTGAAAGTAAATTGATTCAAAGAATGGAGCTCTTGGTATTAAACACATTGGAATGGAGAATGATTCCCATTACTCCATTCTCTTTTCTCCATTACTTCACTGTAAAAATCTGCAATAATAACTCTTCAGTATCAAGGCAAATGGTATCTAGAACACTGGGATTCATCTTAGCTTTAATGAGAGGTACATCTTATTCTATACTGGGAATTACTGTTTATCTTAATTATGTGATGTTGTGCTGATTGATATAAATTTGGAATGGCAGAGATCAATTTGATGGGTTATAGACCATCATCTGTAGCAGCTGCAGCTACTTTAATGGCATTGGATCAAAGTTTAACAAGAAAATCATTGGAATGCAGAATGGATTCAGTTTCTTCTACAGAGTTTCTTGAAATTGTGAGTTTTTCACAGAAATGGTTTGTTTATAATTATTAGAATGCATAGGTTATTAATGGAATTGAGACTTGTTGTTGGTGTGACAGGAAGAAGTATTTGAATGCTACAAAATAATGCAGAGCCATAAAACAGCCCAATTGAGATCAAAGGATGTTTTAGAAAATTCTTCAATTACTTCTGCTATTAGCACAAAGAGGAAAGGATTTGAATTCAATAATTCTGATCAAGATCATGGGCTATCTGATCAAAAAAGGCAAAGATAAACATAAAGGAAGCTATTGAAGAAATGTTTGCTTAATCAATGGTAGAAAGGATAAACAAAGAGAGAAAATCTTGGGATACATAGATATACACAAATCCCACTAGAAGGTCATCGAGGCTGCTGAAAAAACAGTCAGTTCATATGCTTACTCTTCTTACAAGTTAAATTCAATTTTTTTTTAACTTTTGTTTCTGGGTTTGTTATAATATCCTTTGCTACCATACCTTTTGATGGGATGCTTGGGATGCTTTCTTGAATCTACGAAAAGAGTGATAGATTGGAAAGAAAAAAAAAAGATAAAGGGATCTGTTAGTGTGATTTGATAAATCTATGCTTCATGTTGGCCGTCCAAAAAGTAATGTAAAGGTAAATGTGATTGGATTTGTATGAATGTTCGAGAGTTTTTCATTCAAAGAGGGCCCTGCTTTGCTCTATTTTCGTGCAAAGTTTTGTTGGCTATTCAGGCATTTTAGTGGGTCAAGAAACCCATGAATTTGTTTGTTGAAATCAAAAAAGAAAAACTTGTATGTTTATTGTTCTTGGATTGAAAAAAATTATTTTCTGGGTAAGCTATAATTTCCCAAGTTTCCCTTGCTACTGTTGTAGTGATGTTAGCTATCTTCATTATTACACCTCTTATAAAAACTACACTAGTTGATTCATGTAAAAACAGGTCATATGCATTCACTGTAGATTTTAACTTGCTAATATAAATTATAAAAACGTCTACTTTGCTCATTTTTCTTCGTTTTGGTTGAGTGATACTTTGGATAATTGCGAGAATGGTACTTTACAAATTTAATGGCCAATATCAGTCAAAATTGATACGAAATCTGCGATTTAGAAGCTCACTAACGATTTAATTGATTTAGACCGTTAAATTAATCCTCACTTAGATTAGCTTGGTTAGAATGTTGCTGATATAATATATTTATAGTTTTCTTTTATAAGAAAACAAAATACCAGTCATTTTCTTGTGATCCTGGACTGAAATCCAAGATATGAATACGTAATGAGGATTGAACAGTCATTTAAAATTTTTTTAACCAAGGTCCAAGAGGAGAAGCTGTGCGGTCAAAACTGGACAAGAAAGAGTACTTAGTACTGTGGTCTGGGATTGGTACCCTCATAATCTGACAAAATTTGTTGGGCTTAAGGCACTTGCACCTATACTTAAAACTAATAGTAGCATGAAACCTCTTGTTGGATCAAGTATCCTAGGTTGGTTTCCTGGCATATACTTTATCATAGTGTAGCTTAATGGTTTTTTACAGTCTAGTCTTTTCACGGGTTTAACGAGAGTCAATTATATAAACAGGAACACCATGGGGTTACAATCTACAAACCAGTGTTTATTTCTTTCAAAGTTCTCATGATAGCGAATTGAAGTGCTTAAAACTCTGTTCTGCTGTTGTTTATGATCTGGATTGAGTTTCAAAGTTACTTTCACTAGGTTGGTAGCTTTTTTTTTTTTATGATAAAATAACTCGGCATTGTTTTTGTATGATCATCCAATATTTCAGAGTTACTATCCCAACTAGTTCGAGTTCGCAAAAGACAAGCTCACAAAATGCGATGATAAAGGCAATGAATATTTAATCAAGGCTGTACAGGTTGCATTTATCACTCTAGCATTTGCAAGCAAGGGGTCTCTTGACCACCTCTGGCCCTTCTACTGAAAACTATTAAATTCCCATAGGCAGTCTTCTACTTTATTTTTATTTTTATTTTGTACTCTGGTGAAAAATTAGTCATAAAGCTGTACAAGAGTAACATAATTTTTTAAGCCATCGTGACTAAGTAGTTTAATTTTATGATTAACTTTAGAAGTGGTCCTGATGAAATGTTTCATCTCTGTCCTCCACTCTAGTTTCTTCTGAAGTGGATCAAATATTACTAACAATTTTGAGTTATATAAATAAGAAATTTTAACTATCTGGTCCTGGCTGACAACAACTTTGGATCATATAACTTCAGTCTCATAATCTAAAAATTGAAAAAAGTGGGCAAAAAAAAAAAAAACTTTGCCACATAATTTTCTACCAAACGAATTTTGAAGAATAGCAAATTGCAAGAGATTTGGTTCTCCTGCGATTGAACTCATTCTGGAATTATATCCACCAAAACCCCATAGAGTACCTGAGGGAAGAAAGACCAAAATAAAAGCTGTTCTAATCTTTCACCCTCTAGAATATACCCCTGGGTCCTAGTTTCTCCAACCAGTCAAAAGATTCCATTGAAAAAGTTAATCACATGAAGACAAAAGGAAATCTTTTGTTAAGACCTCCACATAATCTCATAGCCTTGTACCGAGACCCTTCCACTAGTATGTTTACCAAAAGAACCAAGGCTCTACAAATTTGGATGTCGAGACTTGGCATAATTTCTTGGCTCCAAGTGGTAATGGAACACACAAGGGAGAAGGTTATAGTTGGAAAAGTAATATATTCTTTAGTAGGATCTAAATTTGAGTCAATTGACCATCATGCTGCTCAGCACAAGTCTGTGAAAGAATTTCAATATACTTTACAGCTTAACTCTGCCATTCTTATTATTCAAAGGTGCCTCATACATCCAAGAAACAACAATTAATAACTGTGATCTTCTTTGTTGTATAATATATGTATTTACACGTTTACTTTCGGCAGACATATGCTGCGTATTCAGAGAAATGGGCGAGGTGATGAAGTACGTAGTATTTAGAAAACTTGATTAGAGACAAGAATATAACTCCAAATGATGAAAGATAAAGGTTCTGCTTAATAAACCATATCACAAATTCATAATGTCTGTCCTAAAAGCTTACAAGTTACCAAGTTAGAAGTAAGTCACAAATCAAAATTTCCAGATTTTGTGCTTCAAATCAACATCGTTTGTGATCAGAAAAACCCGTCTTTGGCCTCAAATTTTGCCAGCTTTTCAAACTTTTACAGATTGGGAAAAAAAACTATTGCCAGCTTTTCAACTTTTACATATCAGGAAAAAAATCTAGAGCTCCATAGAGGCTACAGCTGTACGTCGTGATTAAAAATTGATAATAAAAAATGGGTGACCAAAAAAAAAATATCTCATTGACGAAGGAATTTGGATGACTAAGAAAATACCTACCGCATTTTGTTCTGCTATCAATTTGACGTCACTGGTATTATCTTTAAGGCAGCAGCAATTGGCATGCCAAGGAATCCAAGGAAAACGGTAACAAACCACTGCTGCCAACTGAGAGGAGATGTGTTTGCAAACGTACCCAGGAACTCAACAATTATAATTTGGAATATAACAGTGCAAGTGAGCACTGCAACAAACACATAATTCTTCAGTATGCCTTTGAAGACATTAATCTTTTCCATCTCCCTCGAGCTTATCTCATTGAAAACCTGCAGGAAACAGACACCAACTTTAGCACCAGTAAATAAAGCTGCACATCTTAATAATTCGGCAATTACAAGGGATTAATAAGTTGTAATTTTGCAACAGCTATTTGCATAAGCCAATTAGAGCCTTCACCAGAAACAATGGCTCATTTGCTTTACTCCAAACAAAAACCAATTAAGGTCATCTCGCATAAGAAGTCATTGTTATTTTTGGTTTTATTACTTCAGATGAGTAGTGATGATGTGCTGTTCTTTTCTTTACCAGACATGATGTGCAAGGATGAAGCAATACCAGACTGCGATAACATATTAGAGATGATCACGAGCATTGTGCATGAATAACAATTGTATGCATGCATTGCTCTCAACATAACATTGAGAGTTTTAAGTAGTCAAATTTAGATAAAAAAAGGTGTTTGGTAAACAAAACAAATACATTGTGTAAATGATGACATCACCTGGCAAAAGACGAATGAGTTAAAGATGAGCGTGTTTAGTATTAGATCAGAATCTGCGCCATCAAGATGAAAAAGTGCTTTCCCTCTAGTCTGAAGGTACCATATGACCACAAACTGATAAATGGACTGGCCCAGAATATTCCTCCACATCACATTACTAATGAAGTTTCCTTTCCTTCCAACTGGTGATCTCTTCATCAAGTCATTGTTCGGAGGCTCAGTGGCCAATGCTAGTGCTCCTAGAGTATCCATGATCATATTGACCCAGAGAAGTTGAACAGCAGTTAGGGGAGCATTACCTGTGGCAACACCGAGCAAAAAATGAGATAAAGTTTTGTGCATAGTGAGACAATACCAACAAGAGACAAACCTGAAGGAAAATATGTAATATCATGGCCTTTACATACCTGTCAAACAGGCTGAAGAAAAGTTGACAATAAGGGCAACTACATTGACTGTCAACTGAAATTGAACGAATTTTTGAATGTTTATATAAACTGAACGTCCCCATTTTGCTACAGTCGGAATTGTGGAGAAGTTATCATCAAGAATTATGACATCAGCGCTTTCCTTTGCAACCTGCAGAACATGAGCATACTCTTCAATATGTATGATTAGTTTTGGGCAATTTCAGATTGCCATTAAACATTCCACAAAAGAAGTAGGGCAGAATCAACATGGAAGAATAAAGCCAATTATCAGAGGTAAGATGAAAGAACTAATCCAAAACCTGAGATGCTACAATTCTCAAAGGCTTAAGCCACATAGTTCTCCATATTTCCTTTCCCCTCTCTCTCTCTCTCTTTTAATATTATAATAATAATTATTATTATTATTATTGACTTCTACATGGAAAAATCCTGCAGGATAACAGCCAAACTTAATGACGAGCATGAGCATTCTTCTTAAGCCAATAGCTAGAGAACAGCAGCTGGAGAAATCTGAATCTTGGTACAGAGGATTTTACGAGTGACGTAAAGAAATGGCAACACCTTCTTTATCTTAATAAACTTTTGTGGCAGAAAATAAGTCTTCAGAACTAAAATTAATATGGTCATGATGTGCAGTTACATTTAACTATACTTTCATTTGAAGCCATGCTCAACTAAAATTTGTAAGGGATCACTTTAGGAGGCTACTAGCATGATTCCATGCATTGCATGCACATGGACAGATTGAGCAGAACAAACCTCAGTTCCAGCAATGCCCATTGCTAAGCCTATGTCTGCTTCATGAAGTGCTGGAGCGTCATTTGTACCATCACCAGTAACTGCAACGACTTCCCCAAAAGTGCTACGTAGGTGCTTCACAAGGGTATGCTTATCCAGAGGTGAGGATCTAGCCATTACCTGCAAAAATAAGGAAATCCTATATTGGTTAACAGCTGTATTTCCAACAATGTCCAAACTATAAATAGGAGCATTCATAACCCTATCCTTATAAAACTTGAATTACATTAATACTTCAAAGACCGTTAATTGTCCATTTAGAAACATATGACTAAATGAGAATGAAAAATGCAGCAGCAGGACACTCAATGAAGCAGCTGGCATAGAAAAAACAAAGATTAAAGAGATATATATTATTGGCATGCGATGCAAATCCTATGCCTGAAAGTTTGTGAAGAGCACTAAATCCACCAGTACACCTTTTTGATCCCCAAATAATTTTTCAAATGTAAAAACATAATGCACGGACCTGAATTTTTGGGATGAGTTCATGCAACTCATTCACGCTCTTCTCTCGGAAATCTGGTCCTTCAATTGCTATGCCCTCATCAGTCAAAATTCCACATTCTCTTGCAATAGCCTTAGCAGTGGTTATGTTGTCCCCAGTAACCATCCGAACAACAATTCCAGCTGATCTACAAATTGCAACAGACTCCTTGACACCAGGGCGTACTGGATCTTTGATACCCACAATGCCAATGCAAGTGTACCCCTTGAAAGGAATAGGGCTTTCAGCAGAATATTCATTTCCAAATTCCAAGTAAGCAAGGCAAAGAGTTCGAAGGGCTTCTCCAGCAAAATGTTCAATAGTATTCTTCAAATGACTGGTGGATGCTTCGTCAAGGGGAACAACCTCGCCTTTTTTGTTTATAAATTTGTCACAAGCTGCTAAAATTATTTCTGAGGCTCCCTTACAGTGAGCTCGAAAACCTCCATTAGAGAGCTCTAGAACTACAGCCATTCGCTTTTTTGTAGAGTTGAATGGTTCAACCTTCAAGATTTTTGATTTTTCCCTTTCTTCTCGGAAATTTCCTCCAAGTAACAGGCCGAGCTCCAAAAGGGCAGTTTCAGTGGGCGAACCAAGTATCTCAGTTTCGTTGTCTTTGTTCGTAACAACTTCTCCCCCGGTGTTATTAAAAATAGATTCAAGTAGAATTTTCATTGCAAAATCAGGGAGTGCTGATCCAAAATCGAGCGTACTTTTCAAGCTGTTTACTTCCTGGATTTCCCCACAAATGCATGCCTTCACAACAGTCATATGGTTAGTTGTTAGTGTCCCAGTCTTGTCACTAAAGATAGTTGTGGCAGACCCCATGGTCTCACAAGCAGCAAGATGGCGAACAAGTGCCTTATCATTCATCATCTTTTTCATGGCAAAAGCAAGACTTAGCGTCACAGCCAAGGGAAGCCCCTCAGGAACTGCAACAACAACAATTGTGACAGCAACAGCAAAAAATTCCAGTATTTCCCTAGCATCATCACCAGACCAGTTCCAGTGGCTTCCTTCTTGAAGCTTATGTCTATATAATCCTTCCACCAGGACAGCAAATGTCACAACAGCAAAAAATAGACCTATTTTCCCAATGACAGTAGCAACTCCGTTCAGTTTGACTTGCAATGGAGTCTCATCATCTCCTCCTTCACTGAGAGTAGCCATGAGTTTTCCCCACTGTGTTCTCATTCCAACAGTAGTCACAAGCATTTTGCATGATCCATCTTGAACTTTGGTTCCAGAAAGAAGAAAAGGATTTGAAGCACTCACATTAATTGGTTCACTCTCTCCTGTTAAACTAGATTCATTTATTAGCAATGAAAACCCTGAAACAAAAAGCCCATCAGCTGGGACCTGGTCTCCAATGGACAGGTGAACAATATCACCAGGAAGTAACTCATATATTGAGACTTTCTGCCTCAAACCATTTCTGCTAACTTGAACCGATATCTTTTTCTTTTCTTTGTCCAAATCTTTGAACTGCAAGGATTGCCTGTAATCACTTGTGGCAGTGACAAACACAACAAGCAGAATACTTGCAATGATTCCAAGTCCATCATGGGCACCCTTAGGCCATCCTTCCATGGCTATCCCAACAATAAGGGAAACAAGGGCACAAAAACCAAGTATCATAAGGGTCGTATCTTGAAGGGCTTCCCAAACAAAAACCCAGAAGCCCCGAGCTGGGCTCTCAGTAAATTTATTCAGTCCATAAATTTCTTTTCTTTTATTAAGCAGATCCTCAGAAGTAGATATACCATTGGCAACTGATGTCGAGACCTTGCCAGCTATACCCTCCACTCCACCATGAATGGCCAGTTTTTTCACGTCATGGCCTTCAACAATGGATGCCAACTCATCGGCACAAATTTTAAAACCAGCAGCCTCAACCTCCTCAGGTACAGTGTAGTCACTGGACAAATTTAAACCTGTAATCATGTAAGGAAGGTCAAAATAGAAGGAGAACCCATAGACTAACTCAAAACAAAAAGCTGGAACAAAGAAAGATTTTCTCACAATGGATAAACTGAAGAGCAGCTTTTGATACCAAAACTGCAACTCTAAGCTTCTCCTGCAATGTGAAGAAGGAAACCAAGAAAATGGATGAAAATGGGAGGACATTATTTAGCCTAAAGAATTAGTTTATTTGTTTTTGATAGGCTAGATTATTCCAATGACTTTAATGGAACCTGAATTCTATATCAGTGCAAGAAACATTTCCCACGGCCGTTCCAGAAACCGTAAACAGTCTACCAAGATTCAGTCCAGTATGGAATGGACAAGATTTCAGTTTACAATCATGAAATAAATTCTCACAGCCATTCCAAGTCCAAATAATATTTTGGCAATCCACAGGAAAGCCATTTCCAATGCAGTGTAGTACAATTGACAATAAAACAAGTTCTCTAGATTTCTTTTAACAAAAGGGATATCTAGATTTAGCTACAAAATGTAACATCGGATTTTCAGTTCAGCCTCTTGTGTGTCACTACTGTTAAACCACTAATAGAAGACTAGATAATTCTTATCTTTTCTTAACATTATCTTAGCCTAGACTTATCAAATATATATTTACAATTGTAACTATTTATTATCTCTTGGATCTGATGTATATAATCTCAAATGATGAATAGAAAATATAACAAATTCCCAGCAATCAATTCACATTTATATGGTATCAGAGCCATAATCTCAAATGATGAATAGAAATATAACAAATTCTCACATTAAACCAGATTTAATGGTTACTTGTTTAAAGTACTATATTGAGTTTTAGGCTTCGAGAACTACGTGATTCTGATCTCCTAAATGGGATACGTAGGAAGCTTGAGAATTGATATCTCAAGTCCGAACCAAATTATATTCATATAATTATGCACATGGTAATAAGTACATTGGATCCTGGTAATGAAATTCTTATTTATATAATAATGTATGTGTTTATAATTATGGTGAACTAAGCTTCTATGTTGAAGCCAATTATATAAATTGTGTTAATATGACTTGTATATGAATAAATTTTTAGTATATGTATAAATTACGTTAAGGATTATAAGAATTTGTTGTAACTAGGCATGTAAGTTAAATATCATATGAATTCAGTGAGTTGTGTGGATGAGCTTTAAATGAACTGTGCTTGAGTAGTGGTGATTATGTTAAGATGAAATTATAGAAGTGTTGTGTTGTTGATGGAAGTTCTGAAACTGGAGGAATGATATTGGGAGTGTAAAATTAAGTTTTTTTGCAGGTTTGGGTAGCATAAATTTAAGCTGTTATGCTGCCGAAATTTTATTTAAGTGCATAGTAAAATTAATAGCAGTTGAAATGTCAATTAATTGAGATTCTGAAAGTAGTTATATAATCTTAGAAATGTTTTATAATTTTTCCACAGGAAGTAGCCATTAATAAAGGGAGATTCTGTCGAAATTTTGATAGAATAAATAATATGTTAAATTAATAAACTTTTTAAAATGTAGTCAAACCTTAGAGTTGATCCTCACAAAGAGATCCAAGCCCGTGTGTGACATCTGGTATCCGGGTCTTTTAACTGGCCGGGTACAGGATGTTACACATTCAGCTCAGTGTCCAAACCAACCACTATCAGCTTAGTTCTCAGTTTGGCCCTCACTTATGGTTGGAAGCTTCGCCAATTGGACATCAATAATGCTTTTCTTCAAGGTACACTTACTGATGAGGTTTATATGGTTCAACCACCTGGATTTATACATTCTTCTCTACCAAACAATGTTTGTAAGCTGCACAAAGCTATCTATGGCCTCAAGCAAGCTCCAAGAGTATGGTACCACGAATTAAAGGGGTTTCTTCTTCAGTTTGGTTTTAAAAATTCATTGGCTGAATCATCTTTATTTATCTACAACAAGGAAAGAATCTGCATCTATTTTCTAGTCTATGTGGATGATATTATTCTCACAGGAAACAATGATCAATTTATTGAATTTTTTGTCAGAGAACTTGGTTGCAGATTCTCTCTCAAGGATCTTGGTGTGTTGCATCAATTCTTGGGTGTTGAGGTGATTCATACACCCACTGGTATCTTCTTATCTCAACATCATCATATTGCCAATCTCTTGGAATCCTTCTCAATGGCTGGAGCTAAAGAAGTCCATACACCTATGTGTTCCACTTCTCCTTTGTTACTCAAAGATGGATCTGCTCCAATTGATCCAACTCCTTATCGAAAATTGGTTGGTGGCCTTCAATATTTATTTCTAACTCATCCAGATGCATCCTTTCCAGTAAATCGTCTCTTTCAATTTATGCATGCACATAGTAAACTCCATTGGACAGCATTGAAACGAGTTTTGCGTTATCTAAAGCACACCATCTTTCATGGACTGTTTTTGCGAAGAGACTCTCCTCTACATCTACGGGCTTTCAGTGACTCTGATTGGGGCGGTAACTGTGATGATGGCTGCTCTACTACAGCATATCTGATTTATTTAGGATCTAATCCAATTTCATGGAAATCCAAACGTCAAAAAACAATATCTAGATCATCATCGAAGGCTGAATATAAAGCAATAGCTGACACTACTGCTGATATTATTTGGATTCAAAATCTACTTCAAGAATTAGGAGTCAAACTGACCAAATCTCCCTCCTTATTTTGTGACAACACCAGTGCCACCTACCTCTGTTCAAATCCAGTCTTTCATTCAAGGGTGAAGCATATCTCTCTTGATTATCATTTTGTTCGAGAGTGTGTCACCACTGGTAATCTCAAGGTTCATCATATATCCACCAAAGATCAATTGGCAGATTTTCTTACCCAGGCACTCAGTCGTCAGCGTTTCATTACCCTTCGCTCCAAGATTGGAGTCTCTAATGGAGCCTCAATCTTGTGGGGGCATGTTAAACCACTAACAGAAGACTAGATAATTCTTATCTGTTCTTAACATTATTTTAGCCTAGACTTATCAGATATATATTTACAGTTGTAACTACTTATCATCTCTTGGAGCTGATGTATATAATCTCAAATGATGAATAGAAAATATAACAAATTCCCAGCAATCAATTCACGTTTATAACTATGGCCCAAGGAAAAAACAAAGATTAAAATGCTAATTCAATCAGAAAAATATGGTATCCTTCTCTTTTCATTCTTTCTTTCTCTCTTTCCACAAAATCCACCTTTAAAAGTCACTAGAGGCGGAAATGAGGAAATAGACGCAATGAAATCACTTCCAATTAACCAAGTCAATAGGCCTTAAAGGAAGTAAATGGCAGTTTTAGAAACATTCACTCCACTAACAGAATATGCAGGCGCCTTCCGTATGGGAAACAAATTATCATAATGACTTGTCATTAGGCAATTTAAACTTAGAAAGTACAAAGCTATATCATGTGAAACAATTGATTTAACCGGAAGATGAATGAAGACAGTTCCATATTCTACACTTAAAAGAGCTGATAGCTTATAAGGCTTCTGAAATCAAAAGATACGGAAAAAAAAATACAAAAACTAATTGCTCAGCTAATAAACTAGCTTTATTGGTTGCGATGACATCCAAGAATTAAACTATCAGCGGAAACGCTTATGATTACGATACCGAAAATAAGGGAATCACATGTTCACGAGTAAGAAATTAGACTAAAATAATAAAATAAAATTTCTAATATTGCTTTTCGTAAAGAAAGGAAAAGAAATTAAGAAGGAAGCTGAAGTGGTCGACGTTGAAAAAAAAAAAGGAGTATGACTTTAGTCTAATTCGAGTCCGGCAATCGAAGATACGAAGTGAAAACAATATGAGAAAGTAAAAATACTTAAATAAATAAATCTAACCAACCAAAGAACAGACTTCAAACAGACCTGATTAGAGCGACGAATAGCCTCAGCCTCAAAACGTTTAGAAAGATTCGCAGTGAAACGGAACCTCCGTTTTCGATTTTTCACTAACCAGCAAAGTTTCCTCCATCTCTGCAACGCCTCTTCCGATGAGTTCTTAGGCTTCACATCCCCGAAGTTTTCATTCAAATAGTTCTCCATCACTTGAGATTTCTACAAAAACAGTTTTCTGCCTTCTTGTACTACTACTTATCTTCTAAATACAGCTCAAAAGAAAAAAAAGAATCAAAGAACCAAAGATATTTTTGCACAGATGATAATCTAAAGCAAAGATATATTCCATTGGCACCTAACGTTCCCTTTGAATAAAGTAAGAATAAAGTAAGAAAAGTAAAGAAGAAGACTATACTTGACCTTTTAACTACAGCCACTGTTATTAAAATTGGACCGGATCGATCGGTTTAATCGATTTAACTGCAAATTAACAGATTAATCGATTGATTTAACTGCTTAAAATTGAATTAGCAAAAATTTAGATTGAATCAGAGAACCTGCCAAAATCAAATTTTTGCTTAAAAAATATAAAAAATCATTAATTTTTTTGTATATTTTTACCCCCTGCGCGCGCGCGCTCGCGCGCACACACACACACACACACACACACACATATATATATATATATATATATATATATATATATATATATATATATATATATATATATATTACAATGAACCAAATAGATAATAAGTATATTAATTATTAAATAACATCTTTAAAATTTAAAATATTAATTTTATTAAATAAATAAATAATAAAAATTTAAAATATATATATATATATAATTAAATTCTCATTATTTATTTATTTGATAAAATTAATATTTTAAATTTTAAAGATGTCACTTAATAATTTAATATATTTATTATCTATTTGGATTTATTATAATTAAATATAATTATACTCATATGCAATATTAATATTTTCTGTGTTTGTTTCATTAGTACTCCATCTAAATAATAAATTTTTTTCATGATATGATTGTATTTTTATGTTTTTTGATAACTATGAAAACGTCATACTTTAAGGTCTAATAACAATGATCAGGACAGATCTAGGCCCGTAGGAAGAAGAGAGATATCTCATAGATCTCCAGCTAAGGGTAACCTTTTCCCAGAGTTTGACGATGTCATCCTATGGCAGCCGAAAAATGCCCCCATCACGGTCAAGGACATGCGCACTCTTCTTAGTGATTTCACCAAGAGCATTGTCCAAACCATCAAAAAAGGAAAAATGCCTAGAACTTCTGAACGAGACTATGAAAAAGACTTCATGGTCGAAGACTGAAGAAAGAGCAGAAATCGAATAATCTCCATTAACGAACCGCAAGCTCATGACGGTGGAAGAATGGATGTCAGAACCCCAGGTAGATATGATAAAGGCAAGGGGATAATGTCCTCACGTAGAAACTCTCCCTACTGTCCCAGTAGGTCTTCCATCGTCTCCATTGGAGATAACCTGTCCTTCATGTGCACGCCTAGCCGTGGCCGCTCCAAAAGGTTGAAAGACGAGTTTACCTCCACAGCCATGAGTAGGAAGGATAAATGGTTCAAGCAAAAGCTCAACAGTTTGGCTTGGTAAACCCCAAGAGAGGTATGTTCAAGGGAAACACCTGTAAAAATACTACCTTTCCATTTTTCAAGTAAATAACAGAGTCTGAGCTGCCTCTCAGATGGAGGGACATAGTGATGGACAAGTATACAAGCAAAACTGATCTTACTACCCATCTGGCATAGTACTTGATCAAGGTACAAGTCTACACCTATGATGAGAAGATTGCCTGCAAAATCTTTCCTACCACCCTAGGAGGAGATGCCTTAAATTGGTTCCATCAGTTACCTCAGGAATTAATAACCTCCTTCAGATAGCTCAAAGAGTTGTTCACCACTCGATTCATTGTGCAGACCCGAACGCCCAAGTCAGTGAGTGATCTATGCAACCTCCACCAAAGGATGGATGAAAGTCTTAAAGACTACATTGATAGGTTCCAAGCCACGATGTTCGAGGTAAAAAATATAAGTGTGAAAATGGCGATGACCGCCTTAGCTGAGGTCATCACCAATCGTCCCTTATTTGAATCAATAACAACAAGACCACCGGTCAGCTTCTCCGATCTGATGGAAAGAACTAGGTAACGTATCCAGCTGGATGACGTCCTGAGGTCCAATAGGCGAAGAAAGGCCAGTGTCATGGACAAGCTACAGTATCCAGACGGGTAATCATTCAACCGAACTTTCATATTCGAGCGGATAAAGAAGAGCCCCGATCGGGCCTCCATTTCAAAAAGTCTAGGTAAGCGAAAGGAAGTCGAACGAAGCATATCCGATCGGTTTAATAATCAACCGGTTTGAACCTTCACCCCACTCAACACTAACCCTGCCCAAGGATTGATGTGGATTAAAGAAAAGCACAAGAAAGCCAGTTAGCCGAAGAAGCTATCCGAACAATCAAAAAGTAAGTGGGACAATAGCAAATATTGTGAGTTTCACAAAGACGTTGGTCATACAACTGAAGAGTATTACTCATTGAAGGAGGAGATCAAACAACTCCTACAAAGAGGGTCCCTCAAAAGATCTATAGGTCCGGCTAAAGGGGGAAGTCCCTGTAGATAGCTCGACATCAGAAAAGATGATTCTGGCTCAGATGATGATGATGAGCGCAGAAATTCTAGAAATCCAGATCCACGTAGGCCATACGTTGGGGTTATAAACATGATTAATGGAGGATCATCGTATGGAGAAGACCTCTCAAAGAAGAAAAAGGGAAAAGGCATTTATGTCTCTCAGCAAGCCGAGCAGTTTGCTTCGATCACCATATCCAATGAAGACACCCGAGATATAATGTTTTCTCATGAGTATGCTTTAGTCGTTAGGGCTTGAATCCACAACTTCGATGTTAAAATGATTTTGGTGGATAACAATAGCGTTGTAAATGTACTCACCCTCCAAGCTTACAGAGCTATAGGACAGCCGATCGAGAAGCTAAAATCGAATGTCACCCCTCTGATCGGGCTAAGTAATGCTACACTCTCAGTGGCGGGATCTGTAGAGTTATTTGTTGAACTCGGCCAAAAGGCATTCGCCTATGTATGCAAGGTAACCTTCATGGTCATTGATATGATTTTTGCCTATAACGCTATTTTTGGCAGGCCCCTACTCTTTCAAATCGAAGCTATCACCAGTATACGATATATGGTGATGAAAATTCCCACAAAAGGGGACGTTGCCATCCTCAAAGGTGGCTAGAAAGCATCCCGAGAGGCGTATATCACCATGATAAAACAACAGAAAGAGCCCATTGTTGCGACCCTAGCAAGTATACTAGATCGACAAGTAATAAAATGGAATATAGTTAGAACCCTCAGATATCGAACCTAAGGCATTGTGTGTGTGGAAACTGTGAAAATTAATTGTATACAAAAGAATTCCCAATTGTTTGTGTGTAAGAGTTATCAAATTTCTAAAATGGAAACTTTTAACACCGAAATATGTAATAAAAAGAAATTAAATTCAACTAGCAATAAAATAAGTGTAAACTGAATTCTGGAAAATTAACAAGTGTGAAAATCAATATAAAAAAAATATTGCTCAGGTTCACTCATCCACCCCATACCCAATGTGAATTAATTTTTCCTAAAAGTATACATGAACGAATCCGGGATAACCCTTTTAACCCAAACATCCCATTCCGAAGCCAGTTATTCTAGTTACTGACCGTCCCATTTCGAAGCCAGCCCAACAACTAGCCTACGCATGGGTGTAACATCCTAAGTTTGGTTTACTTTCCCATTCCCGAGCCAAACAACCCAAAACCTATCTATTTAACTCCACACTCTAGTCCTAAAATCACAAATACTGCACATCTAAAGTCCCATTCTGGAGCCATCCAAAATATACAATATTCATGATAGAAAAACTTAGCAAAATCATTCATAGCATCCAATCCACTAAGCTCAATACCCATCAAAGACATATGATAAAAACCATTCATCTATGCATAGAAAATAACTTAATAGATTGAAA
This sequence comes from Excoecaria agallocha, assembly GCA_037975025.1. NCBI lineage: Eukaryota > Viridiplantae > Streptophyta > Magnoliopsida > Malpighiales > Euphorbiaceae > Excoecaria > Excoecaria agallocha. The sequence continues at coordinate 83,075,007 of CM075806.1, forward strand.
AACCATGAGATACAAATAAGTAATAGTGAAATAGACCATTCATTCATGTAAAAAATCAAAATATGTTCAATATTCACATTGTGAGTAGGGGATTCAAAGCTCCCCAAGCAACAAAAAGGACTACTCAATATCCATAACGTAAAAGACAAATAAAGTAAAAGTAAAAACTATAAAACCCATTTTAAGCTGAAGATTTAAAGTTGATGAAACTCCTTTTCTTCTTCTCCAAATTGCACCTTGATTGTAAACTGTAATCTTGAAGCAAGTAACTAAAACTATGACTATTTTTGTGTTTTTGAAGTAAAACTAAATTAAAAGAGTAATTTTTACAAGTAAAACTATAAAACTATGTATCAAAACCTCTCCAAAATGAAAAACTGCATTTTCTCTCTACATATATATCATATACACGAAACCCTAAAAAGACTATCCTTTAAAACAGACAATTCCTTAGCTTTTATAGAGGTATCCAGTAAGACATGGCTGGGACACTTTTGTCTCAGCCGAGACATAAGACGACAAAGTGGTAGGTTGCTTTAGGCACGGCCGGGATAGTTTTATCTCAACCGCGGTGAGCTTCTGGATCAAAACATCTTCGCAGGCTTCATTAGCCACGGCTGGGACAAACTGTCTCAGTCATGCCTTCTGTCAAATGTTGAGTTTTGAACTTCTGCATGGAACACGGCTGGAACAAATTGTCTCAGGCGTGCTTCAGCATATTTTTCTGCACAAAATTTAAATTAATACCATTAATCAACCAAAAACTTTTAATTCATCAAAATAACTAAAATAGAAATAAGAAAAACATTAAACATTTTATCACTAAAAAAACCTAAAAGTGTGTAAGATGAGACACTAAAACATATAAAATTATCCTGAAAACAAACATTAAAATCAAAGATATCAACTACCCCACACTTAAACTTTGTTTGCCATCAAGCAAATGAATCATCCACAATCTTAAAAACTCAAACTCCAATTCAAAACAATCAAATTCAGAGAGGCCCTAGCAACACTCAGTAGAAGACACTCAGATGAATAATTCAATCAAAAAGACTCAAACTGATCTATACCAAATAATTTCTTGTGTGTGTACTAGGCCAAAACATAATTGTATCTTTTCACAACCAAAAACTGCCAGTGAACTCCAGCAATCAAACAACAGAAAAACAAATATGCCGATTTCGTACTTGAAACTCGAAACAGCCATAAGCCTCTCCTTTAGCACCTGAATCACAAGGATCATCTCCACTAAACAAATCAAAATAAAACAGGACTAGGGCTTACAATAAGGTTGTAATGGGGTAAAGGTATTGGCTTTAGAAAAAAATTGACAAAGTCAGCAAGATAGAACCAGCCACACTGCCCAAAACAAATACCACCTAACTTTCTTAAGAAAAATAACTCTTCAAAATTTATGCCTTCTTACTGTCAACTAGGAAGATGAATTTCAGGACATGAGTTCTCAAAATCTCAGGGAGTAAGAGCTAAAATCTCCTAGCTCAACTAAATAATACTTCCCTCAACCGCTAGATACCCCACACTTATTTTTTGCAGTATGAATCAAATGGAATTCCTGCAGACCATCCCTATTTTTTTTGGATTTTTTTACAAATAAGTAACAGTGAAATTTTTATTCACTTACTAAGAGGATCACCAAAAGCATTAATTCTTATCATCCATATCCTGAAATTTTTTAGAAATTTAAGCTTAAAACCTTTAAAATTTTTCAACTTCCCCTCACTTCTTGATTAACAAGCAACCAATGAATCAAACCCAACATGCAATTTCCATTACCCAACTTAGAGTGGCCAATTCCAAAATAGAAAAGATAAAGGCATTTAGGTTATATGGTTCAGCATTAGTGCACTACAAAGAAAAACAAATAGTATGCTTTTAGCATACCAATTAAGTTCAAAGGGACTAATAATGGAAAAATTTACCAAAGGTAGGTCAAAAATCATTTGAAAATTGGTTACCAAAGAAAGGCTGCCTGGGTCATATCCTAATCTTGCCTGAGTTGAATATTCGTTTCGAAGGGTAATGAGGAAGGTTCTAGTTATTTTAGAATTTCTTCACTCGATTGCCCTCATTCACTGGATTTAATTTCATAAAACTTAGCCTACTGTGCTCATTAAGTTAGAAATTGAATGATATATAATTGATCGAGATCATTTCAAAAGAAAAACTTCACTGAAAAATGCTACTACTCTCTGGCTACTCAGACCTCCTAAACAAGCAGTTCAAATTTTTAATCCAAATTGACTCCATTCAAGATTAACTGGCAAGCTTAGGCTAACTGCAAAAGTAATTAACAACTCTACAAACACAAGTATTCTAACCAAAAAAAAAATAAACAATAAAATAGTAAATGAACTTGAATTAAAAATAACTACTCTAAATCAAAACTAAAGGAAAGCAGAATGCAGTGAACTTACTAACATGGAAGGATTTAAACAAAAAAAAACATTGAAACGAAAATCATACTAGAAACTACTTAACTAAAATTAAACTTAAACAATGAAGATAAAACTACAACTAAAATCAAACAACTAAGATAAAAGCTACGAAAATATGACAAACATGAAAGAAATTTGATTAGCAAACTAAAGTCAAAAAACAACACCACAAAACAACTAAAAACATCCCATAGTTAAAAAGAAACAACATCCATAGTCAAACAAAGAAAAACTAAGTTGATTGGTCTTCATCCTCAAACCCTCACCCCATACTTAAAATTTTATTGTCCCCAGCAAAAGACCAAAAGATAATAAAAAACAAAGGAATGATGAGTGGAGGAAAAATCCCTAAAATCATGATCATGGCAAGGAAGGAGGTGGTCGAGGTGGAAACTAGCTATTAAACCGGGATTGTAACATCCCAAGAGAAGTGACAATATCATCCATGCACTATATGATTAAAGTGAAACCGAAAACCTTCCTCTAAGTGATGTTATCAAGTCAGGTGTTAATAGCAGTGTACTACTTTGGGGACAGGGGAATTGTATTAATTCCAGCTCTTTCCAATTTCGTAGCTCCCTTATGCACAGCAGTCCTATATAAGTTTCTGTCTGAAACCACCAAATGCCCTTACCCTGGAAAGCGAGGATTGTCAATAAGGATTGTCATATTTCTCAACATTTTACAATCAATTACCAAGGGATTTTCAACTGAAATACCAACCTTCAAATGCTTGTAAAAGCGGGCTAATATAGTGACAAAAGGTCCAAGCGCCAACTTGGAATCCCTCTTTATGAATGTGTGCAAATCTATAACTTTTTGGGCAATGAATGCGGCTCCATTCAACTGGATACCATTGTGCATAGCATAATGAATTGTGGCCTCGCTTGCATTTACATTTCCAGGCCCTTCAAGGTGGCTAAAAAATGCTAAGGCCAAGTAACGATGCATGATCCTCAAAGGGTGATCTCTCAAATGATGGGCCTTGGTTTTCTTAGGATTGAAGTGGGTAGGGTCCTTGGGATCATAAATTCCGATCCATATTTCTTGCCTATTCATATCAAGAATGTCCCTAGCAGCATGTTGATCGAATCCCAATACCTCTGAGAAATCATTGAAAGACAATTGATAAGGAATGTTATCAAGCCAAAAACTCATATGGCCTGGGTCAGCATGACTATCTGCTCTAATTCTAAATTTTACTGTGCCCAAGAAGTCACGGACCAAATGAGGATAGACTTTATCCTTTCTCTCAAAGAAAACTCTCCAGCCTACACCATCAATTAACCTGTCTAGCTCATTTTTGAATCCCAGTTTCGCCATCAATTCCATGTCTAAGTGCGGGGTGGTTAGATACTTTTGCTTGTGGAAGAGAGTCCACCAATCTGCGAATTCATTTGGAACCTATGCTGGCACCTTTGTTTTGGAGGACCCCTGAGGAGCAGAAAATGATGATCTAGCTTCAATACGGGAGCGCTTGGTTGCCATTGTTCCTACAACAACAAACAACACAAAATATAAGCACTAAAAAGAAATTCAAGACAAAACAATGCACTCGAACAACAAAAATTATATAATTAGATTGTAAGTAGCAACTACAAAGGAAAATAAGTTACTAACAAGCATAAAAACAAATAACACATCGAAAACATGATGACTAAGCATATGCAAACATAAATGCACAACTCAAAAGCATGAGTAAACCAAAATACATACAAAAGATGGAAATAAAATAAAACTACCATGCTTAACCATACAAATGATCATTAACAAAGTTACACTTTAATAGATTAAACAAAAACATACATGAAATTAACTAGATTCATGAACAAAACATCGAGATAACAACAAGTTAACAAAATGTTCCTAAAACATCTATTTGCCAAACACCTACATTAGCCTTTTCTACCATTCTTTAAGCATAAAAAATGCCAAATGCTTCTTAAGGCATGATTGTTAGGCAAACAAAGGGCATGCAACAAAATAACTAAAGAAAAATCACTATCTTACTTCTCTTTGGCATTTCATCGAATAGGAGGTGGACAAGATTCATTTGGCAACAAAAACAACGAATAACACAACCTTCATACATGAATAAACAGATTATATGCCAAAAATTATAACCAAGCCTAGAATCAAAGTTAAAGAAGCAAGAATTTAAAGATGGAAACACAAAAGGCAAAGAGAAAAACGCATAAATGGAGAAATATAACTAAGAAAAATCAAACTTAAACTTAAAGCAAAACAAGAGTTAAACTAAAACAGAGAGAAGAGAGAAGGTGTTTACTTGATTCTTGAAGAGATTAAGTAGAGGATGCAACAAAAATAAGAGGAAATGGGAGATGATGGCTGGAAATTTGAAGAGAAACACAAAGAAATTGAAAAACGAAGCACCAGAGGGTGTAATTGGTCGAGTTATTTATAGATGGCCATGACATAAACCCTAAAAGGCATGACTGGGGAAACCTATCTCAGTTGTGACATGCATAAAAGTAAAACTCCCCATTTTGATACAATGAAAGGCATGACTAGGACTAAGTTATCTCCGTCGTGCTATCCCTCTGGACTTGAAAGTAAACAGGAAGCCACAACTGGGACTATATAGTCTCGGCCATGGGCAAATGAATTCCCCTAATGAGATTTTAACATAGCCACGATCAGGACACTATTGTCTCAGCCGTGCCTCTCTTCTAGACTCCAAGCAATACAATTGTACGGCTAGGACAGTTGGTCTCGACCGTGCACTAGCCTAAAAAATTCTCTCTTTTGGGGCACAGTTGGAACATAAATGTCTCAGCCGTGCCACGATTTTGCCTTATGAACACGGAATTGGACACGGCTGGGATAATGTTATCTCAGCTGCGACATCTATTTTGCCTTATCAAGAATGAATAGGACATGGCTGGAACTACTTTGTCTCAGCCGCGACCAGTAAAAATTTGCACTATTATACCGAAATTTCTCCCTCTCTCAGCAAAATTCTTGAAAATTTTCCACCCTAACAAGCATAATTAATCACCATTCTCTAGACAAAAATTAACAACACTAGACATTTAAACTTGCAATAAATTGAAGGCAAATTAAAAAGAAAAGCAAATGAGTTCAAAGGTAAGAAAGTTTTTGGTTTAACAAGTCGCTAGCTCAACTTTGATAGCTCTCATAAGTCATCTTCTAAAGTGAGGATCATTAATGCAACCTCATAATTAGAATCAAAATATGGCTTCAATCGGTGACCATTAACTTTGAACTCACGACCACGACCTTCTCCTGGATGTTTAATGGTCACTGCTCCATAGATAGAGACTTATACAACTTCAAAAGGCCTTTCCACCTTGATTTTAACTTACCAGGAAATAACCTCAATCTGCTGTCATAAAGAAGCACCTTCATTCTGGGCATAAATTCCTTCTTGGCTACTCTATGATCATACCATTTCTTTATGTTATCCTTGTACTTCTTGGCATGTTCATAGGCCCAAAATCTGAGCTTTTCCAACTCATTCAGCTGCAAGGACCTGTAATTTCCTGCATTCTCAATATCAAAATTCAAAAATTTAGTAACCCAATATGCCTTATATTCTAACTCCATCGGTAAGTGATAGAACTTGCCAAACACTAACCTAAAAGATGACATCTCTGTTGGTATCTTAAACGATGTTCTATATGCCCACAAAACTTTATCTAGCTTAAGGTACCAGTCCTTTCTAGAGGCATTGGCCATTTTCTCCAAAATGGCTTTTAGCTCCCAGTTGGACACCTCATGTCACACCCTTCTCGGAACAGTTCTTTCCGAACGAGACTTAGCTGAAACCGGTAAGTTTTTTTTTTTGAACAATTCAAAAACACTTAAAATACTTTCACAACAATTCCAGAATCAAGTAACAGTCTTATAAACAATTAAAACAAACACCAAACATCATAACAAAACTTATACTATCCATTCATTTAAGACAATTAAAAATACATTTCAAGCTTTTACCTTAATAGTTTAAGTATATACATGCCAAAGGCTTACACCAACTAACATAAAAATCTTCTCTCCTGATCTAGACCTTCAATGTACTGTGCTCCCGAACACTTCAAAACCTGCACGCAGTAAATACTACGTGCTGAGCATTAAACATGCCCAGTGGTGACTACTAATCCAAGAATTTCCCAAGAATAAACATAACTTCGTAATTTATGCTTCTATTAATATTATTTCATTAAGCATTTTCTTTTATCTCGATTAACAATAATCATGTTATTAACTCGCATTGTGGTAATTATTGTTCTTTTATTTCTAAACCCTTAACTTTACTTTACAGTATTCTTTTTGGGTGGATCGATATCGAATTTACTTATACTTTTACGATACTCTTTACTATAATCTTTACTTTATCATTACTTTTGTTGTATCTGTGAGCCATAGCGATTTCATTATTATTTCATTTAGTAATGTATATTGGTACTCGTATTTTTACTAGTATCCAAAATAAACTAGTTTTAATACTTGCTTTACTGGTCAATTATTCAATTTGTATTCTAACTTCACTTTTTACTATTTATTCTATTACTTTACTTTAACTTTAATCTAATAAATACATTACTGTTAAAAGGCTTATATGCTTTATCGCAAAGCAATATAGCGATTTTGGAGTACTTTATAGTCAAAACTTTCTTTCCTTCTTTTATATATTTACCAATATTTAATTATCTGTTATGACTTATATCTTTTACTTTTCCCTCATTGTATAATTCTATGCCTTTATATCGTTTTACTTTTCATTTAACTTATTTTTCAGAAAAGCGTTACCTATTAAATTTCACGTCATGTTAATATCATCACTTTTCTAACTTTAAACAGGAACATAAATATTATTTCCCAGGCTTGTCATTATTTTTACAGTAGTAATTGGTACAAGAATTACCAACCAATTAAAATTATATTTTTCACGTAAAACAAAATATATTTTAAATTCTTATAAAAGTTTAACTAAACATTAATTTAATATTTTATTCTTATGAAACTTTTCTTTTTCTTTTTCTTATTAATTACACTTTTCAGAAATTTTTACAGATTTATTTTAACTTTGCATTTTCTTTCAAACGAATCGTTTTTCGTTATAACTTTTTATATTCAATTCAATTAAACAGTACTTTTTTATTCATTTCGATGTGCCCCTAGTGCAATATAACAGGTTTTTCACAAATGATACTTGGAACTGGACCCGAAGGTCCCACATAACAGATAGAGAAATGATCTCGAAAGATCAAGTCTCACAGAGCAGAAACAGATACATTTTTACTTTCATTGAAGCTATGGAGATCAAAGATCCCGCTCATAATTAAGCAAGTCGCCATGACTTGCACCGCGGTATAGAAGTGTCGCTATGGCTAGCCAATTATATCCAAAACAATAATCATAATACATATCTATCGCTAAGGGCAAACATAATTAATCACATTTGTAAACGTTTTTTTTTAACATTTAAAACTCATTAATTTCTTTCTTTTATTTGTTACTATCCTTTATTCTGATCAAATACACTCTTCTGTGGCTTTGACTATTCAATAACTTTTTATCATTTTATTCACTTTCTCTTTTCCAGTCACTTTTATGAATTATTTTTCGATAATTCACTCAGATATTTCAACTTGTCAATTTTTTTTATACAGATTATAAATTATGAATTATAACATTATAATTCACAATTTTCTTTTATTCTTTTCATATAATTCTTGCGAATCATTTCCAATACTTTTAAGCTTTACGTTTTTACAATTTTTTTTCAGTCCAACTTTTTAATTATTCGGTATGCCGGCTTTTATTTCGTCGGCGAATTATTGTTATAATCATTTACTCTTTTAATACTTTTTGTTAACTAATTTATTTTGATAAATTAGTCACATCTTTATTTTTTTTTATTTTTTATGTAATTAGTAACTCTATTAGTATCAATTATTATCTTATGCCTCGAACATGCATAATTTGACTTTTTCTATCAGATTGTTCATTTCAAATACATAATTACGATTTTGCCATTATAATAATTTATTTTCATTTTTATTATATACTTCCTCCCATTATTCATCTTTTATTCTTTATTTTACCAATTTCGGGTAAAATTATATTTTAGCCCCCATATCATGAAAATTTTATCTTTTGACACAATTAAATCTTCAAAATTACCATTTTACCGTTGTTAAGTATTTTTTACTTATTTTTATGCGTTAATTACCTACTTTGAAAAAATTATCATTTTGCCCCAAAACTTTTATTTTCTTTCATTTAAGTCCATTTTTCCATTTAAAACTCATTTTACATTTCTTTTATTTACGTGTCAATTTATCTCCATCATTTTCATTTATTTATGAATTATTTATCAATAATTCATTATTCTTATTATTTTCACAACCCAATAATTATTTCGAAAAGTTCGTCGGCTGACTTTTTATTTCTTTTCATTGACATTAACTTAATTTCACATTAATTCATCATTTTTGTCATTTTTATATAATTATGCATTAAAAATTCAATTATTTTCATTGTACATATTCACATAAAAATTCCAATAAAATCCAAATCAATTCAATAAATTCCACTAAAATTTATTTATGCATTCTTTATTAGTCATTGCCATTTTTCATCAAAATAATCACTTAATTCACTCTAAATCATAATTTTCATTCAATACATACACTATACATAATCTTAAAAATTCCCAAATTAATTCTAAATGTTCTCTAAAAATTTATAGACATCAATTATCATGTCTATTATTAATTTAAGCTAACATACATTAATTTCATGCATTTTTCTCATTATTTTCTTTACTAGGTAATTCGGCCATCAACCTTTTCCACCTTAAAAATTTTCTTTCTTTCATTAAAGCCTTCATTTCATTTTCTCTCATACTTAATTTCATTTACCCTAACATAATTTCATTATTTAACAATTTTACATATTTTTATCTTAATTACATAATTAAGAAAAATTCATATTAATAGGGAAACTAAAGGATTTTGTAGTCACTTACCTTTTTCCAAGCTTAATCCTCCGTAAGCCTCACTTTTCTTCACTTGACACCAAAGAAATCCATCCTTTACCATGAAAACCAATGGGAGCCGAATTCTTCAACAAATGAAACATTATGATATCAACCTTTTTAGCCCAATTTAACCATAAAAATGGACTCTAGGCACCTAAAACTACTTAGAGGTACCTTGAAATAAATTTAAGACCTTAAAAATACCTTACCTCCATTTGACCCCTAAAACTTTTCCTTTTGAATTTCCTTACTTTAATCCTCCAAATCAAGGATTTGAGGCTAGAATAAACATTTAGAGGGATAGGATTAGGGATAAGATGGTTGACTTCCAAGAAAAATTGAGTAATTAATGAAGAAATTTGAGAGAGTAAAAGGAGGAGGGTGTCTCAGCCAAAAGAGGAGCTGAAGAAGAAAGTGGAATTTTCTGAAATTTCATAGATATTTCTGCCTTTTATACTTCTCATAATGGGCCAAAATTGGGCCAATTCTAATGGGCCTAACTATTTTAATTTAAGGCCCAATTTTCATTTTTCAAAAGCCCAACCAGAAATCTCTCACTTTCTCACTCCAAATCACTTCAATTTTAATTCCATAATTCTTAAAACATTAAAAATAGGTAGTACATTAATTTTTAACTCAATCAGAGTCCGTTATCGGTCCAATTCAAACTTATTAGTCCGATTCAACAACTGCCGATGTCACCGAAAAATTTCATTCTCATCACCAAAATATTTTACATAAAAATTCATGTAGGCATGCAAAATTTGGTAATATTTGGAATTCGTTTACTATTTTTAATTATTTATACAAAATCAAGTTCCCTTCCCTACCAAGAAAATTGACTCGCTACCTTTTTCGTATTTTTGACTTTTAGAGACCCATTTGACCTCAAATTCACTTCAAAGTTCAACCCTAGGCTCACCATGACTATTCCTTTTAAATGGTCTAATAAAATATTTTTGACTTTCGGGTGTCCTTTTGAGCCCGGAAAATACTATTTACTATCGAAAAATACTATTCACGGCTGGCCCGGTATTGAGGCCATTACACCTCAACTTGGCCATTAGCTTGGGCATGGTAGGGGATAGTGATTTTATGCCTCACTCCAAATTTTTTCAATAAGGTTTTGAATTGGTGGTTAACAAAGTTTTTCCCACCATCACCCGTGATAGCTCTCGAGGCTCCATAACTGGTGAATATATTCTTTCATAAAAATTCTAAGACAACTTTTGCATCACAAGTCTTAGTGGCTACAACTTCTACCCACTTACTCACATAGTCTATTGCCACCAGGATATATTTAAACCTATAGGAGATCGAAAAAGACCCCATAAAATCTATCTCCTACAAATCAAACAATTCTACCTCAAGCATATTGGTCAATGCCATCTCGTCTCTTCTAATTATATTTCTCATCCTTTGACATCGATCACAAAATTGAATAAACAATTTCACATCATTAAATAACGTGGCCCAATAAAATCCAGAAGAGAGAATTTTTGATACCATTCTGTTAGGTCCATGATGTCTACCGACTTCTCCACTATGACAGGCTTAGATAATCTCTTCTTGCTCTTCATTCGGGATACACCTTCTGAGCCCTTAGTCAGCACAAAGGCGAAAAAGGCAAGGATCATCCCAGATGCAATGCTTCACATCAGCTTTCAGCATCTTTCTTTGTTGCCATTTGAAGTCTTTTGGCATATAATCACCTACAAAAAAATTTACAAAATTAGCTAACCAAGGTACGAAAACTTCACAAACAAACAAGGCACAAATACGCTCATCAGGGAATAAATCTAAAATCTCTCATTTTTCAATATGATCATGCTCCAATCTTAATAAATGATCCGTCACAAAATTTTCGGCTGCCTTCTTATCCTTAATCTCCAAGTTGAATTCTTGCAGCAAGAGCACCCATCTTATCAATTTCGGCTTGGATTCCTTCTTGGCAAAGAGATATCTTAATGCTGCATGGTCCGACCACACTATAATTTTTGCTCCAAGCAAATAGGATCGAAACTTTTAAAAGGCAAACACAATGGCAAGGAGTTCCTTCTTGGTTGTGGTATAGTTGACTTGAGGTCCTGTCAAAGTATGGCTCACATAATAAATTGCACAAAATACTTTCTCTCACCTTTGTTCGAGCACTGCTCCCACTGCAAAATCATTTGCATCACATATTAGCTCAAAGGACAAATTCCAATCCGGAGATATGATCACCGAAGTTGAAATAAGCCTTTTCTTCAACAATTCACAAGCTAACAAATATTCATCATTGAATTCAAAAGGAGCATCTTTCCTGAGCAAATTGGATAAGGGTTTTGCAATTTTTGAAAAATCCCTTATGAACCTACGGTAGAAATTTGCATGACCTAGAAAACTCCTAACTCCCTTGACATTGGTTGGTGGTGGCAGCTTCTCTATAACTTCTACCTTGGCCTTATCTATCTCAATCCCTTTTTTTAAAATTTTATGCCCCAAAACTATACATTTCCTTGCCATAAAGTGACATTTCTTCCAATTTAGTACTAAGTTAGTCTTTTTACACCTACCTAGCACCAAATCAAGATGTTCTAAATAGCCCTCAAAATCTAGCCCATAAATGGTGAAGTCATCCATGAACAGCTCCATAAATTTTTCTATAAAGTCATGAAAAATTGTCATCATGCACCGCGAAAGCATAGTTGATGCATTACACGATCCAAAAGGCATATTCATATAGGCAAATGTGCCATAAGGGCAGGTACAGGTTATTTTCTCTTGGTCTTTAGGGGCTATGAAAATTTACAAATATCCCGAATACCCATCTAAGAAATAATAAAACATATTTTTCGCTAACCTCTCTAACATCTGGTTAATAAATGGCAATGGAAAATGATCTTTACTAGCAGCATGGTTCAATCTCCTATAATCTATGCACACTCTCCAACCCGTAATCATCCGAGTTGGAATGAGTTCATCTAGTTCATTCTTAACCACTGTCATTCCTCCTTTTTTAGGGACACATTATACTGGGCTAATCCACTTACTATCAGAGATTGGATAGATTATACCTGAATCAAACAATTTGAGTACCTCTTTCTTGACAACCTCTCGTATAGCCGGATTGAGCCTTCTTTGAGGTTGAGCTACCGATTTGCAATCATCCTCCATAGGAATTCGGTGAGCACAATAACTTGGATTTATACCTTTTAAGTCCGATATCTCCAATCCTATCGCTTCTTTGTGTTTTTTCAACACTTTGAGCAACATCTCCTCTTCAACACCTGACAACAAAGAAGAGATAATTAATGGCTTTTCTTCTTACTCCAAAAATACATACTTTAAATAAGGAGGAAGGGGTCTAAGTTCAGATTTTAAATCCCCATGTTGTAAAGTAGTTCTCTCTTACTTCAATTTCTCCTCTTCATAATCGTTCTCCACAGCTGCTATCAATTCTCCTTCTACTCCATCCAACTCTTCATTATCCAAAGCATACATCAAGCTTGAATTCACTGGATCATTTAACAATACTTTTCTTGCGTTTCCTCTACACATTCATCCATTTTGTCTATGAAATATACCGACTCTTCCAAATGACTCGATTGATACTTCTGAGCCTTGTTCATATCTACCACTAATTCTTTATTATTGAATCGAAGAGTGACCTTTTGCCTATGGACATCAATCAGAGCCTTTACGATATTCAAGAATGGTCTTCCCACAATTAGCGGTACCTTCTTATCCTCCTCCATTTCCATGATCACAAAATATACGTGGAAAATAAAATTTTCCACTTTCACCAATAAATCCTCAATAACTCCTTTTGGCTTTCTCATTGATCTATCCGCAAGTTGAAGTCTCATTCCTGTTTTCTTGATATTGCCTGAATTGAGTTTTATGCACATGAAATAAGGTATCAAGTTAATGTTGGCTCCTAAATTACACAAGGCGTTTCCAACAAAAGTCTCACCAATTTCACAAGGTAGAGTAAAGCTACCTGGATATTTTAATTTTTCTAGGATCCTATTTAGGATAATTACACTACAATTTTTCATAAGTTGCACAGTTCCATACCCTTCTAATTTCTTTTTGTTAGAACAAAGTTCTTTCATGAACTTAGAATAGTTGGGTATATGTGCTAGGGCTTCAGCAAAAGGCAAGTTAATGTGTAATTTCTTAAACATTTCTAAAAACCTAGCTAATTACTCGTTTTTCTTCTCTTTTCTAGCTATAGCAGGAAATGACAACCTATTAATATTAAGATCCTCTATGGTTGGGTTCATTATACTCTTTTCCTTGTCAATCTTTGGAGCATTCGCATCTACCTCTACTCTAGAGTTAGAATCACTTACCTTTTGTGTTGGCTCCTCTAAATCAGTTGATGAAATTGGTGATATACCTTTCTCTTCCTCTCGTGCTGCCTCCTTTCCACTTTTTAAGGTGATTGCTTTGGCCTTCTCATTGGGAATGCGATCCACATTTGAAGGAAACATCCCTGGTTAGCTGTTTGACATTAAAGTCGCAAGTTGACCCAATTGTGTCTCCAAATTTCTCATTAAAGTATCTTGGTTTCGGTTCCATTGCTTTTGAGAATTCCACTTGCCTCTTGACTCATCATGAATTGTTGTTGACTCACCACTAATTGTTGTTGACTACTTATGAAGGTGTGAAGAGTGTCTTCAAGACTTGGATTTTTTTCTTATACAGGTGGTCTTTGCTGAAATCCTGGTGGATGGTATGGTTGAAGTTGGGGCGGGTTAAAGCTTTATCCTTGATGATGGTTAAGTGGATATAGGGCTTAGTAGTGATTAGTGGCTTACGGTTGGTGAGGCTGAATTTGAGTATGGTAGGCATTTGAGTTGTAAAGGACTCTTACTTGTGGTTGAGAAGATGAAGCTTGCGGATTCCCATCCTTCCAAGAAAAGTTTAGGTAATTTCTCTATCCCAGGTTGTATGAATTGCTATAGGGATCATTCCTTCTATAATCTCCTAAAGCATTTAAATCCCCCACAATTCTGCCTTCTTGGACACCTTGTCCACTTTCACACGGCCCACTACTTTGAGTAACTACAACCATATTATGAACTTTCAAGCTGCTTAACTCTTTCCTCACCAATTTTAATTGGGCTTTTAATAATGCCACTTTATCTACATTGTGTAACCCTTGTCTTTTAGGGACTGATCTAGGGGCAGTCTATTGAGAGTCATTTGCAGCCATCTCATCTAACAACTGAAAAGCGTCCTCAGGTAGCTTGTTGAATAAAGACCCTGCTGATGCTGCATCCAATAATAACCTTATTTGAGGTGTAACTCCAGCATAAAATATGTCTATCAGTTGGTAGACAGTTATCTCATGATGCGAACAATTTCTCAATAATCTCTTGAACCTCTCCCATGCCTCGTGAAAAGCCTCTTCATTCATTCGATGGAAACTCATGATACTATTTTGGAAACTTGCAGTTTTAGTTGGAGGGAAAAATCTCATTAGGAACTTCTCTTGCATCTGATCTCATGACCATATTAACTGGTATGGTAGCATTTATAGCCACTCCCTTGCTTTGCCAATCAAAGTGAATGGAAACAACTTCAATCTTACTGTATCAGTACTAACACCTAGAATTTGAATTGTGTCACTAACTTCCAGAAATATGTTGATATGTTGGGCTGGATCTTCTACTTTCGAATCAGAAAATTGATTCCACTATACCATAGTCATGGTGGCTGGCTTGAGCTCAAATTGTACTCCTCTCGACAATACAATT
This sequence comes from Excoecaria agallocha, assembly GCA_037975025.1. Lineage (NCBI taxonomy): Eukaryota > Viridiplantae > Streptophyta > Magnoliopsida > Malpighiales > Euphorbiaceae > Excoecaria > Excoecaria agallocha. Next base: position 83,090,243 of record CM075806.1, read on the forward strand.
GTTCAATGATCTTCGTTCCACCTTAGCACAGCGTAGTCCCTTATGGTCCTTTGCCTAGGCACTTCTTCTCTTCATGCCCCTGGCATCTCTTTGTGTGCCCTCGGCACTTGTTCATTCTCGGGAGGAAACTCATCAAGAAGAGGATCAGGCTCCACATTGATATCTCTATTGGCTCTCCTTCTTTGATCTAGGGTCCTTTCAATTTCAGGATCAAAAGGCACTAATTGCTCTTATCTTATGTTGTTCATATACCAATATCACCTGAAAAGAATCAAGAAAAATAAAATAAGGAAAAGAAAACACATACAAACAATAATCACAGCTTACTAACAATGCCAAATCCCTGGCAACGGTGCCAAAAACTTATTGCAACCCTAGAAAGTATACTAGATCAACAAGTAATAAAGTAGGGTATAGTTAGGACCCTCTGATATCGAACCCAAGGGATTGTGTGTGTGAAAAATGTGAAAATTAATTGTATGCTAAAGAATTCCCAATTGTTTGTGTGTAAGAGTTATCAAATTTCTAAAATGAAAACTTTTAATACTGAAATATACAATGAAAAGAAATTAAATTCAACTAGTAGTAAATTGAGTGTAAACTAAATTCTAAAAAATTAACAAGTGTGAAAATCAATATACGAAAAACGTTGCTCAGGTTCACTCATCCACCCCATACCTGATGTACGAATCCGAGATAACCTTTTTAACCCAAACGTTCCATTCTGGAGCCAGCTATTCTAGTTGCTAAACATCTCATTTTGAAGCCAGCCCAACAACTAGCCTACGTACAGGTCTAACATCCTAAGTTTGGTTTGCTTTCCCATTTCGGAGCCAAACAACCCCAAACCCATATATTTCACTCCACACTTTAGTCCTAAAATCACAAATATTGCACATCTAGAGTCCTATTCCAGAGCCATCCAAAATATACAACATTCATGATAGAAAAACTGAGCAAAATCATTCATAGCATCCAATCCACTAAGCTCAATACCCATCAAAGACATGCGATAAAAATCATTCATCCATGCATGGAAAACAACTTAATATATTGAAAAACCATGAGATACAAATAAGTAATAGTGAAATAGACCATTCATTCATGTAAAAATCAAAATATATTCAATATTCACATCGTGAGTAGGGGATTCAAAACTCCCCAAGCAATAAAAAGGACTACTCAATATCCATAACGTAAAGACAAATAAAGTAAAAGTAAAAACTATAAAACATATTTTAAGTTGAAGATTTAAAGTTGATGAAGCTTCTTTTCTTCTTCTTCAAACTGCACCTTGATTGTAAACTATAATCTTGAAGCAAGTAACTAAAACTATGATTATTTTTGTGTTTTTTAAGTAAAACTAAACTAAAAGAGTAATTTTTACAAGAAAAACTATAAAACTATGTATGAAAACCTCTCAAAAATGAAAAACTGCAATTTTCTCTCTAATTATATATCCTATACACGAAACCCTAAAAATACTCCCCTTTAAAACAGATAATTCCTCAGCTTTTAAAGAGGTATCTAGTAAGACACAGCTGGGACACTTGTATCTCAGTCGAGATACAAAAAGAAAAAGTGGTAGGTTGCTTTATGCACGGATGGGACAGTTTTATCTCAACCGCGGTGAGCTTCTGGATCAAAACATCTTCGCAGACTTCATTGGCCATGACTGGGACAAACTATCTCAGTCGTGCCTTCTGTGAAATGGTAAGTTTTGAACTTATACATAGGACACGGTTGGGACAAATTGTCTCGGTCGTGCTTCAACATATTTTTCTGCACAAAATTCAAATTAATACCATTAATCATCCAAAAACTTTAAACTCATCAAAATTACTAAAATAGACATAGTAAAAACATATTATCACTAAAAATACTAAAAGTATGCAAGATGAGACACTAAAACACATAAAATTATCCTGAAAACAAACATTAAAATCAAAGCTATTAGCCATGATTGTGGAGCTGGGTCTAGAGCGATTCGAGTCGGCAGCAAGGCCAAGAATGAATCCCATCGAAGAGGTGAAAGCAAGAGCTATGTCAAAAAGCAATAGTGTCCAAGTTGGGACAAGCATGAGCCCGAACGTGAAGGATGCGATTATGCAGGTTTTGATGATCAACAAGGCATCTTTCGCATGGAAGCTGGAGGATATCCCTGGGATTGACCCTAAAGTGATCACCCAAAAAGCTCAATATCAATATGGACCCAACCCACCGACCAGTTAGGCAGAAGTTGCATAGGTATGCTTTCGATTTTAAGATATTCATATCTGAGGAGGTTGATAAGCTACTAAAGGCCGGTACAATTTGAGAGGTCAATTACCCAGAGTGGCTTGCCAATGTGGTCTTGGTAAAAAAAAGATAGAAAAGCTACGGATGTAAGTGAACTTCACAGATCTTAATAAATCATGTCCGAATGACAGCTACCATCTGCCAAGTATAGACCAGTTAGTGGATGCAATCGTATATCATGCCATCTACTCTCTCCTCGATGCGTATACTAGTTATCACCAGATCTTGATGTGGCTTCTGGATCAGGAAAAGATAAGTTTTATTACGGAAGATAGAACCTTTTGCTACAAGATAATATCGTTCGGTCTGAAAAATGAAGGTGCCACATATCAAAGTCTCATGAACAAAATTTTTAAAGACCATATCGGATAAAATGTGGAATTTTATGTAGACGACATGATTGTCAAGAGTAAAAGCCCAGAGGAATACTCTATCGATCTAGCAATTATTTTTACCAAGTTGAACAAGTTTTAAATGAAGCTCAATCCTGACAAGTGTATTTTTGGGGTTTCCTCGGGAAAATTCTTGGGCTTCTTGGTTTCTCAAATGGGGATTGAAGCCAACCCGAAAAAGATAAAGACCATCCTGGAAATATAGCCCCCGAGAAACATAAAAGACATTCAGAAACTGAACGAAAAAATCACGGCCCTCAAAAGATTTATTTCATTCTCAGCCAATAATTGCACTCCATTCTTTAAAAAGCTGAGGAAGAATGACACTTTCAGCTGGGAAACGGATTATCAACAAGCTTTTAAAGACTTAAAGAAATTTCTCACCAACCTACCACTACAGAGCCGACCGGTTCCAGGTGAAAATCTCTATCTTTACTTGTCTACCTCAGGTGAAGCTATTGTAGAAGTCCTAGTTAGAGAAGAAGGAACCCAACAACTGCCTATGTACTATGTGAGCCAGGTGCTCAGAGGGATAAAATTGAAGAAGGGCTCGATCGAGTAACTTATCATCGTCCTCATGATGTGCATGTAAAAGATAAGATAATATTTCGAAGCACACACCATTGTGGTCCGATTGGATTAGCCGATAAAAAAAATTTTCCAAACCCCAACCTAGAGGGCAAGATGGTAGGATGAACAATCAAGCTCCAATCATGGAACGTGAGGTACGAGCCCAGAATGGCCATAAAAGCTTAGGTGTTAGCAGATTTTGTGGCTGAGTTCACTGGCAAAGAGATGAATGCCTAGCCCCAACGACTGACGTGGAAGATGATCATGGATGGAGCCTCGAATGACACTTGAGGAGGTGTAGGCATCGTAATAATAGGCCACCTCGGCATCGCTATAAAGTACGCAAGTAGACTCAATTTTAAAGCATCTAACAATGTGGCAGAGTACGATGCACTCCTTCAAGGCCTAAGGCTGCTCCACGCTACCTGACCTAAGTCAGTAACCATAAAGAGCGACTCTCAGCTTGTGATCAGCCAAGTTTTGGGCACCTTCAAAGTAAGGGAGACTAATATAATTCAATACTTAGCAGAAGATAAAGCCGCACTCAGAATGTTGAAAGAGTCTGGATCAGAATGGTTTCTCTAGACGGTGCTGAGAGATCAAATAATAGTGGCCGATCGGCTAGCCAAAATGTTTGCTTTCGAGCAAAAAGTGATAGAAGAGAATATTATGGTTGTCGACCAAGCTTTCTCCTCCTTAGACAAACCAGAGATAATGGAGATTGAGCAAGTGGATGACTCATAGATGAGCCTGATCAGATGATTCTTACAAATAGGGCAATTACCTGAGGACAAAGCTGTAGCTCGAAAGGTATCACACAAATCCCACAACTATTCTATAATTGATGGTTATTTGTACAAAAAAGCTTTCAGTCATCCTTAGCTCAAGTGCGTGATGAGGAAAGAAGGGGACTATATCCTCAAAGAGATCCATGAAGGCATCTGTAGGGCATATGAGGTCAGTAGAGCAACGGCAAGAAAGGTACTCCATACCGGGTATTTTTGGCCAAATATTTTCAACGATATCCATAAGAAAGCGAGAAGATGCCAATAATGCCAGATTCATGGAAGGATAATAAGATAACCAGCGATAGATCAACAGCCGATCAGGATCGTTGGTCGTTCGACCAGTGAGGCCTAGATATTTTGGGACCCTTTCCCCAAGGTAAAAAGAAGATGAAATTCCTTATTATAGCCATCGACCACTTCTCCAAATGGATTGAGGCAGAACCTCTAACAACGATCATGGCAGAAATGGTCAGAAACTTCGCCTGGAAGGACGACATCTGTAGGTATGGCTTACCCAAAATTTTTATTGTAGATAATGGCAAACAGCTCGACAACTCCGTCTTTAGAAAATTTTGCCAAGGCCTGAATGTCAGCCTCAGATTCACTTCAGTCACTCACCCATAAAGCAATGGGATGACCAAAGTCTCAAATCGGACAATCCTTGAAGAATTGAAGAAGCAACTAGGCTAAGATAAAAGCAATTGGACTGAAGAACTACAGAGTGTCCTGTGGTCCTATAGAACTTCCCCAAGGGTAGGCACTCACCAAATGCCATTCTCTCTTGTCTATGGTTCTGAGGCAATGATCCAAGTAAAGGTCGACATCCCTTCCTATTGAACGATATTATATTCCAATCGGATCAACATTCAGGAAAGGTGTCAAGATTTAGACCTGATAGAAGAAAGGAGAAAAGACATCTACGCCAAAATCACTACTTACAAGTAAAGGGTTACTAGGTATCGCAACACGAAGATGAAGTCAAAAACTTTCAATGTTGGTGATCTAGTGCTCAGAAAGGAAGACTTAAAAATAGGGAACACAGGAGTCGAGAAGCCGTTGCCTAATTGGGAAGGACCTTATGAAATCTCTAAGGTCTTAGGCTTGAACGCATATAAGCTTATAACCTTAAATGGGCAGGACGTCCCCATAAGTTAGAATATCGAAGTACTCAAGAAGTACCATATGTAATATTATACCAGAAATTGAATTCAATAAACAGAGAAATTACTTTCCATCTCCATAAAAGGTATGCTTGGTACGATTTATTCGCTAGACTCGATGTTCATCCTGAGCCCAAAATGTGAAAATTCAAAGTTTATTTATTTGCAAATTAAATTAATATGTGGTACGAATTGCTAGGCTTGATGTTAATCCCGAGTCCAAAAGGTGAAGGTTAGAGTTCATTCATTTGCAGGTTAAAGCCCGATTGATGATCTAATTGATCCTCGATCAATGTGCATCCCGATCGAAGGAGCCAGATTTTTTGATTAATGTATTTATTCTGGTTTCTTAAGACCGATGATCTTAATAATTTTGATCGATGAAAATCTCGGTCAACACAATTAATCTCGATCGATGAAAATCCCAATCGACGATCTTTGATTGGTGCAATTTATCCGCTAGGCTCGATGTTCTTCCCGAGCCAAAAATGCAAAAGTTGAAATCCATTTATTTAATGTCTGGTGCAACTTGTTTGCTAGGCTCGGCGTTCTTCCCGAGCCAAAAATATGAAAGTTGAAGTCCGTTTATTTAATGTCTGATGTAACTTATCCGCTAGGCTCGACGCTTATCCTGAGCCAAGAATGCAAAAGTTAAAGTTTATTTATTTGTAGGTTAAGTTTATTCAAAGCAATTTATTTGTTACGGGTTGAATGAAATCAATAATTTCTCCCGAGTTAAGTATTATGCAACGATCGCGAATCGGAATGCAAGTTAAAATGTTAACTATACGTACAAATTTTTTCTCAAAAATCATAAGTGAATGCGAGTCCTAAGGATCATCCGCTACGCTTGATGTTCATATGGTCGACCGATCAAACATTTCAATCGGATCACTCGCCTAAGCTTCTAAACCTAATTCTTAACTTATGTCAGATGAATAACCGATTACGTTTTTCCAATCAACCACTGGTTTACGAGTTATTCTTCTACCAATTAAGGAAATATCTTTACTACTTAATTAGGTGATTCAATTAGCATCGATGTAATTAAAATAGAAAATACAAAGATATTAATGAAAAGAAAAAGCATTCATTGAACTACATTGCAAATATGTAGAAGGCAAATATGAAAAAATGATTGCATTTTATTGATAAAGTGAATAGTACAAGTTACAAGATTTACAAAAAAGAAAAAATAATAAGAAGAAAAATCCTAATTTTCTATATCTACAATCACTATAGTGGATGGCTCCCCGACAGGATTAGCTATAGGCTTGGAGAGCATCATCTCTGCAGTCGGTTCAGATAGCTGAGTAGTTAGCCTTAAAGCAGGCTCTTTTAAAGGCTCGGTAGCAATTTAAGGAAGCTCTACAGGTAGGGGGGTTGTGGGCTCAGGCTCAGCCACTTGATAGGAGGAACTTCGAATGGTAAGGGATCTTCACTTGATCTTTCATCATTATCTATCACCATCCCTTCTCGAAGCTCCTCGTTATCACTCGATGAAGGATCGGGTAAGACACCTGGGTCCTCCATCCAGTCGAGATTGGCCTTAGGAAAGCATTTCCCAGCCTTATAGATCAGCTGAGATAACAACTTTCCCTGGTCTTCACCCAGTTGATCGAGCACTCAATCCTTTTGAGAGGTAAGATCCTCCTCATGCTTTTTGCTCCACGCCAACTTTTTCTTATCTAAAGTGGCCTTTAAGATGTCTAGTTCAACACGAAGCTGGTCACGCTCTGCAAGAGCTTTGCATTGGCCCTTATTGGATTTGGCGCACATGGAGGATAAGACTTGGTACTGGGCATTCAGCCTAGTGACATCTACCTCAAGCATCTGCCATTGAGCATCATCAGCAGTCAAGCGCTCTACTTCCTTCCTTAGCCAGTTAGCTTTGCCCTGCCAAACCTTCAGTTCTTTGGTGCTCTGGGAAGCTTCATTTTTCAAGGTATCCACCTCCGACCAAAGGAGAGAAACCTCTTCTTTAGCAGCGTCCACTTTGGCATTTGCCTCTCCCTTCAACTGAATGGTGTCCTCCAGTTTGGTCTTCAAGAAGTTTTCCATGCTGTGTATATGCAACCACATTTGATCAGCTAAAAAAATAACAAGAAAAGTTAGTAAATCACTGAGAAGCAGCAGACTTGTTGAAAAAAAGGAGTAAGATAATGACATCTACCTCAAGCTTCTGCCGTTGAGCATTATCAGCAGTCAAGCGCTCTACTTCCTTCCTTAGCCAGTTAGCTTCGCCCTGCCAAACCTTCAGTTCTTTGGTGCTCTGGGAAGCTTCATTTTTCAAGGTATCCACCTCCGACCAAAGGAGAGAAACCTCTTCTTTAGCAGCGTCCACTTTGGCATTAGCCTCTCCCTTCAACCGAATGGTGTCCTCCAGTTTGGTCTTCAAGAAGTTTCCCATGCTGTGTAACGCAACCACATTTGATCAGCTAAAAAAATAACAAGAAAAGTTAGTAAATCACTGAGAAGCAGTAGACTTGCTGAAAAAAAGGAGTAAGATAATGAACTTCACCTCCAGGCTCTGTTGTTTGAACAAGTTGCACTCCCGATTCAACAGGTTGGGATCTTTCATGATCTTGAAGTCATTATCTTGGAGAAGACCCCGACAAACAAAATTGGAAACCGCCCTTCGGGAAGGCTCGCTCTGGCTAGGCATTTTGCCTCTAACTGTAACCTGAGCATCCACTGTAGCTACCAGAATGGTTTCTTTTTTTTTGCGCTGCCTCTTCAGCCTATTTTCATACAGCTTCGTCTGGCTCGGCCACCCTCTTTTATGAGACTTTCCTCAGACGTGGTATGCTGAGGGAGCTGGCAGTGAGCAACACCTCCTCGGAGTTAGATTTGTCCCTCAACCATAGCCGCCTCAAAGGGGCCTGACCCTCTGCGTCAGATGGGGAGGTTGTAGGTCCAGTAATTATTAGCAACGGACAGGAGGCAGGAGCAATAATAGCAACGGATGAAGGACCTCCAGCTGGATCCTTCAAATGATGGACTGATGAGGAAGGAACAAGTCTCCTCCTCTTTGATTTTGCCTTTCGAGCAGCTCGCTCGACAGCTCTTTTCGCCTTCGTCCAATCAACTAGCTGCTTGGCCAAATCATCTCCTCCAGCCATTTCGCCTTCAGCTGCAACACCAACACAAGCTAAGATAAGTATCTTTTGACTACAATATTAATATAATGCACATGCATTGAATGATGATCATGTCATGCTATCTCCTTCTTCCGATCCTAATGCTCACGTTCTGTGTCTTTGCTAGCATCCAAACTGGAGGACCCAAACAACATCCCCAAGAGATAGTTGGAGTTGTACGGCTCCCTATTCCTCGCCACAGCATCCATCAATTTCTTGATGTCCGCCTCATATATGGATTGCTCAGCAGCTTGATCTTTTAGGCCGGCTGCTCCTTCTGATCAGGTAAGGTTGACTCCAAACCCATCGGACTTTCCCACTAAGAAGAATCTCTCATTGAATCCTTTTAGCGAAGATGGAACGGTGAAGAGCTTCCTCTTTGTTCGGCTGGTAAAGAAATACTCCATCCCATCACTTCGACCTGAAATATAGAAAAAATGGATGAAAAGATCCAACATTGGAGCCATCCCCTCGATTTTGCAAAGGATCTTGAAGCAAGTGACGGTCCTCCATCTGTTCAGATTCAGTTGGTTTGGGGTAATTCCATAACCCCTCAGTACTGCTATCTTGAACACACCGAACAACAGTCTCAACCTTGCATCCAAGCTCCAAAGATGGCATATGAACCACTCATTATTTTCTTGATCGAAAGATTCTTTTGTCATTGCCATGGAGTTGGGACAAGCCAACACGAACACTTCTGAAGGGAGGCCGTATTGGGAAGGAATTTTAGCCACTTCTCTTAGGTTCAGTTGGAAAAAATGAGTAAGCGCTGGCTAGTTCCTGTATGCTTCAAGAAAACTCCTATCTATAGACTGACCATTGCTGAAAGCCATTCTTAATGATGAATGCAGATGAATGAAGATGAATCCAGGGATTTAAGCTAGAAACCTTTTGGTAAGGAATCAGAATGAAGATGAATGCAGTGGATGAAAAAAAAAGTGAGAGATGTTCAAAATAGGAATTACTTACGTGGATTATCTCACAAGAACCCTGGAAAAGTTGCTAGAATTTGAAAGATGAAGGCTGAAAGGAAATTCTGGCACAGTTTCGCTAAAACTGCTAAAAAGTAAAGAAAAAATCGCCCAAAAGTTGCTTAGTTATAGGCCAAAACCTATTAAATGCACCAATCTTCTCACCACATGATGCCCACCACGTGTTATTGAAGCCATCATTACGATGCGAAGAGCGAGGCATCATTCTCGGCGTGTGTGTACGACATTAATGAGAATACATCTATCTGAATAGAGGCATCTCTTCGACTGAGCGTTGCGTCTCCTTGAATGAATGTTGCATCTCCTCGGCTGAGCATTTTTAAATTTTAAAAATTTCACCAACAGTTACTCTCCGATCGGAGACACCTCAGAGTAAAACTCATTCGATCGTGCCCTTTTTGGAGGAGACAAGTGATAACTATGAAAATGTCATACTCTAAGGCTCAATTCAATTGGCCCATCACACCTAACAGGGCATAAGACCCATCAGGAAAAGAGCACCAAGTGTGAGCCACAAGCCAAAGAAGAAGCCACTTGATCTCCGATCGAACTGATGAGACATCAAGTCTCAATCAGTCCACTGATACAAGGCATAACCCATGCTCTCCAACTGCTCCTTGTCACTTCACCGACTCTAACAGTCAATTATCAAGTCTAAGGCACTCAAGTGTACCTTTCTTATCTCCTATAAATATTTCAATGCACAGTGGCTTCAGGTATTGAATCTCTGAGATTCTCTGTCTAAGAATTCTCTCTCCAGAAAGCTATGTACTAACTTAAGCTTTGGAGTGCTTATGCCTGGTCCGACTGAGCTTTGTTTTTTGCAAGAACTCATCATCCGATTGGGAACAATAGTCAGCTCTCTCTTTTTTTTAGATAAAGATATTCATGTCTTATCATTTTTAATATATGATATTCAAAAATCTATAATTAACCACTTGTAATAATAAAATTAAAATTATATTTTGTAATTTATTATTATGATATTTGTGACATATATTAATATTTGATGAATATTTTTTAATTTTTATACAATAATATTTATAAAATTAGAATAATTGATAATATTTTAAAAATATAAAAAATTTAATTGAATCGATCAAATTACAAATTTTAATTTCGTTGGTTTTTTATTTGGTCCGATTTTAATAAGATTGCCTTTTGAAAGGAAGACCATCAAATTTGAAATAAGAAAAGATCGGAAACAAAGTGGAAACAGAGTAGGAGATCAAAGATTTGGATCTCAATTCACGGTACAAATAAAAAAATACCGTCTATAATAGAAACGAAAGTCAAAGTTTGGTGTATTGTGGTCACCGGTTGACTGGATGGACCGGTGTTATTTCGGCCCGGAAAGAGGAATGCGTGAGGCAAGAGATATGTGTGATGGTTAGGAGCCAATCAGAAGTTGACAGAGTGTCCAATTTTAAATGTTTTTTTTGGTAACGGGCGGTTTGTTTCGGGTCAAAAAAGAGGTTGACACGTTTTGCAAAAGTGTACATGAGATTGGACATGTCTAAATAAGACTGCAACTTTTTTTTTGTTTTTTGGTGTATATGTACTTTGCTTGATGCAAGGAGCAGACAGATGACTTTTCTTCATTGATTCACTTTGTTTCAATGATTAAGCTTTTGTAAGATTTAATGAAGTGGAATGCAAATGGGGACGAACAATAAGCAGGTCGCTTTCTTTTTTTTTTTTTTTCCTCCATTGCTTAATATTAAAACAATAATTTCTTAATCTCCGAGAAACTTTAATTAGTGATAATACATGTAATCTTATAAGGCCCGTAAGATCCAGGATTTATTTTGCCAAATAGTAGCCCACGATACAAGTCCCATCAGATATATGTGGCCTGTCAAATTTGGCTTATCAATCACCAATAAATTCGATCAATTTTATAAGATCGTGTTAAATTAGCCATATTAATACACTAAATAGGATAATCAATCAAATAACTGTTGAATTATATTCTCTATCTGCTAACTACTTTCACTTAAGTATTTTTATTTAATAAATTTTACCTATATTGTGCTCTTGAAACTCTCACTCTCTACTTTTTTTTTTCTCTAAAGTTTCTTACTAATTTAAATTTCGGAGTGTTAATGCTCAAACTGATCGGATTAACTTTCTTGCAAATTTTAGATCTTTTAAAATTCTATCGGCTTGAGTATTTTTTTTTCATTTTAACAATTTCAGAATTATTAATTAGCATCCATATATGGCCAGATTTAATAGCGGAACTGTATATATAGACTTGCTTTATACAGTAAAATTAATTAAAAATTTTAAAAGAATTACTCGCCAAAATAGATTGGATGAGAAAAATAATAACTGAAATGCAAATGTGAGGAAAGGTTTTGCGATCACGAATTAAAATTTATATTCTATCTTTAAAAAAAATGATAAGTAGTGTGTCAGTACGCAAATAAATGTCGCGTGCATGCACCCAACATAAGCGGCATCACTCTCCAAATTAATATTGGCCCATGCCATTCAAATATGGGCCAGGGTGGAATATTTAGACCTTATTGTACTTTGCCTTGCAAGAATTGCTCCAATATTAAAGATGGACAAACATTCAGTTCCATCTATTAAAAAATAATAGAGGGATTTACACAAAATATCCCTTTTTTTTACCCTAATTTTTAAAAATGCATGCGTTCAATTTAACTTTAAAATTACTTTTTTTTAAATTTTTTGTTTTTAAAAATACCCCTTTTTATTCTAAGCCCTAATTACTTCCTCCATCTCTGAAACAAAATAAGTTGGTTGTTTCTTCTTACTCAAAGAGTCAATCGGAGGGGCGAGAATTGATGTTCCTGGTTATCTTAAGCCGGTGACCAGTAAAAAAAATCCCGACGACGAATGTGGAAAATAAATCGGAGCAATCGAAGGTCCACCATCCACACGGTGCAAAAGGGAAAAGCTCGGCATGCAATTCAATGAAAAGATTGAAAGGATCAGTCTAACAACATGTTTTCCTCAATCAACGTGGCATTAGCTTTAATATCACGTGTAAATGTAATAAAAAATTTTACAAAATTTTGAAACATTTTTTTATTAGAACCATGAATTATTATTACTATTATTTTTTGATAGATGAATTTCATTTTTTTTTAATAATTGGAAGTATTATTTTTTATAATTCTATTTGTAGACATAATCCTTTTCTTTTTTGCAAGTAGAGGTGGAAATCCAACTCTGGTTCTCGGAAAGACACAGAAGGCCGTCGGCCATTGGAGCTGCCAGTGATTCCCATTTAGAAATTCATCATAAAAAAAATATGTTCTATGATAATATATAACAAAATTTGAGTCCAATGGTTCGATGGTGCCCATTTATTCGAAATGACAGATTGTCCAATGGTTCAATTCTTATTTTATTCAATTAGTGATCAAGTTAATTAACATGATTCATTAAGATAACTGAAATTCAAATCTAAAAATTAACGGTTACATCGATTTAAAATGAATCTGGATCCAATGTGATCTCCATCTAACAGTTTAGGTGATTCTTAATCAAGAAAATAAATAGATTGCTTAATCAACATAGTGAAAATCGAAAGATGGCAGACGAAAACTAAAAGTAAAATCACTGATTCCTTACATATTTATCGATATGCTCACATAATCCATCAATTCTAATCCATCTTGAGATGAAGTCTTTCAAATAAAGATTATATTTCCCAGTTTGTTCTCATATTGAGGATGGATATGGTTGACATATATGTTAAAGTTGAGGAATTGAGTTTTGCTCTCAAGCTATTTGATGAAACTCCTCAAAGATTCAATGGGAAAGGCACATTGTTATGGAAGATGTTTCTAAAGAATAATAAGCCAATAACCTTATTTGAAAGACTTCATCTCAGCATCGTCTATCACATGGTTGTCAAGTTTAGCCAACAACCTTAGCCTCTGGCTCCTGAATATGTTGTGATATTGGCTAATGTTGAATAATCATTTACTGTTGCAGAATCTTGTGCAATTATCAGGCGATCAATTGTTCTTAGATGAACGTGAACTGGAAGATATTTGCAGAGCCTGTGGGCTAGTTGGATTCACTGCTAAGAGCAATAGTCGATTTATCATGTTTTCTGCTAGAAAACCCGATTGAAAATCAGTTCACTGGTGCTCATCACATCTACGGTAGTCTCCAAAGTTACATGGAGCTTTATTTATATGTCTATCTATTAAAAATGTTTTTTGTAATACTCATTTAGTGTTTTTAGGAGTTTTTTCAGGCAATAACATCAGCTGCGTTTGACAATTCATAGTGTTGAATGTAAGAAATAGAATCAGATTGATTAGTTTGAAATTGCGATCATCTCTGGATTTGAAATTATAATAGAAAAATTAAGAAAGCAACGGATTGAATTATTGTTTTGTATAATAAAATTAAGAATGAATTTGTATGTTATAATTTGTTGGGTTATTTATATGATTAATAATGTATATAGCTAGCGTTAAAACAAAAATAGAGAGAAATTATATATAGCTAATCAAAAGAGACGAAATAGTTTTGAGGAATGAATTATTATTTCTTTTGCTTTTGATCAGTACATCAGACCTCATTTTATAACTTTTAAGACTAACAAACTTTTCCTAAAAAGACTCTAACTATCTCAGAAAATTAAGAAAAGTTGACAGCTCAAAGTAACTTATTCCTAAACTTTAGAAACAGAATATTGACCAAGTAAAACATTAAAGAAACTAAACAATTGCAGTAGATAGACCAAGTAAGATGCACTAATTTGTTACACCCCCTCTTAGTGCATACTTGCGATCAACGACTCCAAGAGCTGCTCTAAAGCATTCAAACTCAGATTTTCCTAGTGCCTTTGTAAAGATGTCTGCAACTTGGTTTCTGGAAGAAATTCCCTTTAGCTCAATTTCTTGATTCAGCACCTTCTCACGAATGTAGTGATGACGAACTTCAATGTGCTTTGTTCGCGCATGAAATACAGGATTTAAAGCAAGTTTGACAGCACTTTGATTGTCACAATAAATTTGCACAGGATAGTCAACAGCAGTAAAAATATCTTTAATCAAACTCTTCATCCAAATTCATTCTTGTGCTGCCATTGTTGCTGCCATATATTCAGCTTCCGTACTAGACAAAGCTACAACTGATTGCTTTTTACTACACCATGAAACAGTAGCAGAACCAACACTGAAACAATACCCTGAAGTTGATCGACGGTCATCTACATTGCCTGCCCAATCTGCATCAGCATATCCTTTCAACAAAAATTCATTTCCTCTTTTATACAGAAGACCAAGATCAGTTGTTCCCTTGATGTATCGTAGAACTCTCTTGACAGCATCTAAATGAGGAGTTCTTGGAGTTTGCATAAACTGAGAAATAACGCCAACTGAGTATGAAATCTCAGGTCTTGTGATAGTTAAGTAAATTAAACTACCAACAAGTTGTCTAAATTTTTTAACATCCTTTAACAGTTCCCCTTCATCTTTCTTCAACTTGAGATGTGGCTCCATTGGAGTGGCCTTTTCTTTTGACTCCTCCATATTAAAATGTTGCAACAACTGCTTTGCATATCTTCTTTGAGAAATAAAATATCCTTGATCTGACCTTTCAACCTCTAAACCAAGAAAATAACCAACCTCTCCCAAGTTCTTCATTTCAAAACGAACTGACAGTTCATTTTTCAGCATAGAAACCTCAGCTTCATTATCCCCAGTAATGATCATATCATCCACATACAAGAGAACCAACAAATACATATTTGATTTTGGCTTAATGAACAAACTAGAATCTGCATCAGAAACTCTAAAGCCACAAAAAATAAAAAACTGGGCAACTTTACCATACCAAGCACGTGGTGCTTGTTTGAGACCGTATAATGCCTTCTTTAAATGACAAACGTGATTAGGAAATTGCTTTGAAATATAACCCGCTGGTTGTTCCATAAACACATCACGATCCAATTCTCCGTAAAGAAATGCATTTTTTACGTCAAGTTGCCATAATTTCCAGCTTTTCAATGCTGCAAGAGAGAAAATGGTTCTTAATGTCACCATTTTTGCAACAGGGCTGTAAGTCTCTTCATAATCTAACCCATAGCTTTGAGAAAATCCACGAGCAACAAGCCGGGCTTTGCATCTATCAACCATCCCATCTGACTTCCTCTTTAAACGATAAACCCACTTACAAGTAACTGGCTCACAGTTTTCTGGTTTTGGCACCAACTCCCACGTTTGATTTTTATTTAAAGCTTCAATCTCCTCTTCCATAGCTGCTTCCCATTCTGGGCAGCCTTTTGCTTCCTCATAGCTTGCAGGTTCTTCATCGTTTCCAGCAGTAAAAAAACATGACACAACCGTGCATTGATTGAGCTGAACCTCATAGTCTTGGAGATGGCTAGGTAGTCTTTTCTCCCTTGTAGATCTCCTCTGCACTTGTTCACCACCATCTAGATTTGTGGTGTTTGAAGTTGAAAGTTCATCATTGTTGTCATTTTCTGAATACAGCTGCGTATACTTTTGATCACAATCAAGGGGAATTTGAGGAGAGATATTCTGCATAGAATAATGAGATGACAGTTCATCGAACACCACATTTATGGAAACAATAAATTTCTTTGTTTCTGGTTCCATTCACTTCCAGCCTTTCCTGCATGAATCATAGCCCACAAAAATACACTTCTTTGCTTTTGGGTCAAGCTTAATTCGGTCAGATTTTGGGACACGAACATAACTAATTGAACCAAACACCCGAAAGTAATTTACATTTGGCTTTACATCATATAAAAGCTCAAAAGGAGATTTCTCTTTACCTGGCCATGGAGGTAGGCGATTTATGACATGACATGCACATTGAAAAGCTTCAGCCCAAAGCTCTCGCAGGAGATTTTTATCATGCAGCCATGAAAGACTCATGGAAGCAAGATGAGCCAATTTCCTTTCAGAAACACCATTTTGCTGGGGAGTATTTGGACATGTCATTTGCCGTAAAATGCCATTGTTGTCGCAATATTGAAAGAAGTCAGCTGACATATATTCACCTCCATTGTCACTCCGTAGACATTTAATTTTCTTTCCAAATTCATTCTCCATAGCATTTTTAAATTCAGCAAACTTTGACAATGCTTCACTCTTTTCCTTCAAGAATTTCACCCAGGTATATCTTGAGAAATCATCTATCAACACCATGTGTAATGGCCTAAACACCGGGTCAGTCGTGAATAGTACCTTCCGACAGTAAATAGTGTTTTCCGGGCCCAAAAGAACACCCGGAAGTCGAAAATATTTTATTGGACTATTTGAAAGGAATAGTCATGGTGAGTCCGTGGTTGAAATTTGAAGTGAATTCGAGGTCAAATAGGCCTCCGAAAATCAAAAATACGAAAAAGGTAGCGAGTCAATTTTTCCGGTAGGGAAGGGGACTTGATTTTTACTTAAATAATTAAAAATAGCAAACGATCTCCGAATATTGCCAGATTTTGCGTGCCTACATGAATTTTCATGTAGAATATTTTGGTGATGAGAATAGAATTTTCGGTGACACCGGCAGTTGTTGAATCGGACCGATAAGTTTGAATCGGACCGATAATGGACTCCGATTGAGCCAAAAATTTACGTCCTACCTATTTTTGATGTTTTAAGAATTATGGAATCAAAATTGAAGTGATTTGAAGTGAGGAAGAGAGATAAATTTAATTGGGCTTTAGAAAGGCCTAAATGGGCCTTAAGAACAAAATGGGTTAAGCCCATTAATTTGGCCCCATTTTTGGCCCATAAATAGGGTATAAATAGAGCCAAATATCTGGAGAATTAATCCAGAAAACTCCAGCATTTTCATCCTCTTTGGTGGCCGAACCACCCTCTCTCTCTTTGATTTCTTCTTCTTCTACCCCAAATCTCTCTTAAACCTCAACATAAGAAATGAAGTTCCAGCTCTCTAGATCGCCCTAGTGATCTTAAGCAAGAGATTTGAGCAAGGGAAGGCAAGAAATCAAGTGAAGAAAGGAAAAGAGGTAAAATGGAACTTGAAAATCCAAGTAGTTTTAATTGAGTTTTTGGTGTGTTCTTATAGTTTTTAAGGTGTTTAAGCTAATTATGAGATTAGATTTTTCATTTGAGGACAAAAATTTGATGTTAGGAAGGCTTGAAATTTCGGCCAAAGAAATATTTGTGAAGGGATGGAGTTTTTCTTGATGTCAAGTGAAGAAATGTGAAGCTTAAGGAAGCTAAAGCATGGAAAAAGGTAAGTGACTACCAAATCCCTTAATTTCCCATTTAATATGAATTTTTCTTAATTATGTAATTAAGAGAAAAATATGTAAAATTGTTAATTAGTGAAATTATGTTAGGGAAAATGAAATGAAACATGAGAGGAAATGAATTAAAGGTTTTAATGAAAGAAATAAAATTTTTAAGGTGGAAAAGGTTGGTGGCCGAATTCCCTAAGTAAAGAAAATGTTGAGAAAAATGCATGAAATTAATGTATGTTAGCTTAAAATAATAATAGACTTGATAATTGATGTCTATTAATTTTTAGAGAATATTTGAAATTTATTTGGGAATTTTTAAGATTTTATATAGTGTATGTATTGAATGAAAATTGTGATTTATTGTGAATTAAATGATTAAATTGATGAAAAATGACAATAACCAATAAATAATGCATAAATAAATTTTGTTGGAATTTATTGAATTTATTGAGATTTTATTGGAATTTTTATATGAATATGTACAATGAAAACAATTGAAGTTTTAATGTATAATTGTATAAAAATGACAAAAATGAGGAATTAATGTGAAATTTAATTAATGTCAATGACTAGAAATAAAAAGTCAACCGACGGTTTTTTTTCGAATTAATTATTGGGTCATGAAAATAATAAAAATCATGAATTATTGGTAAATAATTCATAAATAATCGAAAATGATGAAAATAAATTAATACGTAAATAAAAGAAAGATAAAATGGGTTTTGAATAGAAAAAGGATTTAAATAAAGGAAAATAAAAGTTTTAGGGGCAAAATGGTAATTTTGCCAAAGTAAGTGATTAACGCGTAAAAATAAGTAAGAAATACTTAGTAAGGGTAAAATAGTAATTTCGGAGGCATAACGGTTTCTAAAGATAGAATTTATGTGGTTTAAGGACTAAAATGTAATTTTACCCGAAAATGATAAAATTAAAGAATAAAAGATGAATAATAGAGGAAATTATATAATAAAAATGAAAATAAATAATTATAATGGCAAAATCGTAATTATGCATTTGAAATGAATAAATCGATAGAAAAAGTCAAATTATGCTTGTTCGAGGCATAAGATAATAGTTGATATACTTAAAGTTCCCAAATGCCTAAAAGTAGAAAAATAAAGACGTGACTAATTTATCAAAATAAATTAGTCGACAAAAAAAGTATTAAAAGAATTAATGATTATAAAAATGTTTCGCCGACGAAATAAAGTTGGCATACCGAATGATTAAAAAAGTCTGAACAATAAAAGAAAAAGAAGTCAACTATTGAATGATTAGAGAATAATTCGCAAATAATTATATAAAAAGAATAAAAAGGAAATTGTGAATTATAATGCTATAATTCATAATTTATAATCTGTATAAAAGATTAAAAGATTTAAGTATCTGAGTGAATTATCGAAGAATAATTCACAAAAGTGACTGAAAAAGAGAAAGTGAATAAAAGGATAAAAAGCTATTGAATAGTCAAAGGCATAAAAGAGTGCAATTGATCAGAATAAAGTATAGAAATAAATAAAAGAAAGAAATTAAAAATTTTTAAATGTTTAAAGTAATTGCAAATGTGATTGAGTGTGTTTGCCCTTAGCGATAGACATGTATTAGATTCTTATTTTGGATATAATTGGCTAGCCATAGGGATACCTCTGTACCGCGGTGCAAGTCATGACGACTTGCTTAGCTATGGGCGGGATCTTTGATCTCCATAGCTTCAGTGAAAGTAAAAGTGAAAGTGTATATGTTTCTGCTCTGTGAGACTTGATCTTTCGAGATCATTTCTCTATCGTTTAGTGGGACCTTCGGGTCCAGTCCCGAGTATCCTTTGTGAGAAACCTGTTATATTGCATTAGGGGCACATCGAAATGAATAAATAAGTATTGTTTAATCGAATTGAATGCGAATAGTTATAACAAAAATGATTCGTTTGAAATAAAATGCAAAGACCAAATAAATCTGTAAAGATTTCTGGAAAGGGTAATTAGAAAGAGAAAGAAAAGAAAGATTTTATATGATTAAAATATTAAATCAATGTTTAATTAAGTTTCTATAAGAATTTAGAATGTATTTTATTTTCGTGAAAAAAATAATAAATTTGATTAATTGGTATTTCTCGTACCAATTACTATTGTAGGAGGAAATAAGTTTGAAAAAAATAAGGTTAATTTCCTGCTTAAAGTTAAAAAAGTGATAATTTTGATATGAAGTAAACTTATTGCTTACGTAATGTTTTTCTGAAAGAAAAGTTATTTGAAAAGTAAAACAATTGAAAGACACATAATTGACCAATGAGAAAGAAGTAAAAGACATACGTCTTAATAAGTATTTGACTGAAAATAATATATATAAATGAAGGAAAGAGAATTTAACTGCAAAGTGTCCCGAAATACCTCTATCACTTTGCAATAAAGCTTAAAAGCCTTTAATTAGTAATGTATTTATTAGTTAAAAGTTAAAGCAAAAATAAAAGAATAAATCGCAGTAAGTATAATTAGAGTACAGATTGAAAAATTGTCCAGTAAACCAAGAATTTAAGTAATTTATTTTGGTACTAGTAATGACACGAGTACCAATACGTATTGCTAAATAAAATAATAGTTAAATTGTTGTGGCTAGAAGTTAAATCGAAATTATTGATAAAAGAAGAAGTTATAGTAAACATTAACGTAAAAGTAAAAGTAAATCCGATATTGTTCCACTACATGAAATACTGTAAAGAAAAGTTTTAAGTTTAGAAACAAAAGACCAATAGTTATCAGAATATGAAATAATAACAAGATTAGTATAACGGAAATAAAGGGAAATGCTTAATGTAATAAGAATAGTAGAAGCATAAAGTAATGAGATTATGCTTATTATTGGGAAATTCTTGGATTAGTAGTCACCACTGGGCATATTTAATGCTCAGCACGTAGTGTTTACTGCGTGCAGGTTCTGGAGAGTTGCGGGAGCACAATACATGGAAAGATCAGATCGGATGAGAAGATTTTTGTATTAGTGAGTGTAAGCTTTTGGCATGTATATACTTAGACTATTAAGGTAAAGGTTTGAATGATATTTTGGTTATATGTTTATTTGCCTCGAATGTATGGATTATAATAAGTTTTGATTTGGTGCTTAATGATTGTTCATAAGACTGTTATTCGATTCTGTAATTACTGTATAAGTTTTTCGAGTGAATTAAAGTGTTCAGTGAAAAAAAAAAAACTTGCTGTCGTCAGCTAAGTTTCGTTTCAGAAAGTACTGTTCCGAGAAGGGTGTGACATTTAGTGGTATCAGAGCAAAGGTTTAGACGGTTCTAAGATCGGAGTGGGATAGGGATAAGTGATATGTTTGTCTGTATATACATGCCAAATATAAGTGGATAAGTGTTGAATATTCTGAAGGGTACTTGTTCCCCCTTCTGTATTAAAGTGAAAGAGTTAACATTTGACTGAGATTGTCAAGTATGAAGGGATTGATTTTGTACGGTAGAAATGGTAGTGAATGAGAATGGCAGTATTGCTGATTGAGATCTCATGAGCGTCAAAGCAGGGAAAAGAAAAGTTGACTGACATTAAGTGAAAATGTGAGAGTTTAAGTATCTATATGGATGAGAACAGTTAAAAGAAGCACAAGATGAAGAGTGTGATAGAAATAGAAAGGAATTGTATTGTGAGTATGGATAAATTGTACAGGATAAAGAGATGCTTAATTGGATTGTTTTGGTTTAAGAATGTTAGTGAGTAAATTATCATAAGTTAAGGTTGTTTAAGATGCTCTATATATCTGTCAGTGATTCCTTATAGGAGTGGGGATTTGATTGTATTTCTCATAGTTCTGGGATGGACTATGATATCTGCATTATAGGAGGATACTTGACAGTATTCTATCTGCATACATGAAATCATACATTCATTACATGGCATTTCATATTGTTTGACAGCATCTGATATGCATTATATCGTATGTATAGGCCCCACTTGATAGGATGGAACTGACAGGAAATATGATGAGCATAGGGACAGCCTAAGAATGAGATAATAAATAAGATGGTATTCTAATTTTGATGTGACTATTGTGAGATATTGGTCATATCAATAAATTTGTCAGCATACCGAACTTATTGATGAATCGATGGGAAGGATAAGTATAAGTGATTAATGATAATGTTCTTGGTTTTCAAGTTGTGAGAGCCAGTTTAAATTTGACTCCAGACAGGGCATGTCAAATTGGAAAATAAGTGGAACTGATTTTGTACAACAGGTAAGGACAATAATTCTAAAAGATCATGTTTATGTAACAGTCATTGTGAGTAATTGAAGGATTCTTACTGAAGCTCATCGAGATAGTAATGCCTAACATCATCAGGTGTGTCAGGATTAAAAGCTTAATTCTGAAAGCCAAATTGGAAAAGTAATGTGACAGATGTAAGTAAATGTTAAATGTGTCGATATATGGACACAGAGCATTAGACTCATTGGAGAAT
The DNA here is from genome assembly GCA_037975025.1 of Excoecaria agallocha. Taxonomy (NCBI): domain Eukaryota; kingdom Viridiplantae; phylum Streptophyta; class Magnoliopsida; order Malpighiales; family Euphorbiaceae; genus Excoecaria; species Excoecaria agallocha. The sequence continues at coordinate 83,112,284 of CM075806.1, forward strand.
TGCTCTGACTTGTAACGGTATTTGTTTAGAGGTGGAATAATGTAATGAAAGAATCTGTCATTGGATTTGTTAAGTGTTAAAGAGGAAGACTAGTGCTAATCTCAGTATTGGCCTAGTGATTCTCCCTGGGCTAATGACGAGTCCGAGAGGCTAATTCAGATATTGAAAGAAGGAATATGGTAAAGTATATGGGACTGTGCAAAATGATTATCTATAGTAAGATTTGACTTTTGTTAAGATAATATTAGAAAGAGAACGTTAACTCCTTCTTGTTAGACTCAATGGAGTATAAACAAGGTCAGTAAGTCTTGATCTGATTTAAAATATGAAATGGATCTACATTCAGGATGATCTGCTTAGGAAAAAGAGAAACTGATAAAGATTGGTTAGCTTCAAACATGTGGGTCTTATTGACGAAGATATGTTTGGAACTATTATATGTAGATGAAATTCGATAAAATGATAGAAGGATATCCTCTACTCTGTGATATAAGTAAATTTCGAGGACGAAATTTCTTTTAGTAGGGGAGAATTGTAATGGCCTCAACACCGGGTCAGTCGTGAATAGTACCTTCCGGCAGTAAATAGTGTTTTCCGGGCCCGAAAGAACACCCGGAAGTCGAAAATATTTTATTGGACTATTTGAAAGGAATAGTCATGGTGAGTCCGTGGTTGAAATTTGAAGTGAATTCGAGGTCAAATAGGCCTCCGAAAGTCAAAAATACGAAAAAGATAGCGAGTCAATTTTCCCAGTAGGGAACGGGACTTGATTTTTACTTAAATAATTAAAAATAGCAAACGATCTCTGAATATTGCCAGATTTTGCGTGCCTACATGAATTTTCATGTAGAATATTTTGGTGATGAGAATAGAATTTTCGGTGACACCGGCAGTTGTTGAATCGGACCGATAAGTTTGAATCGGACCGATAATGGACTCCGATTGAGCCGAAAATTTACGTCCTACCTATTTTTGATGTTTTAAGAATTATGGAATCAAAATTGAAATGATTTGAAGTAAGGAAGAGAGATAAATTTAATTGGGCTTTAGAAAGGCCTAAATGGGCCTTAAGAACAAAATGGGTTAAGCCCATTAATTTGGCCCCATTTTTGGCCCATAAATAGGGTATAAATAGAGCCAAATATCTGAAGAATTAATCCAGAAAACTCCAGCATTTTCATCCTCTTTGGTGGCCGAACCACCCTCTCTCTCTTTGATTTCTTCTTCTTCTACCCCAAATCTCTCTTAAACCTCAACATAAGAAATGAAGTTTCAGCTCTCTAGATCGCCCTAGTGATCTTAAGCAAGAGATTTGAGCAAGGGAAGGCAAGAAATCAAGTGAAGAAAGGAAAAGAGGTAAAATGGAACTTGAAAATCCAAGTAGTTTTAATTGAGTTTTTGGTGTGTTCTTATAGTTTTTGAGGTGTTTAAGCTAATTATGAGATTATATTTTTCATTTGAGGACAAAAATTTGATGTTAGGAAGGCTTAAAATTTCGGCCAAAGAAATATTTGTGAAGGGATGGAGTTTTTCTTGATGTCAAGTGAAGAAATGTGAAGCTTAAGGAAGCTAAAGCATGGAAAAAGGTAAGTGACTACCAAATCCCTTAATTTCCCATTTAATATGAATTTTTCTTAATTATGTAATTAAGAGAAAAATATGTAAAATTGTTAATTAGTGAAATTATGTTAGGGAAAATGAAATGAAACATGAGAGGAAATGAATTAAAGGTTTTAATGAAAGAAATAAAATTTTTAAGGTGGAAAAGGTTGGTGGCCGAATTCCCTAAGTAAAGAAAATGTTGAGAAAAATGCATGAAATTAATGTATGTTAGCTTAAAATAATAATAGACTTGATAATTAATGTCTATTAATTTTTAGAGAATATTTGAAATTTATTTGGGAATTTTTAAGATTTTATATAGTGTATGTATTGAATGAAAATTGTGATTTATTGTGAATTAAATGATTAAATTGATGAAAAATGACAATAACCAATAAATAATGCATAAATAAATTTTGTTGGAATTTATTGAATTTATTGAGATTTTATTGGAATTTTTATATGAATATGTACAATGAAAACAATTGAAGTTTTAATGTATAATTGTATAAAAATGACAAAAATGAGGAATTAATGTGAAATTTAATTAATGTCAATGACTAGAAATAAAAAGTCAACCGACGGTTTTTTTTCGAATTAATTATTGGGTCATGAAAATAATAAAAATCATGAATTATTGGTAAATAATTCATAAATAATCGAAAATGATGAAAATAAATTAATACGTAAATAAAAGAAAGATAAAATGGGTTTTGAATAGAAAAAGGATTTAAATAAAGGAAAATAAAAGTTTTAGGGGCAAAATGGTAATTTTGCCAAAGTAAGTGATTAACGCGTAAAAATAAGTAAGAAATACTTAGTAAGGGTAAAATAGTAATTTCGGAGGCATAACGGTTTCTAAAGATAGAATTTATGTGGTTTAAGGACTAAAATGTAATTTTACCCGAAAATGATAAAATTAAAGAATAAAAGATGAATAATAGAGGAAATTATATAATAAAAATGAAAATAAATAATTATAATGGCAAAATCGTAATTATGCATTTGAAATGAATAAATCGATAGAAAAAGTCAAATTATGCTTGTTCGAGGCATAAGATAATAGTTGATATACTTAAAGTTCCCAAATGCCTAAAAGTAGAAAAATAAAGACGTGACTAATTTATCAAAATAAATTAGTCGACAAAAAAAGTATTAAAAGAATTAATGATTATAAAAATGTTTCGCCGACGAAATAAAGTTGGCATACCGAATGATTAAAAAAGTCTGAACAATAAAAGAAAAAGAAGTCAACTATTGAATGATTAGAGAATAATTCGCAAATAATTATATAAAAAGAATAAAAAGGAAATTGTGAATTATAATGCTATAATTCATAATTTATAATCTGTATAAAAGATTAAAAGATTTAAGTATCTGAGTGAATTATCGAAGAATAATTCACAAAAGTGACTGAAAAAGAGAAAGTGAATAAAAGGATAAAAAGCTATTGAATAGTCAAAGGCATAAAAGAGTGCAATTGATCAGAATAAAGTATAGAAATAAATAAAAGAAAGAAATTAAAAATTTTTAAATGTTTAAAGTAATTGCAAATGTGATTGAGTGTGTTTGCCCTTAGCGATAGACATGTATTAGATTCTTATTTTGGATATAATTGGCTAGCCATAGGGATACCTCTGTACCGCGGTGCAAGTCATGACGACTTGCTTAGCTATGGGCGGGATCTTTGATCTCCATAGCTTCAGTGAAAGTAAAAGTGAAAGTGTATATGTTTCTGCTCTGTGAGACTTGATCTTTCGAGATCATTTCTCTATCGTTTAGTGGGACCTTCGGGTCCAGTCCCGAGTATCCTTTGTGAGAAACCTGTTATATTGCATTAGGGGCACATCGAAATGAATAAATAAGTATTGTTTAATCGAATTGAATGCGAATAGTTATAACAAAAATGATTCGTTTGAAATAAAATGCAAAGACCAAATAAATCTGTAAAGATTTCTGGAAAGGGTAATTAGAAAGAGAAAGAAAAGAAAGATTTTATATGATTAAAATATTAAATCAATGTTTAATTAAGTTTCTATAAGAATTTAGAATGTATTTTATTTTCGTGAAAAAAATAATAAATTTGATTAATTGGTATTTCTCGTACCAATTACTATTGTAGGAGGAAATAAGTTTGAAAAAAATAAGGTTAATTTCCTGCTTAAAGTTAAAAAAGTGATAATTTTGATATGAAGTAAACTTATTGCTTACGTAATGTTTTTCTGAAAGAAAAGTTATTTGAAAAGTAAAACAATTGAAAGACACATAATTGACCAATGAGAAAGAAGTAAAAGACATACGTCTTAATAAGTATTTGACTGAAAATAATATATATAAATGAAGGAAAGAGAATTTAACTGCAAAGTGTCCCGAAATACCTCTATCACTTTGCAATAAAGCTTAAAAGCCTTTAATTAGTAATGTATTTATTAGTTAAAAGTTAAAGCAAAAATAAAAGAATAAATCGCAGTAAGTATAATTAGAGTACAGATTGAAAAATTGTCCAGTAAACCAAGAATTTAAGTAATTTATTTTGGTACTAGTAATGACACGAGTACCAATACGTATTGCTAAATAAAATAATAGTTAAATTGTTGTGGCTAGAAGTTAAATCGAAATTATTGATAAAAGAAGAAGTTATAGTAAACATTAACGTAAAAGTAAAAGTAAATCCGATATTGTTCCACTACATGAAATACTGTAAAGAAAAGTTTTAAGTTTAGAAACAAAAGACCAATAGTTATCAGAATATGAAATAATAACAAGATTAGTATAACGGAAATAAAGGGAAATGCTTAATGTAATAAGAATAGTAGAAGCATAAAGTAATGAGATTATGCTTATTATTGGGAAATTCTTGGATTAGTAGTCACCACTGGACATATTTAATGCTCAGCACGTAGTGTTTACTGCGTGCAGGTTCTGGAGAGTTGCGGGAGCACAATACATGGAAAGATCAGATCGGAAGAGAAGATTTTTGTATTAGTGAGTGTAAGCTTTTGGCATGTATATACTTAGACTATTAAGGTAAAGGTTTGAATGATATTTTGGTTATATGTTTATTTGCCTCGAATGTATGGATTATAATAAGTTTTGATTTGGTGCTTAATGATTGTTCATAAGACTGTTATTCGATTCTGTAATTACTGTATAAGTTTTCCGAGTGAATTAAAGTGTTCAGTGAAAAAAAAAAAAACTTGCTGTCGTCAGCTAAGTTTCGTTTCAGAAAGTACTGTTCCGAGAAGGGTGTGACACCATGGCATAGCGATTTTCACTATAGCTAGGTGTTTTTGTTGGTCCCATTAGGTCTGTATGAATTAACTCAAACATGGTGGATCTGCGATTTGAAGACTTCATGAAAGGAAGACGATGTGATTTGCCAAATTGACACCCTTGACAAATTACTCTTTCATGAACATTTTTTAAGATTGGTATGCCGTCAACCAACTTCTTGGAAGAGATTTGCTGCAATAGTTGGTAGCCCAAGTGACCCAACCGGGCATGCCAAATTTCTGCATTCTCATTTTGGCTTGTCTTTTTCACATAAGCTTCCCCTGCTGACAAGACAAATAAAGAACCTTTCTTCTCACCAGTGGTTAGAACATCAGCAGATATGTTTTTCATGTTAGCAAGAACTTTTACATCATTGGGCCCAAATAAAACATATCTTCCAGAATCAGTAATTTGAGAAACTGAAACTAAATTTCTTTTCAAACCTGGAACAAAAAAAACATCGTTCAGTTTGACTGAACTTTTGTCATCTGAGCTGATATTCACGACTCCTCCTTTTACCACTGGATAAGCTGAATTATCAGCTGTAACAATAACCCATTCTCTTTTGTGTTGGCGTACCTCTGAGAGAAGCGAGTCATCCCCGGTTACATGATAAGAGCAACCTGAGTCTATTATCCATTCCTCTTTGCATTTTACAGCGCTAAAGAGAGACTCCATTTGTGTTGATTCAACTGGAAAACTATGCCTTCCTTCATTTGCTTCTAGAGTGAAGCACTGCTCCCACTTCAGTTGATCTTCATCTTCGCTTGCAACGTTCACTTTTGAAAGCTTCACTCTGTAATTTTTCTTGATATGCCCAATTTTCCCGCATCTATAACACTTGACACCGTTTTGATTTTGTGTAGTGTCACCACCAGTGGCTTTTCCTTTTTCTAAACCTTCTCTGTTGCTCTTGTTTTTCTTGTTATTTTTTCCTTTTGAGAGGAGAACAGCTTCTGACTCATGATTCTTAAACATCTGCTTTGCCAAAGCCTCTTGGTTAGAAAGCAAGCTTTCTAATTCTTCAACTGAAGGCTGATTTTCCCACCCTTGAATGGAGGTAACAAAAGGAATGTATTCCTTTTTCAACCCTCGAATGAGAAATCGTCGCAACCTTGCCTCACTGATCTTCTCATCCACATCTAGTTCTGAAATTTCAGCACAAATGCTTTTAACTCGTAAGAAATATTCAGAAATAGACATACCTCCTTGTGTTGATGAAGCCAACTCATTTTCCAACCATTGTAACCTTGCTGTATTCTTTTTGCAAAATAGCCTTTCAAGCGTCTCCCACACTTCTTTCGGTGAGTTGATATCCCGAACATGATCAATGAACTCTTTGCTAATTGAAGTTCTCAAAGCAAAGAGAGCTTTACCACACTTCACCTTCCATTTCCTTCGTGCTTCAACATTCTCCAGAGTTTCTACAGGAATTTCTGCATCCACTCCTGTAACTAGATCCCATAGATCTTGTCCTTGAAGAAATGCCTCCATACACATCCTCCAATACTTGTAGTTATTCCCTACAAGTTTCTCAACACCATATTGAGTGTTAGAATTGTTTCCTACATTTGATAGCTCCATCTCTGCTTTCAACTTTTAATCTCTTTCAACAAGACAAGATAAATATCTTGATAGACAAAGAGAAAGAAAGAACAACAACAATGTTGTAACCAGGCTCTGATACCATAAAATAAAAACAGAGAGAAATTATATATAGCTAATCAAAAGAGACGAAATAGTTTTGAGGAATGAATTATTATTTCTTCTGCTTTTGATCAGTACATCAGACCTCATTTTATAACTTTTAAGACTAACAAACTTTTTCTAAAAAGACTCTAACTATCTCAGAAAATTAAGAAAAGTTGACAGCTCAAAGTAACTTATTCCTAAACTTTAAAAACAGAATATTGACCAAGTAAAACATTAAAGAAACTAAACAATTGCAGTAGATAGACCAAGTAAGATGCACTAATTTGTTACAAGCGTGCAATTCAATGAAAAGAGTAGAAAAATATTGAAAATTGCCATTTCAACTTCTTTAAAAATTCCTCACTACTAGATTTCAAAGAATCTGAACTGCTAAGCCCCTTGCCTTTTTGGGCAGAAGCACTGACCGTGTCATTTTTAGTAGTTATTTGCTGCTGCTTGATGGTAATCTCCTATGAAAATTAAGTTAAATCATATAACAACAAAAGATGGAGAAAATAACGCAAGAATCGATTTCAATTTAATCTAACATTAACCTCATCAGAAGAGGATTCTTCACTACTAGAATCTTTGACAGGTGGTTTTGCTGCCTTTGGTATATTTTTAGTTTTAACCTCAACTTGCAAAAAACGATTTAAAAAACTCAAGCAAGATAGGAAGTAATTATCAGGAAAAAGAAGGAATAAAAATCCTATCAGTCTAAACACATCTCTTTAAAAATTAAATAGATTATTTCATAACAAAAAAAAAAGTAAATGCAATAAACACAAGATCAATTACAGTCATCAAGGAGAATATATAACATAAAAGAAACAATTTTAGAAGAGCAATTTCTTGATTATACTGCATTTTCATCTACAGCCATTACACCACAAAATATATACCTTTCTTTTAAAACTTCCATTGTTTTCTGATTCTCTTCAGCTAAGCTACGTTTCTTCATCTCCACAATTTCCTTCACCTTTTCCTCCATCTGGGACAAACATACAAGTAAGAAGTAATAAGCAAACTTTATCATCCCTGTACAAACCAGGGGTCCAACTAATTATTAATTGTCAAAATAAAGAGTGAATGATGCCTTAAACTCTGTGGTTACATAACAACCGAATGGATCCATCCTCAAACAAGAGAGAATTACCTTATATACCTGGAACCATCTGCATCCCCAACAAATGCTTGACATCTTCTTAAAATTTGCTTTACTTCATAGGAAAAGACAAAACAAAAAATAGTGCATCGACATTCGCCTTAAGATCAAACCCTTGAAAAATCATATTGAACAGATGAGGAAATAAAGAATGAATTGAAACAAAAATTTAAGGAAAAACATAAAAAAATAGAGGAAAAAAAAACTCAAAACGTATAAACATAGGAAACGATAATCTATGTCAAACTTATTTCTAGCAAGTTAAGAAAAATATTGAAAAAAAAAAGGATCCCTCAAGCTCATCAAGCACAGACAACAAAACCTACACATCACGAATTAAAAAATAAAACTTTTACCCCAAATCTCAAAATAATTCAGTGAAAAAATAAAAACACCTCAACAACTAGCTTCAAGGGCATCAAATGTTTGCTTTGTCTGTAAAAATTAAAGAAGAATCAAGAATTTGGCAACCGATTAGTTGAAACAAGAAAGGAATGAGAAGGGCGATTACATGAGAAGAAAGGGCATATCTGTCAAAAAAGGAGATAAACATTAGAAGGGGGATTATACGAATGTGGTATAATCGTCTTAATGAATATTTGTTAAAGGAATGATATAATAATAATTCGATTTGTCCATGTAAATTTATAAAAAGATCAGGCTCAGAATTTTTCATAATTATTGTATATGTTGATAATCTAAATATCATTTGAGCTCCCGAAAAGCTTAGAAAAGTAGTAAATTATTTAAAGAAAGAATTTAAAATGAAAGATTTTGAAAAGATAAAATTTTATCTTAACCTACAAATCAAGCATTTAAAAGATTAAATTTTTATTCAACCAACTTATACGAAAAAGATCTTAAAATAATTTTATATAGATAAATTACATTCATTGAGTACTCCAATAGTTGTAAGATTACTACAAGTAAATAAAGATTCATTTCGTCCTTAAGAAAATAAAAAAGAATTTCTTGATCCTGAAGTACCATATTTAGGTGTTATAGTTGCATTGATATATCTTGCTAATAATACAAGATCGGATATAAAATTTATTGTAAGCCTGTTGGCGAAATTTAGTTTTTCTCCAACAAAAAGATATTGGAATGAAATTAAGCATGTTTTTCAATATCTCCAATGAACAATTGATATGGGGTTATTTTATTCTAATAAATTCAAATTACATATGCAAATGTATGATATTTATCTAATTCACATAAAACTCGATCACAAATAAGCTATCTATTTACTTGTGAAAGTACAGCTATATTATGGCGGTCTACAAAACAAACTTTAGTTGCTACTTTTTTAAATCATGCAAAAATAATTGCAATGCATGAAGCAAGTAGATAATGTATTTGGATAAGATCATTGATTCATCATATCTAGAAAGATGTGCGGCTTGCATTTTGAAAAAAAAATATTCCAACAACATTATATGAAAATAATACAACATGCATAACTCAATTAAAAGGAGGGTATATCAAAGATGATAAAACAAAACACATTTCATCAAAAATTTTCTTCACTCATATAATCTTCAAAAGAAAGGTAAAATAAATATTCAACAAATTCGTTCAAGTGAGAATTTGGTAGATTTATTTACCAAGTTTTTAATTTTTAATTTTTTTATGGACATATTGACGAATTTGGTAGCACTTGAACGAATTTGTTGAATATTTATTTTACCTTTTTTTTGAGATTATATTAACGAGACATAATTCGTTCAATATTAACAAATTCGTTCAAGATAAAACAATACTGCAATATTAACGAGACATAATTTTTTAATTTTTAATTTTTAATTTTTTTATGGACATATTGTCCATAAATTTAACAAGTTTAAACTCCTAATTTATAACTTAGAACTTCTATTCTATTAATAGTTTGTAGCTCAAGTATTTATATTTACTTGTGTAACCTATATCCATAAACTTATAAATATAAGTTTTTTTTTTTTTACGAAATACATAAAAGTAAAATGATAAAACTATACTTACTTTTTTTTTATCCCTTTCTAAACTCATTTTATTGTATTTATTTTTATAATTTATTATTATAATATTTTATATAATTTTTTTATTTTATAACGGTAACTAAATTGTGAAAAAAAAGAGATGGAATAGTAGCATTTTATTCTCGCTTAATCAATGATATCAAAATTAAATTTAAATTTAATATATTTTTAAATATTTAGAATGAACGTTTTATCTTTTTTAACACGAAAAAAGAATCAAATAAAAAATTTATTTGAAAAAAATAATATAACGGATGGAAACGATAGTAACAAACACCACCTAATGGAATCTCCACCTATGTGTGTTGTGTATAGTGGATATATGTTTATGCAAGCGTGCAAAAATTATCTAATCAGAAATATATATTGTCTTCTTATCCTTTGTTTATTTTTGAGCTATATGAAGTAGCTAGGTCCAACCATAAAATATCAGGTACACTTTGTCTTATAAAGTCTGTTATCTGCACATGAAAACAAACTCAAAATCTCCACTAAAATCAATTATTTACATGTAGACTGGAAGCCTAAAAATTGCAAATCCATGGTCAACATTATTAACTATACATAAAACGAATAACTTATTATCTTTCTTGTGCTCAGAGAAAAAGAAAAAAGGCAGAAAATGACAATAATAGTATTATGCATCGTAAGAGTTCCAAGATTGAGGGAAACCTTATAGGGTTTTCGTTTGATGAAAAAAGTTTCAAAATTTCCTGTAGAAGAACTTACAATGAACACATGCAAGTAATTATTATTAATTCCTAACAAAATTTAAAAACAAAAAAACAAAGTTGGATTAGAAGCAGGCAAGTGTCTAGTCTAGTAAACTAAGAAGGAAGTGGAACACACACGCACATTATCCATCTTATCCTAAAACATCAAATCATTGAAAACACAAAGTCACATTCTGAACCACGCGTGCTGGAAAAGGCAAAATTTAGACTCTTTATTTTAGTTTATCTTTTTACAAATGGTAAAGGTAGACTAATTGAAAGCATAGAAAAAAAAAACAGGTTATGTGCATGCATTTCACTATTTATTATGTTATTAAATGCTTCTGTACAAATTAATTCACTCTGTAATAATAATAATCTCCCAACCAATTATACAAAAAACTGACTTGACTATGTACCCATGTGCTACCCTTTTCCACTTACCTGGACTCCAAATTATCTCCCTGCCTTTATTTCCCATGTTTAAGCATGTGAATTCAACAGCTAATAGAATTATTAATTAGGTTGGTGATATACTCCGCTATCTTTTTTCCAAAAAACAAAGACATTTTTAATGAAAATTTCCATTGTTTTACACAATGACCTACAAAAAAAAATTATTTTGGCACCATTCGTAATTTTTGATTCCCACTATTTCCACATTCCCCCCTGTCCACTAAGTTTAAAGAAGCCCTTGATCCGTGTAACATCTCTTCTAGAAGGTTTTTTATGAGTTAGGAGAATCTAATACTAAATTATTTTGGAAGAATTCAAGAGACCACTTATGAGTTATTGCTTATCTAGAAAAGGATCCAATAAATAAGTAGCCTGCAACTTGATTAAGGGTCATTTCCAAACTAACTTCCATGGAAATTAGTGATTTTATCAATTAAGCATCTTTGCATATACATTTAAAAATAAGCGCTTTATCTTCGAGCTTGCTTTACACGCATGTAATACTCAGCTATCGCATTCCAACCCATGGCAACTATGACATTCCAATCCAGGCGAAGATCACGAATATATGTGGAGATTCTAGATTACAGAGCAAAGGAAAAGGCGAGTCAATAAGATAAGGCCAAATGCTTCATCAAACCAAGTGTCTAGTCTCTCTTTCGGTATATATAAAATAACCCATCTTCTCTATTTATGTCTTTGTCGAACTGTATGCCTAAGAAGGGCATATGCATGTATAGGGACCCAAATACCCTATTAACTTATCCACAACTTTCATATACATATACTCTCAATTCTAAATTAATATTCTCCATCTCATTCCACGAAAAGTTAAAAGCCTACCTGGCAAATTGAATTGGGGTTATTTATTACTGTTTTGATGTGTGCTCATCAATCTTTTCTTGAATTCTTTATGCGGTTTTTCGCTACTAATTAAGCTTCTAGTAATCACCAAGAAATTAAGGTTGACAACAGGGAAAGAATACACTCAATACTTTGTTTGACTTGGAAAAAAGAGATAAGATTGCAAAGCATAAGCATGGCAGGGAATGAAATGATCTCGTGCATCATTTTAGTGGATTATCCTATGGGACTTTCACATGGATTGGTGCTTGTTTGTGCCACGATTTACTTTACTCTATCAATCAAAATACTATTTTTTTTATATTAATCAGTCGTAATCATAATATCCATTTTTGTAAATATACATGCGAATTAGTTATCAGAAAAACGTTGAAATCTAAAATTATTTTGGAGACTGGAGCATGCATTTACCTCTCAAACATTTTGAGTGCAAATAGTTATCTAAACCAAGTCTTATGGATCAATTTATAGGATGGAACTAAATTTAACTTAATCCACAAAGTGAAATAATGATACTTGAATAAAGGAATTCCATGAAAAAGAAAATTAAAGGAGGATGAAATTATGGAAGGTGCTAGCTCTGCTTTGGCATTGGGCAATCCTTGTCAAAGAAGAGGAAAATTTTGGAAAAAGTCGGGAAAGAGTGGAGAAGTCAATTCCGTGACCAATGAGCTAGCTAGATGCGGCAACAAGATATATATATATATATATATATAAGATGAAGGCCATCCCTAATTGAATCAGATGCCTGCATCGGACCCTACTGCTGTCTTATATAGGAGATAGAGATTCTATGTATTATGGAACATTCAATCTCAGCTACAGCTTAACGTATTGCCCAGACAATCTCATCGACAAGCACTATTAAATCTGCGGGACTAGTATGGTGGGCTGACAGCTACTTTATAATAATCTCAACTATTTTTCAAATTAGTATAAGTAAAAGTTCTTCTTATTTTGATATTAAGCTTAATAATCGTGTTTCACTATTATTTTAAAATAATTTAACCTTATGAAATTGATTAGTTCTACTATAATTATGAACTTTTTTTACTCTCATTAATTAAACGTTGTGGGATTCTTTCCCACAAACGCTAATGATTATTGCTTCCTTCGACAGTACACCGTGCGTGTTCTAACTTTGTATTAAGGATTACGAGGCTAATGATGGAGATTGCTTCCTGTTTTTACGCATGCTTTTTTAACTAATTATCTGGTCATTTATTTATTACTTCATAAATCGAGAGAAAAGTAGTAAAGATGAAACAATTATGCATTGCGACCGAATTCGTGGGCCTCGTATGGATTCATCACACGCATGAAATCTATCATCTGTTTCTGGAAAAATCAACGGCCTATATTGACGGAAGATGGATAGAAAATTGGATAGCAATGATTAGGACAGTAGTATTTGAAAAGATAATATACGACACGAAAAAAATTATTGAAATTTCTTGGTTGAATAAAGTCTACCTATTAATCCATGCGTTGAAACCATGTGACATGTGTGTCCAGCTTATCTAATAATCTACCTAAATTATCGATTGAATTTATAAATTATACTTCTTATATTTTTTTTTATCTGTTATTTTTGAATAAAATTTAAATTTTATTTATCTGTTATTTTTATATTTTTAATATAATTTAATTTATTTTTTTAATTTATTTTTATTTTTTAATAAAATCATAACCAATCATATTTGATAATTTAGTATTAATCACGTAATTTAATATTAAATTTAAGTTTATTTATTATTTTTTAATCGTAGTACAAATAATAAAAGTGACTGATAAAAAAAACGAAAGAAGTAGTATAAAATAAATAAATAAAATCTATAAATGGGGGCAATCGAAATCTACAGCTTAATTAATGAAGTGTTAGAAGAACAAAGAAAAAGAAAGAATTGAAACGAATATAAGGTAGAGGTCCTCAATGTCTTCCACCCCAGTAGAAGAAATAATTTTAGGAATATAAATATTTTGATCACTGTAAAGGATAGGGTTCAAGTGTGACATCCCAATGCCATCACTGTCTAAATGCCATCCCTATGTCACTCTTTCATATGCTTTTTCTTTAATACATATAGCTCTGCCCAACACACATGTGCCTATATATATAGTTTTCTCATTAATATTTACATTTCCAGCTTGTCTAACCTCAAACTTATAGTTGTGTTTATAAATGCCATGGATACCATGTGAAAAAAAAAAATTACAAATCGGGTTTAAGTAATTAATAAAATCGGATAAGGTTAAAATTTTATCACTAATTCGGTTCATTAATAAAATTACAAATCGGATTTAAGTAAGATTCCTATTAATATAAACTTTCATTATTTAAATGAGAAATAATTTAAAACAAACCTCCGCATCCCAGCGATCTGAGGGCTTTTTGGTCCGATTTTCTTCAAACATGCCACTTTTACTCATTAAAGTGATTAAAAGAAGAGCTCTGCAATAATCATCAGCATTTGGTCATGGAGAAATTTCATGTCGAGACCTGCAAAACCGATGCCTAAGAGTGTCTCAGAGAAAGAACTTAAATACTTCTATTAAAGAGCATATTTTTCAGCAAGCATTTGAATGTTGTAATTAAATTATTTTTATTTATAGGAAGAATCAAATAACCTAATTAAAATACGGATTAAATTCATTTTGGAGAAAATTAAATCCTAGTAATATAATGGGACCTTAATAATGGATAATTGTATTAGCTTTAGTTCTCTCTTCAAACATTATATTTGATTATGTTAAAAAATAAAAAAGTAACCTCCCATCTTCCTCCTTTAAAAAATAAAAATAAATAATAAAAAGTCGTGCAGGGGATAAAGAAAGAGGATTGCTAAAAAGGACAAAGAGATTGCTTTCCATTGTTATCGCGCAACTCTTCAGAGCCTTTGTTGACTTTCCCCCAAATAGAACTAATTAATCTTAAATTTTAGTATTTATAAATTTTTAAATAAAGAATTAAATTTGCTTTAAAAAGAAATATATACATATGTATGTAAAATTGAAAATATGTCCACCATATCCTTGTCTGTGAACAAATATAAATTAAGCGTATGAAACGATCATCAGGCAACCATACACTGAAAAAGTATTTCAACCAAAGACACACACGCACCTACCCTCCTATTATTTATTTATAGTCTTATATTTTTGTACACTCTTCTCCCTTTCTCTCTCTCTCCAATCAATCAAACGATAAAAGTCTTCTTTCTTCAACACCATTTTTCAATCCTCCCTTCATCTCATGGGCAGCATACTGTTAGAAGCTCTAAACGTCCGAGTAGTCGGATCGGGCGAGAGAATCTTAGTTCTTGCCCATGGATTTGGCACCGATCAATCAGCATGGCAACGCATTCTCCCCAGTTTCACTCAAAATTACAAAATTATCCTCTTCGACCTCGTTTGCGCCGGCAGTGTCAATCCCGACTACTTCGATTTTCTCAGATACACAACTCTTGATGCTTACGTGGATGACTTGCTCAACATCCTTGACTCTCTCCGTATCGATCGCTGCGCTTATGTCGGCCACTCTGTCTCTGCTATGATTGGTATTTTGGCCTCCATTAGACGCCCTGACCTCTTCTCTAAACTCATCCTCATCGGCGCTTCTCCCAGGTTTATTTTAATTAAAATTAAAACCTTTCAATTTTTCTTCTTATAATATTCTCATCGGTTTATTTTGCTAAATTTGTGCTTCTTTAGGTTCTTGAATGATAAAGATTACCATGGAGGCTTCGAGCTGGCTGATATAGAGAATGTTTTTGCTGCAATGGAGGCGAATTACGAGGCTTGGGTAAACGGTTTCGCTCCGCTGGCGGTTGGGGCGGATGTGCCTGCGGCCGTTAGAGAATTTAGCCGGACACTTTTTAATATGAGGCCGGATATTACATTATTTGTGTCGAGAACGGTTTTCCGTAGTGATTTAAGAGGGATTTTAGGGTTAGTTAAGGTACCCTGCTGTATTATTCAGACAGCTAAAGACGTGTCTGTTCCAGCTTCGGTGGCTGAGTATTTGAA
The DNA here is from genome assembly GCA_037975025.1 of Excoecaria agallocha. Classification (NCBI taxonomy): domain Eukaryota; kingdom Viridiplantae; phylum Streptophyta; class Magnoliopsida; order Malpighiales; family Euphorbiaceae; genus Excoecaria; species Excoecaria agallocha. The sequence continues at coordinate 83,128,090 of CM075806.1, forward strand.
GACCCATTTAGGTGGCCGGAACACGGTGGAGCTATTGAGAACGGAGGGTCATTTACCGCATTTGAGTGCTCCTCCCCTGCTGGCTCAGGTCCTCCGGCGAGCCCTTGCCCGGTGACCGTTGGGCAATTGGAGTCAAAAGGGCAAAGCTAAGGGAGTTGCTAAAGTAACAGCTGGTAAGTGGGGTCGGAGAAAATTGTAACGAGGGTAGAGATGGTAGACACCTGGAGAATAATCTGTGGACAGCGGTTGTTTAGACTTTTAAGATTATGAAGATTATAATGAATGATCTGATATTTTTAGATAGGATAAGAATGTCCATGTGATAATCACGTGACGACGTACTCTCTTCTTGTTTTAATGTTTTTTTTTTTTTGTAATTTTCGGTTTGTATTTTTTTCAACATTTTCCATTTTGTTTTTAGTTTTGTATTTTTATTTGGATAGATAAAGCAAGTAATAAATTACAAAGATAGATGCTACCTACATTTGTACTTTAGGTACCACAACTTTTATATTAGCCTTTAGCGCACACAGATTCCATCTGCATATTTATTATTTTGGATAGTATTTCTAAATTTAAGGGTTTGTTATTATTAAAAAAAATGAAATTTAGAGGTTAAATTGTGAAAAAAAAAACATAAATGCAAGGGCCATAAAAAATATATATACATATCAAATCCCCATATTGTTTTCTTTAGACCTGGCAATTTATATCTGATTCGAATTCATTTGTAACAGTGATTCGTATTCAAATAATTTGAGAAATTTATGATCAAATCTGATTTGGATTTAAAAAATTCACTCGAAAATAACTGGAATCCAACCAAAATATATGATTCAAATCTTTTCAATTAAATTTTATTTTATCATATATATATATATATATATATATATATATATATATATATATATATATATATATATATATATATATCATTTTATTAACATTTCATCTCAATTTTTATATAAAAATTAAAATTAATTGAAAAAAAAGATAAATATCTAATTGTTTAAATATTGATTACTAAATTATATATATATATATATATATATATATGTTTTATTTTATCTTCGTCACAGTTGGCTTTCTAGTTTTGGCACTATTTTATGCACTTTTATTAATAGTTTGGTTAATTCGATTCTAACGGTTTTTAAATATTGAAAACTGAATCGATAGAACTAAAATTTATTTCAAAATCAAACAAAATATATAAAATTATTTTAGGACCGGCTCGATATGGTACATATTGATTCAATTTTTGATTTGATTTTTTAATTTTAATTATGATAAAAAAAATTCAATTTGAATCCGACCCAAAAAAGTAACCTAATTTAAAAATAACACAAAAAAATGAATATAAAAAGAACAAATTCAATTCTGTATAACTCGACTCGATTGCCTTTTCGTATTTTTGTTGTGTGATTATGATTATTTGGTAATTTAGTAAATGTGGAGTTGATGGTGAAACTAAGTTGATGTAACATGTAAGCATCAACTACTTGACTTGAGAAACAAACAGCGCATGCTTTTGGTCCATTTCGATATGGCAATCTAAATAAACAAACGTTTCACTAATTATTTATATCCACCTGTTCTATTTTCATTTTTTTATTTTGATTTTCTAATAAAAAAATCATAATACATAATTATAATTTTAAATATCACTATAAAAAAATTAAATTTAAAATTTTATTTACTTTTAATTTAGTATTGGTTATAGAATAAACTTGTGATGGCTATTCTAGTTTCATTTATAAACCTCCATGGTAAATTTGTGTTGTGCAATATATAACCCCGGCGAATGTCGTTTTGAGAGTTTGTCCGCTAATTTGTTTTTTAGAAAACATAATAAAGTTTTATTTTTTTTACTGTTAAATGGTATTTTATACTATACTATTAATTTATATAAGGGTGAAAAAGTGAAAATTACTGTAAATAAAGAATGACACTGGGCTTTCTCGACAAATGGCAAAATTTTCCGATTTGTTTTTTTTAAGAGAGCAGTTGGATTGGATATTTTATGTTCCACTAAAGCACAAAAGCAACTCATGATTTGATGGTTTTATTACCACCCAGTAAACCAAATCAAATGTCATTAACCACTAATCAAAATCTAATAAAGATACGTTAAGATATGGCAGTCTCCTCAGGCTTTATGTCTCCAAGAATCGTCCACTCGTTCCATGGGTGATTAAAAGCAACAGAGATTGCTGCCAACAAGCTTGAGCTCCATGCAGGGAATGATGCCCCCAACTCAGAAGTGCTTGACCACTTTACCCATGTGGAAATTTTATTAACCACTATAATAACGAATATCATTATTATGTTAAATATGGTAAAAAAAAAAAAGATATTTTACAGTCGTTGACTGTTAAGTGTAAATAAGTTTTCATTGTACATGGATATGGTAAATTTTCATCCAATTTCTAAATTCTATTCAATTTGTAAGTAATAAAATTCGATTTGATTATTTACGAGCTGTTTATATTATTTATAATTTTAAAATATTTATAAAATATAAATATAAAAAATAATTATTTTAGAGGCTGTCCATGTATTTTTTTTTATTTTTAATGAAGAATAATTTACAAAGTAAAAAATATAATATAAAATGACTTGATTCATTTATATCTAAATTCATTTATAATCTCGTATTGGACCTGCATTCGCTCAAATAAATATCCTGAATCGTATGTATTTGCAGTGGAACCTATTTTTATGGGCCAAACAGCCCAGCTCATAAAGTGGAACATTTAGGCCTCAGTTCATTTTTCCTTTCAAGTCATCTGTGCTTTGTAAAGGAAAAAGCTTTTCTTAGCCCAAGATGGGTTTTCAGTATATTACGTGTCTGAAAAAAAAAAACAAAAAAACAGGCTCTGACTTCTGACTGTTCTGCTAATAATGAGATCAGAGGGGAGCAACGAAGGACATAAATTCAAAATTAATTTTCGTAAAATATTTCTGAATTAAATACAACATTTTTAATCTCCCACCTCAAATATATACACATTTTTTATTTCAGAAAAATTAAAAAGTATATATTTTATTTGGAAATGTAAATTCATACTTAGTAAATACGGATCAAGTTTAGTTGTGACAAAAATATGTATTTTATAAAGCAAAGGGGAAAGCATACACATTGTAGTATGGAGGATGGAAATGAAACAGGGAGTTATTATTTATGGTCGGAATAGGTAGATAGTATTTTTTTTTAAAAAAGGAAGTAGATAGATAGTATTGGGTTCGAATGATCAAAGAAGTTGTTAGGTTTTGGTTTTTCACATTTACTAGCCATGACACTCTGCACCGGAATCATTAAATTTTATTAGAATGCTGTTGTTGTCGTAAGTAAAAACAAACAAGTTCGACGAGAAAAAAGAAAAACTGATGTGATAGATTAAACTAATTTTGCTAGGTTTTAGGTGCTGAGTACTGTTGCAGTTTAATTATGGCGGGATGCATTGCAGACAATACCATTTTAGATTAAAGATGCCAAATTTTTACTAGAGAAACAAATTTAATTAAAATCAAATTTGAAAAAGACAAATCTCTTATAGTTTTCATAGCTACAGATCACTTTGTAGATTTTTTTTTTGAGCAAACCTTTTCAAACTATTTCGGATGTTGCTGTTACTTAAATTCTAACAAGTGTCCAAAAAATTTTACGTTGGATGAAAAACCAGTTGTTCTCCAGTATTACTGTTGTTCAGATTCCCTTTAGGTGATCACGGCTCATCATATAGTAGATCTATTTTGAATTCTGATTCTTATTTAGTTATTTAAAATTATTTTGCTCTTTGAAATGTAAACAATTATCCTCATTTATTTACTCTTATTTCCAGTTACGTGATTAATTTTATGTTTTGAAATTTATTTTTGCCTTTATTCTTTTATTCAGCTTTACAAGTTGACTGTAAGAAGATTTTTCTTCTTAATGAACTGCATTTTAATTAAGTTGACAAAAAAAGAAAGATAGATAGATTTTAGATTTATAAAAAAGGATTAAATGAAAAAAATATATTTTTGAGAAGATAACGGACCAATTTTATCTGCCCTTTGGATGCAAGTATCAACTTAATAGAGTCATGTCAAACGAAATAGTTGAAATCAGATGATGGAACCTAAGATTTTTGAACAGCAAAACTATCAACCAATCAGCCAGAAAAGAGTAGAACTTTCAACAACACATCGCGTGAAGACTTATGAAAGCCACTTTGTGGAACAAACAGCAAAAAGCATATATTATATAGCTTAAGCAGCGGGTAAATACTAGTAGAGGACTGCAGTTTATATCATCCCCTCCTAACCTAACCCCTATTATTTCGGGGTTTTTTTTAATAATGTTAAAAAAAATTTAGAAAAAGAGGGTGTGTCAGAAAGTATTTAGAATGGATGAAATTATTTTAGAAAAATGCAGAGCAAAGCTGCATGATTGGCTGAAAAAGGAGTGGAAAGCTGCCACTTGTCGCAGCTTGATGGAAAACGCAATCAATACCTGCGTGGTCAGCTGTGCTCTGGCCCCGTTCCACGTGTCGGCAGTAGGTAGATCACGCAGTCAACACTTGCGTGGTCAGTCCAACTAAAAATCCGACCCTCTTCCTTTATTTCACTCTTTAAAACTATCACCCTCTCTTCAAAAATTTCACTCTTTAAAACTTCATCATCTTCTCTCTCTCAGTCCTCATTTCATTTTTCTTGGTTGATTGAAATTATTCATGTATTTATGTATTGAAGAGTTGCTCTTAAAGTAATACTAGGTAAGTATAATTTAAAAAATTATATTTAAAAAAAATTATTAAATACTTAAAATAAATGTTATTATGGGTTATGCAGGTGTTTTTTTATTATTTTGAAAACGATAAGAAAAAAAAGACAAGTAAATACTTTAATGTAGTATAAAAAATTTTATGTTCATATTTAAATTTGATATTAGTGTTATATAAAATGTCACAATACGTTGAATAATATATGTTCATATTTTAATTTGAATATCTTGTTTAATTTTAATTATTTATTGTTTAATTTAATATTATATACAATTTTTTATATGGTGGAATAATATATGAATGTATTAATTAAATTTGAATATCTTGTTTATTTTTAATTATTTATTGTTTAATTTAATATTTTATATAATTTGAATATCTTGTTTATTTTTAATTATTTATTGTTTAATTTAATATTGTATATAAGTTTTTATATTGTGGAATAATATATGAATGTATTAATTAAATAATTTATTATTATTGATAGCAGAAAAATCATAAATTTTTTTTACTTATAGGCAGTTGAAAAATGTCATCATATATTGAAATTTATATGCACACGGGAGGAAAAATAAGTTATGGAACTGCAGGATTTGAATATGACATATCAGCACCGAATGTCATTACAAGGAAATTAAGACTTAAAAATAAGCCAACTCTTGCTGAATTGCATCACAAAATCCATGTTAAAATGGGTTTAGGCATGAATGACGCGATTTCGAGAATTATATACAAGAGTCCGATGTACAATGGAGGATCGTTATGTTGGATGGCGGTAGACTTACCAGATGATGACGACGTAGATGCAATATATGACAATCTAAGGAGATATAAATATTATACATTAGTGGAATTAATCATTTTAGTTGTTGGGTCCAGTCAACCAAGGAATCGTAACGATTATCAGTTTGCACATGAAGGCTTTCAAATGAAAAACACAGGGACACCTCAACAAATGTACGTTAATGATATTGGTCCAAGTCAGCCGGGACAGTCAGTAAGTGGACAAGACATTGAAATATTTTTTCAATTTAGGGGAGATAATATTTACAGTCAGGCAAGACAATCTCAATGTCGACGGAATGGTGACTTGATTGGAAGGGAATTATCAATCGATTCTGGAGTAGATCATATATGAACACAAGCAAGCCAAATTCCTAATGTTTGCACATGTGAACCGCGTCGGTCGTTGAGTCGAAGGATGGAGAATTTTCTAAGAAAATCCATCTTCGGAGTAGATCAGGAAGTCATTTACCTGATAGAAATTTTTCATTTGGGACACATGCTCAGCTGAGACAGAATAGTGATCGCAAGAGTCATCGATATTCTGTATCTCATATTCCAGAAGTCAGAAGGAGGAGTGTTGTAGCCCAAGGCACTGATGACAGATCTAGAAGATCTATTTCACATATTGAAGATGTCAATCAAAGCCGTTTTATATCACAGACTGAAGATATCAATCAGCAATAGCAGTCTGCCAATAGGCGAGATGGTGATTTGCTTGAAGATGGCATATCTGGCGGCACTAATGTATATGATCTATAACAACCGGATTAATAAAATGCGATCGAAATTGAGGAATTCTTTCCCATGCCCACATTTGGATTAACTGGTGATATCCGTCGAATTCATTTGCATCAGGTCGGGTCGCATGATATAGCTCCTTATAAAGTCATGCTAGAACTGCTGAACCCCAGCTATACTAACCAGTTTCAGCTAAATTTTTCAACAATGGAAGCCACAACATATGTACATAATTATTAACCTGTCCAGGACACAATAGTCCACCAATGCAACGCAGGATCCATGCACGGGCACAACATTGTATATGGTATTCCATAGCATCGACCGATAATTGGCTAAATTGTTCAGTCAACCACCTCATTTTTAATTTTAGTCCCGTAAAATATTCTTCTGGGGGAACACTGCCCAAAAGCCAATCACAAATCTCATGATAGTCGTGATTTAAATGTCCTATAATAGGACATCCTTCCACAGGTAAGCCGATGAATTTCTGTATATCTTCCAGAGTTATGGTAGCTTCGCCAACGGCCAGGTGAAAAGTATGCGTCTCTGGCCTCCACCTCTCGACAAGAGCAGTTATCATGCCAGCATTAACATTCATAACACCGATCTGAGAGACACCATAGAAACCTGATAAATGTAGATAAGGTATGATCCTTTCATCAATGTTTCTATAGTGACTCTCAACAGTAGCTCTACGTGCAAATAGAACATCGAGTTTAGCCTGAAATAAATTAATTTATTTAATAAACAGACATAATATATATATTTTATAAATATTATATTTTTTAATTTTAACTTAAAATATACTTACATATCCGTTCCATACCGCATCAGCTCGGTGCTTGCCATTCATAATAAGCAGCTCATCATTAATTGGTCCCGGATTAATATATTGGCGTGCACCAGACGATTTCACTTTTCCTGTATCGTACTAAAATCTAATTTTGTAATTTATATCATTTTAATACATCAAATTAAATTTCTTTAAATTTCACTATATTTTTATTACAAATATATTTTATTCCACCATATAAAAAATTATATATAATATTAAATTAAACAATAAATAATTAAAATTAAACAAGATATTCAAATTAAAATATGAACATATATTATTCAACTTATTGTGACATTTTACATAACACTAATATCAAATTTAAATATGAACATAAAATTTTTTATACTACATTAAAGTGTTTACTTGCCTTTTTTTTTTTTCTTGTTTCCAAAATAATAAAAAAAAAACCAGCACAACCCATATTAATATTTATTTTATATATTTAATAATTTTATTTAAATATAATTTTTTAAATTATACTTACCTAGTATTACTTTAAGAGCAACTCTTCAATACATAAATACATGAACAATTTTAACCAAACAAGAAAAATGAAATGAGGACCGAGAGAGAAGATGGTGAAAGAAATGTGAAATTTTTATGGATTGAAGGGTGAAAGGAAAGTGATAGTTTTAAAGGGTGAAGGATGAAAGGAAAATGAAAAAATCTATTGAATTAAGAAGGGTCGAATTTGAATTTAATTTCTCTGGGTGCCGACAAGTGAAAGGGGCAGATGCTGAAAATGCACGTATTGACTATGTGATTTACTTGTTGCCGACACGTGGAAGGAGGGCCAGAGCACAGCTGACCACACAGTCAACACCTGCATTTTTCATCACGCTGCGATACATGGTAGCGTCCCATTCCTTTCCCAGCCAATCACACAGCTCTGCTCTGTATTTTTCGAAAATAACTTCATATATTCTAAATAATTTTTGATATATTTTATTTTTTAAAATATTTTTTTTAACATTGTTAAAAAAAAAAGCGCCATTATTTCTGTATATTTATTAAAGTTAAACTGTCACTGTCTGTGAGCAAAGAAAATATATTATACCACAATTTGAGATGGTCAAATACTTGATTATTGTGATTGATAGACGCGTATAATTTTGAAAAATAAAAAAATAAAAAGAAAGAAAAAGAAACTTCATTTTCAATGAAGAACTAGGGATATTTTTTTAAGGTCCTAGTTATTTGGAATCATATCATCATTTGAGTTAAGATGCTTTATAGAATAGGATTTCCGCTAATAATATCTGAGGGAACAAAATGGTTAATTAATTAGAAAAGCATCGCCCGCCAATGTTACGTTTTGAAGGAAAGATTTTTTTTTTTTGTTCAATAATCCAAAAACAAATTAAATGTGCAAATCGGACGTCAAAAGATGGGGACCCAGAGAAAAGAAAAAGAGGACTGACTATCTCCCCTTAACAGTAAATTGAAGTTGACCACGTGGCAACCAAATAGAACGGCCACCAATCTCCCAATATTTGTAGCTTTATTTGAAAGAAAGTGGCTTACGACTTTGCGCCTAGCACTCCATTATACAATGTTGTTTTCTCATATTACATACACTTGCACCTAATGCACGAGTTCCTCGTGGGCATAGCCAGAAAAACTAAAAAGAAAAAATCATTTCTTTGTTGGAGAAACTCCTGTTTCTGCCTTTCCATTTTGATATTTGAAAAAGCTGAGCTTTGAATGATATGATTAGGTGAGAAGAATCAAAAACATTTTTAAAATCACAAAGGCTAAAGGCTTATATACCAAACTCAAACCACTTAAAATTTCACAACATATTTACATGTTTGTTTTTCATCTTCTTCTTCTGTTAAAAATAAAAATAAAAAAAGCTATGCACACTTTGCATGTATGATCGATTACACATGGCCATGTGGTAGGGACACCCTTCACACTGACACCTCTGATGTTCTGGCAGCGGCGTTACCGGCTCTTGGTTGCCGTAGAATATCTATCAGTGTCTCCGCCTGTCCGCACATCACGACACCGCAAACACAGTCTTATAGTATTAGATTAAAAAAAAATTAAAAATCTGTAAGAAAATATAAGAAAACGACAGACAAAATAATAGAAAACAATTAATGGCCTAAGTAAACTCATTAAAACAATTTTCGTTTGGAAACAGTCCAATGGTTAAGACTTAGTTATTCATTATTATTTTATTATTATTTCTTTAAGATAAAAGAAAATAAAAAAGACAAAAGGGCAGGTTTTCGTAATGTAAACTTGGAATTGAATTGAATTTAACTTACAAAAAGGCCAAGAGTTAAAGAGGCCTCTGACGTGGCCAATTACAGCTTCCAAATTTTTTCAAAAACAACAAGCAAAAAGACATTGATTTTGAAAATAGCAGTTCCACGTCAGCAGGCTAATGACTATGGATCCAGAAAATTTTCGACCGGTAATTCAGAATGGAGCTAACCTTTTGTTTGGCGCGATTGGTGCCGGACTGGGACAAAGCAACCAAGGGAGGAATTGCTCCTTCGCGGGCTACCATGGCACGGTGCATCAAATTATCCTCGCAAAGCTGCAACAACATAGAAACAGCGATCTCCTTCTGCCTCTGTGATCCTACTTCAACTGTCTCCACCAGCACTGGGATTCCCCCTTCCTCAACTAACGCTGTTCTAGCTTCCGGTACCGAAACCAATACGCTCAACACGAACGCTGATTTGTCCACCATGTTTGACCCCAAATCAGCCATGAATTCCATCAGTGGCTTCATGATCCCTGCTTGGACGGCTCTGATCTTGTTCTCCTTCACGGAACATAGAGAATAGAGTGCGGTTGCTGCATCTTTTTTCCCGCGAAATCCCCCGGTTTCTAGTAAGTTCACTAGAGGTGGAATTGCTCCTGACCGTCCGATTGCAACTTTGTTCTCTTCTATTTGCGATAGGCGAAGCAGAGCACACGCCGCGTTCTCCTTTGCCGCTGATGTTCCGATTTTCAAAGCCCTAACCAGTGGCTTAATTGCTCCCGACGATGCGATCAGCTCCTTGTTCTCATCGCAGAGAGATAGGTTCAAAATCGCGGTGACGCCATTCTCTTGAAGCTGAGGATCCGATGATGATATTAGAGAAATTAAAGGCTTAATTGCTCCTGCCTGGACAATTTTGAGGCGATTCTCAGGCTTGTTCTTGGCGAGGAGCCTTATCTCCATAGCGGCCTGCTTTTGCTCGTCAACCGTACAGGCTTCAAGATCCAAAACAAGCTGGCGAATAAAATCGTCGGAATTCTCAGCTGCACAGGCTACCAATAAGCGGCGGCTCTCAGAAGAAGCAGTGGGAAATTCACCAGATCTATCGCTGTTACAGTCACTGAAAGCAGAGGAAGAACCATTAACACTTACATCATCAAAATTCCTCCCCATATAAGTGAAATTGGATCTATTTTCCTTCTCCATGACACTGCATGAAAAATTACACAAGCAATAGAGTAGGGATATGGGATCCGAAATGAAACGAATCGGGTAGGATAGGCGGCGGGTTGAGACAGAAGAGGGAGAACAAGTTAAGTTGGTTAAAACTTAAAAGAGGGGGGGAAGGGGGCAGGCAGTGATTTGCAAGATATAAAAAAGAGGTGGGGAAAGAGAACACCTGGACAAGAGAGCGTGGGTCATTGGAGGATGGGCTGACACGTGCATGTTTTGACTGTACCAAATCCAAGTCGGGTGTGATCACGTGCGAAAGGTTCTCTTTAAACGCGTGCGTGGAAGGTTCGCTATTCGATGAAGCCCCCTTTCTACGTTGGAGAAGAAGAACCTTTACCTTCTCTGTTACATCCAATTCCAGCGTCCATTCTGAACTTTTATCTTATCTCTATTTAATTATAGGCTGCCTCGGAGGGGTTTCGCTTTTTTCTTTTATAAGAAAAACCAAAAACATTTTGACAAAATAGATTTTTTTTTTTATTTTACTGATCTAAACATGAATTAATCTAATCTGGTAATGACACAAACATCAAATCTTAGTTATTCATTTCCCTAATTCCATAAATTCTGTATCCAAAAGAAAAAAAAAAAGATAGGTGAAGTGAAAATTTCTATTTTTGGTAGACACGATCTTTTTTTTTTTTTTTATTGAGCCATTCTATTTCAATTTATCAAACCCACCCATTCACGATCGATGTTTGATGGCCATTGAGCCATTCTCTTTTTTAGTTTGTTGACAGAGATGCACATGCTTTGATCAATCATAGGGCATCCAAACAGGTCAGACCACGCCCCCGTCGCCTGATCTCCACTTATTTATTCTTTTGGACAGAGTTTAATTAATTTATTTACAGTTTAGGAGCTGATATTTTTTTACACAGAATGAAGAATTTCGAAGCTCAACGTTTTTTATTTTTAATTTAAGCCAGCATACATATAAAATCACTATTTATAAGAATATGATTTAAATAGAGCATACTTTATTCTTCTTCTTTTCTTCCCTTGTAGAATTATTTATACTGTTGAATAAAGCAGAGGGGCATGGGTTTTTGGTGTGTTATTATTGAATAAAACTGGCAGCATACATGCGAGGATGCTGGACCTGGTTAGTCGGGCGAGCTATATTCCTGTTTTAACAGGGTATGTTCCCCTGTCCAACCATCTTAGTCAATTCATTCTTTTCCCCCCCTCCCTTCATACCTTTTTTCAATGTTATTAAATTCGAATTGGATAACAAACCGAAAAGCTTAAGGGTTCGTGGTTCGACCGATTCTTTAAAATTCAACCGAATTTTTTTCATTTTTTAAAAAATATATTATTTTTTAAGTTTTATATAAATATTATGAAAATATCACTATATAAAAAAATTAAAAATAATTTAGAAAAATATATTTATCATCAAACATTAACAATAAAACTATATTTTTAAGTCATTCAATATTTATAATAAAAATTTATGATAAATATAGTAAAAAATTGTAAATTTTTAAAGAAATTTTTCAAATATAAATTATAAAATTTTATTTTATTTATAAAAAATTCATTAAATTGTTTGAATTTTAATTATTTTGTATTTATAATTTTATTTTATTTTTTTTCCAGAAAAAATAATATTGTATAAATATTTTGGACAAAAAGTTGGTTTTTCTAAAATCAAACCGGTTTTATCATTTAACCCGGTTTATCCGATTTTATCCCGGTTCAACCGGTTTTTTGGCGGTTTGAAACAGTATTTCCCTTTTTTATCCAATCCGGCTTTTCATTTATTGAACCAACCGGACCAGCCAACGGTTCGCGATTAAACCGGTTCGACCGCCGGGTCCGATCCGGTTTTAATAACCATGCCTTTTTTGAATGAGATAGCTCATAGTATGGTGTATTATGGTATGCTGTTGTTTTATTTGCTAGTAGTATATTTGAAAAAATGGTGTGTATACTATGGTTTGATATCAGGAAAAATTCGAAAAATAAATTGATAAAAAAAATTAAAAGTTAGGATTATATAACAATATGTTAAGATAATTTTTGGGTGCATGAAGTATTGGTGGAGACAAATTAGTAAATGTTGACTTTTATGGAATTTGGTGTGCATTTTGGAGCGATCCTTCTCGTTACTTGGCATTTCATGAATTGTTCACTGCTTATTGTAATTGTCTGCGTGTTGGCAAAATGGATTCTTAATTTCTACTCCTCTGTTTCTAACTTCTAATACTGTATTAAAATAAAATACATTTATTAGCTATATTTTGCTCACTTATTTTCAAACTACATGTAAAAAAGAAATGGGAGGAATATGCATTCTTCATGTTGGTCAATTTTGCACGAATTGCTTTTCTTTTCTCAAGAAAATATAAAATAAAATAAAAAATCAGTTTTCGATTTTTGACTCTTAATATTTTTGAAATTAATCATAGATTTTCTTCTTAGATTAAATTTGGATCTATATTCGTCCGAAAAGGTTTAATTAGAGTAAATTTGGATCGATGTGAGTACTGAATGATCACTCGTATTTCTGTACCATTACCTATTTTCTCGAAGGTGAAAAAGGATACTGTAAATGTTCTTTTTTTTTTTCTTTTAAATGAAGAGTGGTATAGCCTAATTACAATAAAAAAAAAAGTATAAAATACGAAACCTAGAAACCTCAAATGAATTAAACGGTACGTAATAGAAGTCCGTGGAAGGTGGCCAATATTAAAAGGAAAAAAAAAAAAGCTAGTATCTTTTTATTTAATGACAAGAACTTCCATGTTTGTTTTACAAAATCAAATTACAGTTCCACCACTCTATCTTTTCTTAATATAAAAGCAAATTAAAGGGAAAAAAAAAAGAAAGAAATACTTGGTTAGATTTCTAATCTCCTTTAGAATTTTCCACGTATTTTCCGTCAAGCCAACCGGTGGAAAAAAGTCAAAAACAGAAAAGTGTAATAAAGTTTTATTTCATTTTAACTAAAGTAAAAATTATAAAAGAATCTGAATTCCAACGGCAAAAGATCACGTGCGCGTCACGTAAGCCAATGTCTTCTAAAAATATGTCCTGTAAAATTAAATAAATGCACTGTCAGCATAGTGATGTGACATTTTTAACATGGACAAATCATTAATTGTTAAATTGAATGATTATTGATGACATTAATTCAGAAATAACTGCATTTTTATGAGGATAATTGTTTTGCATGTCCATTTTATATTCTTGTCCACACCAGCCGCCACGTCATCACGTTGACGTACCACTTATTTTGTGCCAGAAAGAGCAAGGCATTGAGGATTGGATATTATTTAGAACGCTCTGTTCGTGTGGTCTGCACTTGTGGCCTTTCAACATGGGAATTTGACATTTTCGGTAATTTTTAGTTTAATTGAGACGAAATAAACATTGAGTAAGTGTTGCAATTTATTCATTTATTTTAATTATTGGCTACGAATGCAATTAAGCCCGTTAATTCCTGGAAGAACACTTGTTTTTATTTTTTCTTTAATATATGGTTGGAGCTGCAAGTGCAAGGACAATCCCATTGCTGAGTTTAAGCCATTTTGCTTATTTTTCTGTAAAATTATCTGAATAATCCATTGGTTAAAACTACTAAATTTTTGAATTATTAATTAGAACATACACTTGTGATTTCCTCAATGTTAAAATTTTTATCCGGCTAAGGTACTAATTGGAGAATTATTCAAGTTATTGTTGCTTAGTTCTTGGACTTCCACGAACTATTATAAGAAGAAACTGCCATTAACAGCATCCCGAACAAACAACAATTCTGAAACATGACGAAGAAAATAAATACCAGAACAAACCATGCCACTTTCATCTCCAAGAGAACTTACAGAACTACAAACTAGAGAAAACTAGGAAATTACTGTACGAGAAAAGAAAGCAAAATAAAAAGCCTCAAGCATAGGCAATGAAGCCAGAAGACACAGGATTCAAACCGCAGCATACAATTCAGGAACAAAAGAGAACCACCTGAAGCCACAGCTCCATTTATCAGGCAATGCTGGGCATTTAGGCAGCCAATGCCAAGTCCTTCTTGATACTTTGAAATACAGTATCTCTGGCCATGTATAGCAGCATATACAAATCATTCCCTGATGCCAAAAGCAATAAACATGCTCGTAGTTATGATAGCAAACTGATACAAATTTTCTGCACATCATTTCTGGCAAACTTTCAACTTCTATCCAATTCCCTTCACTTCCCAATTCCCACAATTTTATCATCTTTGATATCCCATTTCTCCCAATCCCACCAATCAAGTACAGTTTCCCTTCTCCATCACTCACCAGCCTCACAAAAGTTAGCTCTCCTGGCAATTCATTCCCAAATCTCTCCCACTTCCCACTCTCCAAATCAAGCCACACTACTGAAAATGGCTCTGGAGTGGTAAAATAAAGTGACCCATTAAAGAAAACGCCTTCTTGATGACAAGTATCACTCAGAATTGGATCAAGATTATGGTACGATTGCCAAGAATGGACAGTTGAGTCGTAAATGAAAGCTGAAATTGAAGAGAACTTAGAGCACAGAACAAAGATTTTGTACCCAAATGGAGTTGCCACAAAAGTGAGTGACTCAAAAGTAAAAGGGTAACTTGGGAACTCAATTACCCTTGAGGATTTGGACAAGAAATTGCAAACAAGAAAAGAACAAGAATTAGGAATACAGAAGCAAAAAAGGCCACGAGAAGAAGAGAGAAGAGTGCATGATTGCCAACTATCAGAACAGGGCAGTAAAAAGGAGAGTGATAAGCTTAAACTCCTCCAAGTGCCAAGTATAGAATCATATAAAGAATATCTATGGTAAAACTGAGGATGAGAAAGTAAAAGAAAAGAAGATAAAGGGGAAGCAGAAGAGGAGTGTTTGGACATAAAAGAAGGAGAAAATATAAGAGACCTGAAATGCTTACAAGTTGATCTGAGATTCAAGAAAGTTTTCAGCGGCAAGAATGATAAAACAAGATCAAGAATTTCCCCGGGAATCCGGCTCCAGATCCCGGGATCCATCTCCGGCGAGCTAGTCGGAGAATGGTCTGTGATCTTGACAGGAGAAACAGTTGTCGTGGGTTTAATAGAATGTTTTTGAAGCTGAAACATGTCGAATACAACAACAGAAATCAATCAAAATCTAAAAAATCCATGGAAAAGATGGTATCTTTAAGCTGAAACAGAACATGTGGGAATTAAAAGAGCATAAATTGGAATCATAGGGCACCAAGGAATGAAATCAAGGAAAATAAAAAACCATTGACTGGTCAGAAAGTAGAAGATTGGGTTTGGCATGGCAATAGCCAATAGGGGAAAACCAAGCTGCAAGGGGTGGGCTTAGATTTATTTTATTTTAATAATAATGCGGAGTTGGTCTTACTCTAGG
Source organism: Excoecaria agallocha (assembly GCA_037975025.1). Lineage (NCBI taxonomy): Eukaryota > Viridiplantae > Streptophyta > Magnoliopsida > Malpighiales > Euphorbiaceae > Excoecaria > Excoecaria agallocha. The sequence continues at coordinate 83,144,048 of CM075806.1, forward strand.
GATAGCGTTCATATGTTGAGGAAAATATCTGAGTGGGTCCAGCTAACACATCTACCATTTTTAATTTCTTCGGCGTTTTAGCTTCTGAGACTAAAGAAGCATCTAAATATTTGAAGAATGGTCACACAACAAGAAACAATCTGTTTCATTATAAGAATTTATGCACCCAAACAAACAAAACCTAACGTAACTGCAATACTGAAAACTTGAATTTTTGCCAAGAGAATACCGGAATTTATTGGTCAAAACATACTTGGAATTGATTAAATTTTAACTCAACTGAATTATTCATCTATAAAAATATGATTTTGATTAATTCGATTCATTAATTACTCGTTTATAATTCAATTTGTTTGATTAATAAAGTTGTACGATTGATTATGTGACTTATATTCGATTTTAATTTATTCATGTTCTATTTATATTATATGTGGTTTCGTAATTTTGTTATATAATGCGAATATAAATACATTTTTTTATAAAAATAAATATAATTATTTTTATGTGTTATACAGGCATAATATTTTTTATGAAATTCTTGAAAATAAAAAATAATATTATAAATTTTGATCTGCTCAATAATAATAATAATAATTCAGAGGTTGAGATTGAGAAAATTACAGAAAGAACCCTGAATGATAGTTTACCTCTTAACATAGAAATGTTAATGGTGCGTTAACGAGAAATTTATAGTTCCAACACACCCAACCTATCGTGGTTTATGCATTATAGGTTAATCGAATCGACAAAGGAATCTTCATGAAAATATGCGAAATTCAATTTCTTGCAGGTGGATTTCCCTCCACCTAATAACCATTTCTTGATGAACTTAACTTCTTGTTTTCCAAGAAGATTTAACATTAATCACTTTCTTCCTCTCTGTCTTAACATGCTGCTTCCCAGTGCTGCGTCATCATAGCTAATGAGCTCAAGGTCTAAGCCCAAATATTCTTTTTTTTTTTTGTTAATAGGTCAAAAAAAAAAAGGAAAACTGAAAAGATGTACTTTAAGGGCTCAAATGAGCTAAAAATTAAAATGGAAGTGCTTAATTGAATAAAATAAAAAAGTTCAAATATGCAATTTTATTGAATTAAATAGCCACTATAATTTTATCCTTTTACAAACACTAGCATAGCGTAGTAGTAAAAGATATCTGAAAAGTACCGTTGGAAAAAGTAAAAGAAAACAGAGTAAACAAATCCTATTCTGACTACGAAGTAGGAACAACAATCCTTCAAAACAGTACCCTAACCTATATATACTTCCTTCTACACAACCACAGCCATGCCTAATAATCTGAAAGTTCGTTGGGGCTCGTAACCCAACCTTGTATTCTTCACAATCAATGGCCAAAAGAAGAGAATGGCTACCGCTTACCGCTCGATCTTTATCTTCGACCGAATTTTTCCCTACTGCCATTGCCGATTATGCAAAAGTTTTTTCTCTTTGTAAAAAGCCTCCGCATTCTCTTGCAATTCTTGTCAGGAAACAGCTCTCTCGCTTGAATTGGAAGATAGAGTTTATGTATGATCGGAAAAACTCTTTTCGATATCGATACACATCCCCTACTGATGGCAAAATTTATCTTTCTCTTCACCTGCTTTGCAATGATCTCATCAGTGGAAATTGTGGCTTTGTTTGTTCTGATTCTGATCAGAGGCGCACAAGGAAAAGGAAGAAGAGGGAAGATGAAGAAGATGATGACGACGACGACGATTTCCCAGTGTCATTATCGTCTGAGGTTACTGAAGGTGAGCGGCAAGAAGAAGAAGAGTGTGATCAAACCACTAGAGTCAAACAGGCTAATTACTTTAATCCAACTCTGCAACCTGTAAATTCCCCCAAGAATCAGAATCGTCTTTGCATTTTGTCTAGTTCTTCTGAACATGAGGGACCAGAAGAGAAGTGTGGTCAAACCATTAGAGTTAAACAGGCTAATTCCTTGAATTCAACTCTGCAGCCTGTAAATTCCTTGAGGATTCGGAATCGATTTAGCAGTTTGTCTAGTTTGATAGACAATAATGTGGTGATGGAAGGTGAGAGAGTGCACTACAGAGCTACTAAGAATCGGTCTGAATTGATGGGGTGGATTACTCGTCATGGAATCTTGTGTGGTTGTTGTCGGAACATTCTTCCCCTCACTGAATTTGAATCTCATGCTGGTAGTACTAAGCATCGGCCAGCTGCTAATATTATCTTGGAAGATGGCAGGTCAATCTCTGATTGCCAGACACAACTTTCAATTAAAGGTAAGGTTCTGAAGCTAAATGTCTCAAGTATTTTGAAGAGTGAAGGTAAGATTCTGAAGCCGAATATCATTGGTCAGCCTAACACTAATTCAAAGAAGAAAAAGAAGAAGCAGAAGAAGAGTGATAGTGAAAAAGAGGAGGGTAGCGATTATGTGTGTTCTGTTTGTCTCGAGGGAGGTGATTTGATTTTGTGCGATGAGTGTCCATCAGCATTTCATAAAATTTGCCTTGGGATAAAGGATCTTCCTTCGGACCACTGGTATTGTCCCTTCTGCTGCTGCGACTATTGCGGCTGCAGGAAATTAAGCCATCTGAAGAAGGAAAATAAGATTCTTCGCTGCGAGCAATGCCCACGAAAGATCCATTTAAGGTGCGCAGAGGATAGAGGAATGCTGAAATTGAAGGAAAATTCTAACTGGTTTTGCAGTGACAAGTGTGAAAATATATATTGTGGGCTGCAGAATCTCTTAGGAAAACCAATTGTAGTAGGGGAAGATAACCTAACTTGGACATTATTGAAAGGGAGGAAGTCTGACAGTTTCTAGAATAACAAACTTGGTTTGGCTCTAGAGATGCTGCATAAGTGTTTTGAACCAGTTGAAGAATTCTTCACTGGAAGAGATCTGGTTGAAGATGTAATTCTTAGCAGAGAATGTGATCTTAATAGGATGAATTTCCGGAGATTCTACACTGTCCTTCTACACAAGGGTGATGAAGCAATATCTGTTGCAAGTTTGAGAGTTTCTGGAGATAAAGTGGCAGAATTACCGTTAGTTGCTACTGGATTTCAGCATCGGAGACGAGGCATGTGCAAAAAATTGATTGATGAGCTTGAAAAGCAACTCATTGACATGGGTGTGGAGAAACTAGTTTTGCCTTCGGCCTCTACAACTGTGCAGACATGGACTGATAGTTTTGGGTTCTCATTGATGACAGATTCTGATAAAAAACAATATTTAGATTACAATTTGCTTTATTTTCAAGGAACTGTTATGTGTCACAAGTTGCTCAGAAAGATGTAGTTAGGCTTGGATTCTGATGAACTCCATGTTAAACATTCTTGTATATATCTATTTTTTAAGCTTACTAAATTTTTGTGAAAACAAGAAGACTTGTATATTTGGAAGAACCGTATTTTCTCACATATGATGTGTTCAGTTGATAAAAGAACGCTTCTGCTTTAAATAATTCTATCATTTAGTTAAATATCCAAAATTAGTGCAGAAGGGAGGGCTAACTCAAATATGTAGTCATTGAAATGGCCATGGAATTTCTTGGGATAACCTGATTAAGATTTGAGACACTTTGTAGGTCAGTTTGATAGGAGGAAAATTTGGCTTCAGAGACAATTTTGAATTAGATATTAAATCTGCTGTAGGCTATGTTTCTGGCCACAGTTTAAGTACACGAAGTAATGCTACGTAAACAGACAAGCTAATTAATTGGGATTTTCACAGGGAAAACTAGATTATTTCACATATGAAAATAATAATAAAAATACATATACGTAAATTAAGAGCTGCGGTGAAAGAGTTGTCTAGAATCACAAATGTAAAAATATAAAACAACTAGACCGCGCAACAGGCATGCAAAAAAAAAAGGTTGAAATAAATAATCATATTCACCAAGTTATGCAGTAAAGTATGGTACGCGAATTGCTCAAGCTTCCGGAACAAAATGGATGCAAACTACAGATGTTCAATCACTCCAGTTATCCTCATCCTCAGCAGTCCCTCCATCCTGCATTTCAAATTTTGAACATCCAAAGCTCAGTTCGAAAAAAGTTGTCTGCAGCCTAAACTCTATTTGCTTGGAGAACAAAATCAAGTTGGAACTACATTTAACAAGTCTATGTGAATGAAAAGAGGGTCTACCATCTCATGGGAAATCAATTTGGGTGGAGACCAGACCAGAATTTGTCTATCATTGCCACCTGTGTATATTTCCTGTGACAGGAACAAAGTTCTCCATAAGTTGCAACAAGATCATTAAGTCATCCATTATAAATTCAAGGCATGAGGATTTCTTTCCTCCTTTCCAACTTCTTATGATACTATTTAACAACCCTATTTCCAGCCACACAAACAAAACCTAAGAAACCACACCGGCATTTCCTTGCCTTCATATGAATATTACTTGGACTTTGGGAAACAATCTAAAAGTAGCTATAAGAGAATTTATCATGATATTGAGTCTGTGCATGATATTTACAAATTCTTTAGACTAATGTTTAGTAATTCATGTGCAGCATCTCTAAACCTGAAGGTATTGACAGTGTAATAGATACGATGCACTGTCTAGTTCATAAAGGACAACTGGAAGAACCTTTAAAGAAAAAAAAAATACGGGGTGAGGATTGGACCTGATTCTGTGAATTGAACCAGCAACAATTCACGCTTTCATAATGGCCTCGAAATGTCATAGATGTCATACCCGACCAAATATCAAATAACTAAACAATAAAACAACAGTCAAGATTCGAATATAAATACATCCTGACGATCTATTCATAAGTAACAAATTAAATATCCAAAAAATGGTGCAAAAAGGATATTACCTTCACAACTGTCATACATGGTACAAAAACAAGGGATGAATCCTCTGTTGTGGCCAATTGGATTGCCTTGTTAGTTTGTAGGCGAACAGTTTCAAAGTTCACGAGTGTATTGCAGCCAGATTCTATATCCCACAACCTCATTCGTGAATCTGATCCTATACTCCAGAAGTCCGGAGACACAGAGAGTCAAATTATACTTGAAACAAGAAAAATTGCTCCAGGAAAAGCTTAAGCTCTCGAAGTTCATGAAATATAAATAAAGGGAAGAACTTATATGGCGGAACATACAGCAAGATAAAAAGGAGTCGTAGAAAATTTTAATTGCCTCAATCCAAGCTCCATAAAGAAAGACCTTAAGCTTATCCTAGTATTTTTCTTCCAATTAAAAACGGCACTATCCTAATAATTCTCTTCCAACTGCACCTAGTTCAGTCAGATGCCTTCTGCTTCGACTCTGCAACCAGTTTCTTCTGTAAACCATTACAAGGAAATCTGAACAATGCATAGTATTTAAAGTACACCAAAAGATTCAAGGTGATGGAACACTGATATGGGTATCCTCCAGACAATAACAATCTTCTTGACTTTTATGACTTTCTTAACATCAATATATAAGTTAATGAGCATTTGAGTTTGGTCTCCAGCAGTATTTCACCAATTTTCAAACTCCTCATTCATTAACACAAAAATAACAATTTATGATAAATATGTACAAGCTACCTTGTGCTCATTTTCTTCATATCAAATGTATAATCTTAGTCTCAGAAAATAATGGCAACACCAGATGGTGAAAATAATAACTCAACCTGCACTCAAAAGATACATTCCATCTTCAGTTACTTTTAGACCAGTAATGGCACCATAATGGGCAGTGGCACGATCCTGACCAGTCAACAGCCCTGGATGTAATCTCTGCCTAACAGGACCCTTGGCTGAAGTTCGACCAGGAAAAGACTGCTTTAATCCATTCCCACCAGCTGTTTTCTTTTGGTGTGCCCGTGATTTTGAAGATGAATTTTGTCCAGCTGATAAGTTCTTTGGCATTGAAACCTGAATGTCATTAAGATATTAAAAAAATGATAACAAAAATGTAAGTCAGTTGACAGGATGGGGTGGGGCATTGGGTTGGGATAATCAAAAGCTAGAACTTATGTGAGAAGTAAGGTTTAAATGTTGATAGCCTAGAGTCATGGAATTATTATGTTTCAGTGCTCCAAATATTACATGAACTATTTTAACCAAATTATGATGATCCGATACATTTTAAGTAACCAAACTGGTGGGCGCAATAAATAGAATTCAGGAACTTAGTAAAGGTTACTATGAAGAAGTTCATAGATAACAATTTTTTTGTGACATCAATCTAAGTGCACATAACAAGTAACTCTGCATTGGTGCACATTAATTGCACACAAGATTTGAATATGGGAAACAAATAAGAATTTTCTTGAAAGAAAGAAGAAAAATTCACAATCAAGAGACCTTATTTGAGGCAGAGCGTGAAAGTACTGGCGGCCGTCTTCCAAGTTGAGACTGAGACTGATCTAAGACACGAAAACATCCAGCACGCCTAATATCCCAAAAACGTATGGCACCATCACATCCCCCGGTAACCAAAACCCACTCACTTGAAGTGGACCATTCCAGTGTCATAACACCATCTGCCATCAAAAGAAATAGCACTTTTACTATATCACAGTTTACTTATTTGCAACAAAATAAAGATACTCCATACTGAGGGGAAAAGAATCAAGAGACAGCAGATAAGTATGTGACGCAATGGTCCACCTATGAAAAAGCATTGCATAATAAACTTATGAAAAGCTTCAACTACTAATTGCACGAGGCATTTTTCAGATAAGCAGGTCGACAAAATCATGTAAATGTGAACACTAAAAACAAGAATTTACAGCGAATGAGCATACCGTGGTGACCAGAAAGTGTGTGAGCAAATGCACCAGAAGCAATATCACAAAGTCGAACCTGAACATCTTCAGTTCCTGCAGCTATCAGCATGTGAGATGTTGCCACTGGAGACATTGCAGTTTTATAAACCTTTCCAGGCATTTTAAAATTCATCACCACCTGTAATATTTTCAAAGCAAAAACAGTTAAATACAAAACCGCCAAATTAACAAACACAATTCTTCAAGAAAACACAAAAAACCACCATAAACATACATGAGTGGAATTAGTATCCCAAACTTTTATATAATGGTCATAAGAAGCAGTGATGAATAGCCCTGTGTCTACAGGATACCAAATAGCAGAGGATACAGCATATTGATGCCCATTCTCGTGTTTCCTATCAACAACAAATAAGGACTTGTGCTTATCAATAACTCCTCCTGCTTCATAATCTGTCCGCCGTTGAACATCAAAAACAGCAGCAGATGCATCTGATGCACCGGATAACAAATATCTCCCCTCTGTCAAATCAACCTGATTTTATCATCAGAACAGAGTAATTTTGCAATATTTAAAGCTCCTAAAACACGAAGCATCTTCAAATTTAACAGATTATGTACCTGAAGAGAGTTTATGGCGCCTCTATGAGGGGAGACAATGTCTTTGTAATTAGAAAGTTGGAGATTCGCGATCCGGCTGGCTCTAACCCGATTCTTGAAGGAATTAGGGCGGGTTTTGCCCGCTTCTCTGCTTCTAATTTCCCTCCACATTTTCGAGGCATCTTTAGCCTCAAAAATACAGGGCGTATATTCTTCTGGTCGAATTTAAAGCTTGCTTCGGATAAAGTATGTTGAAACTAAGGTATAATTAAGCTAAACATTAGGTTGTGATGCGATTTTAGGGATATAATCAAGATAGCTCCCGTTTACTTTCAGCTTCTGGTTCAACTTGTACGGTTCTGCTTGTTTTTCCGTAATCTCGTAAAACGGTTGACGAATTAGCGATGGGCCCAAACATGCTACAAATAAGTCCAGCCCATTTAAAGTTGGGCCTTTTCCAGAAATTATGGTTAGTCTTCCCTTCACAAATAAATCTCTCTTTAAAAAAAAAAAGATATTTTCAATTAAGTGTTCACCAATAATTATTATTATTTTAATTATATACTTACTACTTGTTCAATTCTCAGAAGTAATATCTAAAATTTATCTTTTCACCCAACTTTCTTATTAATCACTCCTTAATTTGAAATGATAAAATAATAAAATATTACAGCAACGAATAATGGATTTCTTAATTTTGATGAAATATAAAAAATGAACATTTATTTATGAAGATGGAGCCATACATATCAAAAGATTTTCGTAAATTGATTTTATGAGCTTATTTTCTCTTACTCTTGCCTATAAGGATTTAGGACCTGCTTCGAATAAAATAATTAGAATTGTGAAATTCATTTAGAAATGAATTTTACATGAAATTTATTTGTAAATAAATTATTATACTTAAAATAAAATAATCAATATATAGAATTGAAAATAAATTTTTTAATTTTATACTTGAAATAAATAAATTCATTTCTAATTTATTTTCTAAAATATCCTCATTATCAATTCAGTACATACAAAAAATTTAATATAATATTATATTCATAGAAATTATACCAAGTAAAATACTAATTAACTATTCTAATTAATTTTATATAAAAAAATAATTCACAAAATATAAAAGTAAAAGAGAATAATGACTCGGTAAAATTAATTAAGAAATTGAAAAAAAAGGAGAATAACAATTGTTTAAAATACAAATATGATTGAGAAATTGATAAATAAAGGAGAAATAAAAGTTAAAAATACAGAACACATATATGCTCCCTTCATTTTCTTTTAGGTGTCACTTTTAAGTAAAATTCAACTGCTATTTATTTGTCATTTTTAAACTTTCAATGCAATTTAATTTACTTTTTTAATTTATATATCTTTTCCAATAAAAATAGAACAAATTAAATTTGATAATTTAGTTTTAATCAAAAAATTTAATACTAAATTTAAATATATTTATTATTTTGTAATTATAGTAAAAATAATAAAAATGATAAATAAAAAAAATAGAGATAGTATAATATAATAAAGGTATTATGGATTTTCAAAACTTAACTTTTTAAAAATATGAAATTTATTTACAAAGTTCAGCTGTTTTGATGGAATTTGATAAAGGCATAATTAATTATATTGAATTTAATTCATGCAATTTATTATTTATTATTATTTTACATTCCAAGCATAAAAAGATTGAAATTACAAATGAATTTCATAATTTTATGGAATTCATTTATTCTAAGCATAATTTTAGTTTATTTAAAGATATTTTAGCAGTAGATTCAGTTCGAATATTTCAAATTGAAATACAGTCGTTGTTTCCCTCTTATATAAAAATATTCCCATAATTTAATTAGAGATTAATATTGTAAAAGGGTAATTATTGTGCATAGGATTCTGTTGGGCCGAACTCCTGGGTTTCGTTGGGTTAAAATTAAGAAAGAGAATCCACTTAATGAAAATTCAAATAGTATCAGAAACACAATCTGAAGGGAAAAGGAATGAGCACCAAACTAGATGTATAATTTGTCCCATGGGGAGTTTGGATGTGGAAGTCAACTATTAAAAACAGTACATTAGAAGGGAATTAATTGTATGGTGGGAAATTAGTATAAGTTGGTGAACTGGACAGAGAGACTCAGCTCCAATTTGTCAGAATTAAGGAGAAATATATATATAAGAAGAGGACAAAGAAAGATTTCAGAAACATAGCATTATTGCTTATTTTTCTTCTGTGTTCACTTGGAAAAGAGAAGCAAGTGATTTGGTTGTTCTTTTATGGCACCCCGTGCTTCTTTCTTTTACACTTCTTGCCTCGTAATTTCATTTTCCAGAAACACCATAATCCATTTTCATAGTTTTGTAAAGTGCCTTTATTCACGGAATAAAGATGGGCCAAAAGACGTTTTGAATTGGAAGAATGCCACAATCACGTTGCATAATTTCTGCATCTTCTTCCTTTCTCCCGCCAATTTTAATTTATCTCCACTCACTTGCTTTCCTTGAATCTTTATTTTATTTATAAATAAATGTTCATTTTTTTATCGAAATTAAAAAAAAAATTATATGATCTTTCTTTTTATTAATTTACTCTTTTAAAAAATAATTAATTTATCATTTGTATTTTGAAAATTAAATTAATAAATATTGTAATGTTATTTTTAAAAATGATATTTTTCACGAATCACAGTTTCAATAGATGATCAAAGACCACGTAATCCCTCATCAGTGTCTGAAAAGTGAAAATTAACCACAAAAAAAATATATAATTTTATTTTAATGACTGTTGAATTTTGAAATTTATCCCTGCAGAAATTCATTTATTAGTTGCTTACCCTTGAAAGATTCATTTTCTTTATTTTTAATTATCCAGCACATAATGAAAGATCCACCTCAACAAATCCATGCTACTACTGAGACTTCGTTGATGCTGTGGAGATTGTATAATGCAATTATTGGAGGATTTTTATATTACATTAACACTTGCTCAATTCCTATAAAATATTCTGTGGACATTATTAAATATTGTTTCTTCTTTAATTGCCATAAAAAAAAATTGTCACAATAGTAGTTTCGAGATTTCAGTTTCATATTAAAAGCAAGACATGAATATTCATTTAGCACCATTTTGCGTATTATTATTATTATTATTTATTTTAAATCCAAATCTGCACAGTAGATCGTCATGTCTCATCATTTTGAAAGCTACTGGCTAGCTTTAGTACTTATAAGCATTCAGCAGATTTTTATTTTAAAATTTATTTAATTATTCGAAATATGATAATTTTATTTTTGAATATATTTTTTATTTTTAAATTATTCAACATAAAATTTTATTATTATATTGTTTAATTGAACTTATTAAAATGAATATATTTTATTTATAATACACTGACAACAGGAGATTGGTTACCGAGATCAAAACAAAATAATACTGTTTTAAATAATTTAAAAATAAAAAATTAAGAGTAAAATTAATCCATTTAAAAAAAATTAAGGTGCCGAAGATCATTGACAAATTAAATTAAAGTCAGCCATATATCTTTTGAGAAAAGTTAAAGTTATTGACAAATTAAATTAATTTCAATCATTTTATCTTTATTTTAACCATCAAAATAAAAGTAAAAAGATCTTTATTTCTTTCAATCCCTGTTATTTCTTTTTCTTCTTCAATGTTTAAATTCGAACAAAACTTTCACCCATTTCATTTTAACTTATAACATTAGCAGTTGATCCATGTATGATAACTGTTCACCGGAAAACAAATAATACTAGTAGATTTTCAGGTAATTAATTTGAAAATAAAAAGTTTCACTTAGAGTGGACAAAATCTATCTTAATATAAAAATTTATGTACAGCTGCATTAAATTAATTAAGCCATTAATTTTAAATAATATCTTATAATTAATGGACCTGTAATTATAATTGACATTTAATAGTGGTAATATTTAGATATAAGTTGGAAGTAGTTGGATTATGAGTAGTAATTTATTACCAGTATCATTTTGAGAGTAGATATAGATAGATTGAATTAAATTTGATTTGGTTGAAAAATAAAATACCGAAATGCAAGAGGATTACCTAACACAGGGTAGTTTCGGAATTGCAGCATCTCTAAATTTCTTTATTCTCCAAAATATTATTGTGCCCATACAGTAGCTGTCCTCATAAAAAACAAAAATACGCATACAAAATTAATATTTAAGATTCAAAACAAGAAAAATTCAAGTTTTAAAAAAAAGAAAATCTATGTGCACCTGTTACCCCTCCTGTAACCACCATTGCCCCGCAAGCTTCGTTTCCTTTGGCCCATACCCACACACGGATCCACTCTTTGTGTGGTGATTGGTGGAGTCTGCTTTAAACAATTCCCTGCTACCTTTTCTTATAAGCAGCTTATTTTAGTTTGTTAACTTTGTTTCATCTTCAAAATCATAAAAATATACACATAAATATTGCTGGAAGTGAGAAGCTTCCTTGGAGCAGTAGCTTTCAATGGATGCTGAAAATTAATTATCTGGGTTCTGTTTTTTTTTTTTCGGTAAGTCCAAAGCTCTGCTCTCTTGTATGTCTCGTCTCTTTCATCTCCTGAGGCCTGCGGGTATATTTGTTTTTACTCATTTTGTATTCATTTGACTCCTTCTTGTTCCTCTCTTTAGAAACTTTCCCTTTATCCCTTAGGTTTTTGCTTCGTTTTTCTTTTATCTACAATTTTTTGATTATTTGTTATTTTTGAAACCTCTGTGGGTTTCCCTTTATTGGCTTTGGATTTTGGGTTAAATGCGTCTCTGTTGTTAGCTACGTTGTATGCTGAATTGCTGATCTAACTGCTGCTAAATGGCATTTGTACGGCTCCTTTTCGAATGGTAGTGTAAAAAGGAGGCTCTACTCCGGGCCTTTTAAGGTTATCTTCTTTTCTGGTATATTAAATGTGAAAATGGGCATAGGAAGTAGTGAAATAGTTCTTTGCGTAACATTGACGAATTTAATGGGCTACTACAGTTCTAATTAATCTTCTTTGGTATTTGCTCAAATGTGCTTTGTTTGTTGTCTGCTAATGAGTTGGTTTCTAGTTTCATGTTACCCAGATGAAAAATCCACTCAAGGGTTACCGTCTCTAATTTAACGCGTATAAATCCAAATTCTGTCGTTGCTTTCTGGACAAGATGTTGTGTGCTTGCTCTGGGGAGCAATTCAAATTCGAAGAGGCACCGCAGTCGCCGGAGTCACTGGCCACTAGGGACTTCTCAGCAAGTGGCCTTTCATCTAGAACTGCTGGAGAATGGGACTCTAAACTCGAGGATATTCAAGTGGATGAAGCTGAATCCACTCTCAAAGAAGCTCTCTCATTGAACTACGAGGTAGGTTGATATTCCTCTTTTGAATAAATTTCACCAGTTTAACTATCTTGACAGTTTGTTGGTTTTTGTTACTTTTTTCTTTTTTTTTTTTTATTAGCTCTTTGATCTGAATGTTTATGCTTTCATGATTTATAGGAAGCCCGGGCATTGCTGGGTAGACTGGAATTCAATAAAGGGAATTTTGATGCTGCACTTCAGGTATTCCAGGGTATAGATATTAGAAGTTTAGCACCTCAAATGGTTAGAGCCATTGCTGAGAGAACCCGGCTGAGAAAGTCTCGTGGCAAAGGTGGTGATATTGTGCCTTCCAATGTCATGTCCATGCATTCAGTAAGTCTGCTTGCTGAAGCAATCTTACTTGAAGCAAAATCACTAGAGGAACTTGGGCGTTACGGAGGTATGATAATATTTGCTTCCACTAGTTTCAGTTGCCATTTATGCCATGCTGGAGTGTTTGTATAGAATTTGGTGGAATTCAATTTTGAAACTTATTTCCAAATCTCTGAATTGCATTTATTTTTTCTCCTTTTCCTTTTGACTGATTAAATATGCACTTTTAAGACATTCAATTTGTCCTCTCTCGTTTGGGTAATATGCAATTGGTTTATGACATTAGAATGGGATTGATCTGGTTTTAACTGAAGGATATTTTATTTTCTTTTTGGTCATTTTAAAAGTTAAAGCCCAATCCTAATTCATTTTCTATTCATCAGAGGCTGCAAAGAAGTGCAGAATTAGCTTGGACATGGTTGACTCAGCATTACCTAATGGTATGCCTGAAGGCATTGGTGAAGATTGCAAATTGGAAGAGATGTTTCACAAAGCTCTGGAGTTGCTACCTGTATTGTGTATAAAGGCAGGTTTGCTTGACGAAGCTATCACTGCATATCGTCGAGCTTTAATCAAGCCATGGAATTTAGGTCCACAAAGGTTGGCTGGGGTGCAAAAGGACTTAGCTTCCATTTTACTCTATGGTGCTGTTGAAGCAAAACTTCCCCTACACTTACAAGCATGTGGTCCAGCTATGGTCACCAGTAGTACAGAGGAAGCAATCCTTTTGTTGTTGGTACTTATGAACAAGGTCGCTTATGGGGAAATCAAATGGGATCACGAAATCATGGATCATCTGACTTATGCACTCTCAATTGTAGGGAAGTTTGAGTTGTTAGCAGAGTATGTGGAACTGGCTCTGCCAGGTGTCTATAATCGAGCTGATAGGTGGTACTTTCTCGCTCTTTGTTACGGTGCTGCCGGCCAGAGTAAAGCAGCTCTAAACCTGTTAAAGAAAGTTTCTGGTTTTTCAGAATCAAATTGCAACCCTCATATCCCTTCCTTTTTGTTGGGAGCAAAATTGTGTTCCCAAGATCCTAAGCATTCTTATGAAGGCATTAATTTTGCCCATAAAGTGATTAAGTTGGTTAATAATCAGAATCAACATTTTATAGGTGAAGCCCATAAATTTCTCGGTGTTTGTTATGGGAATGCAGCGAGAATTTGTTTGTCTGACTCTGAAAGAACGCTCCTGCAGAGAGAATCTTTGAATGCTCTAAACCATGCTGCTCTTAATAGGCAGGAAGATCCAGAAGCAATGTATAGCCTTGCATTCGAAAACATGCTACAAAGGAATATAGATACAGCTTTCGATAATTCAATGACCTATGCTGAAACTGTAAATGGTAACTCAGTGAAAGGTTGGAAGTTGTTGTCCCTTGTTGTTTCTGCCCAGCAGCGTTTCCGGGATGCTGAAGTAGTTATTGAATTTGCCTTGGATGAGGCTGAGAGAACAGATCAGTTTGAACTTCTTAGATTGAAGGCCGTGCTTCAAATTGCTCAGGAGCAGCCCAAGCAGGCAATTGAAACATACCGACTTTTGTTGTCCCTTATTCAAGAGCAGAGAGATCTTCAAGCCAATAACCCTGATCATGCATATATCTTTGAATCTGAGGTGAATATTCATCAAAACTCCTATGATCTGTCACGTTACTAAATAACTCTGTTGTGATGTTTAAAGATGAGTTCTTTTCAATCTCAGAAATACAAACTGTTCAAAAATTGAGGTAGTAATATATTTTAACTAGCCACATAATATGTTTGTGGTGTAACGTGATACAAGAAAAGGTAGATAAAATCATCATGATTCAACCTTGACTTAAACATGCAGAACATTCATAAATACTAGGACATGACCATTAAAACCAGATATGTATACAGTTTTGTATCAGTATAGTAGCTCCAACTAAAGTCTCTTCATGGACAATTTGATGTAGTTCATCTTCTGATTCATTAATGCACTTTGTGCTCTTCCTTGGAAATTTGTGAACATGCTCTATGGCCAGTTAATTCAATGTTCAGCCAAAGTATGCTAAATTTTATCCTTTCTTCCAGGTGCTAGCACAGCGAGACTTGGAACTGTCAGCATGGCAAGATTTGGCTACCATTTATACAAAACTGGGTTTATGGCCCGACGCAAGAATCTGCTTGGATAAAGCCAAGCTGATGAACTTCCATTCTCCCAGAAGTTGGCATACCACAGGTGTGAATATTCTTGACAAAATAGTCCTCAGGACTTGACTTCTCTTAATGCATCTTGCAATGATTGACCAATAAAACAGTAATTTAAAACTATAACAACAATTTTGCAGGAGTGTTGTTTAAAGCTCAATCGCTATACAAAGAGGCTCTAGTTGCTTTCTCAATCTCATTGTCAATTGAACCAGATTACGTTCCTAGTATTGTCTCAACGGCAGAAGCACTAATGAAACTTGGAAATGAGTCATTTCCAAGTGCGAGGAGCTTTTTAATGAATGCTCTGCGCTTAGATCCTACAAATCATGAGGCATGGTTGAACCTTGGTTTGATTTCGAAAATGGAAGGTTCATTACAACAAGCTGCAGATTTTTTCCAAGCTGCATATGAGCTCAAGATGTCAGGTGCTGTACAGAACTTTGCATGATACTGGTTTGCAATTATTTTAAGCAGAAAAATTCTTGAAGCAGGCTCTTATGAATTATTTATCATCAACGGTGATGATTCAGCTGTATAGCAAATGTTTGTAGCTTTCAGTTACTTGTTGATATAAAATGAGAGCAATCCATTTATTTGGTGTTGTTGAAAGTTTACAATGGTCATGGGCTTTAACGGAGTTGAGGATAAATCCATAATTCTTTGCGAACAAGTAATTTCTTTTGAATGCTTTTTATTGGAGTTTCATCGTACTGTCAAATCCAAGATTTAATTTATTTTTTTCTTCTTTAAGACGCTTGTTTTTTGAAAAGTTTTCTCGGTTATCAATGGCAATAATGATTAGTTCCACTATTGGAAAAATGGAAAGGATTCATTCTCTACGTATCCATCTGATGAAACTTTTATATATATATAAATGAAAAGAGGTGAGCAAAGCTCACAAAAAAGCATAACTAACGGACATGAAAGATACCAAAAAAAAGAGAGCATATAAAAATATAGGCACTAAAGGACTGGGTTTCGGTTTGGATTTGGTCACCGCGGCTTTTCACAAAGCGGTTGTGATCTAACTTTAAAGTTATTGTTAAACGGTGGTTGATTGAGTTATAAATGAATTCGAATAATAAATAAAATAGTTCAATTTATTATATTATTATTTTTTAATTATTTCATTAAAAATAAAAAAATTATAAAACAATTAAATCTCATAAAATCGTATTAATAACATAAAAAAATATTTCAGATTGTGTAAAAAAAATATTTCAAATTATTAATGGATCGGATTGAATTAAGTTCGTGGATGAAACAAAAAATTGCGACCATTATATAAAAATAGATATACATAGCCGACAAGAGAAAGATTGAACGAAGTCCAGCCATTTGAACAAGTCCAAATAAAGAGACATTAAAATTACCAAGCATGAAGAGAATTACACATATAATATTCTAAGCAGGCTGTATAACGTTTAATTGAGAAGCGCCAATTCTTACAACACCAATAGAAAACCAGAAACAAGAAAACAATAAAAGGAAAAGAATTTTTTTATGAACTTGATCAAGAAAGTCCCAAGAACAGATCAACCTTATTATTCGTTGCCCTGGACAAGAACCTCATACAAATGGGAGGTTTAACCCCAACAAGAGCAAGAATTGAGCTAGGCAGAACCCAAATTCCATCTCCACATATCAAACCAGAAGCAACAGCCGGTGCAAAAGCATCAGCCTTGGCCCTGTTCATCTTCTGCCAAATGAACAAAATCAAGCTCCCAACACACATATCAATGGCAAAATATGGCCCCAAATAGAAAGGTATAGCCATAGCCATTGGAAGTGGAATAAACCTCCCCCATTTCTTGCCCAATCTATCCCTAATTATGTTTATAAAAACTGCTGCACCAAAGAAGCAATAGCAAAGCAAAATGCAATTCTTTGGCAACGATTGGAAGCCATCCACACCAAGAATAGCCATACCGCGATAAACCACAGCATAAGGGACAGGATATGAGCTATCAGGGAGACCAAGATCATGAAATGCCCTGTAGAATAGCCAAAATACACAAGGAGAAATTACACAGCCCATTGCTATACCGATCACTTGGCTCACAAACATGGACCTTGGTGAAGCTAGAGTAAGATACCCTGTCTTGAAATCTTGCATTAGATCAGAAGCTGTGGAGACTATATTCATCATCACTCCACAAGCTGCTAGTCCTGCTAAAACTCCACCATGGGAAGCTCCAGCCCATGCACCGATGGTGAAAATAGCAAGCTTTCCATAGGTGGAAGCTAAAGACCAATCTGTTAGGCCGCACCCATATGCATTACAGAAGGCTAAAGTTGGGGCAAAAATGTAGATGACTATCACATGATACCATTTTAGCTGAGTAAATATGTGTGGGATAACAGCTGTCGAAATGGCAGCAATGGTTACATAACCTGCAGCAGCAAACCATGTTGGGATTTGATCTTTGAGAAAGAGTTGGGTCCGGCGCTGATCATCAAAAGAAAGCTTCTCTATATTCGGAGAAGGGCTATCTGCTACATGGAGTTCTATTGTTCTGTTTCCTTTGGTTCGGAATCGAAGGTACAGGCTTCTCAAAGTTTGGCTTAGCACCTTGGCAAAGTTGTATAAACCATCGCCAAGGATTATGGCAATGGCTATAAACACCTGAAAAATTAACATAATTAGAGCTAAAAGTAGCAGGGGAACATGCGTATAAGTTGCATAAGTAAGCTCGCCTTGTAACCCTGAAGACCCTGTAAGCTTTTTGAACTTAGTTCCGCACTATACCAATCTCCTTTTTTAGTATCTATCAGAGGCCACATCAGTCCCCAAGAAAGAATTCCTCCTAATAGTAGTGATATGTTTATGATATGAGGGCAAATCATTCCTACTCCCACATAGGTTGACTGGAAATCGAAGTAAAACCTGCAATGCAAAAGCTATGTAATATGGACTCAAGAAAGTGGGTAATTCTTGACTGGAAAACAAAGCATATTACTTACATGTTTTCTTTAGCTGTGAGACCGAATGTGGGGAAGTTTTTAAATCCACAATACTCATCATTAGCTTGGAAGAACCATTGGAAGAAAGCCCACAAGAAGCTGAAGGAGAAGAATTTCCCCAATTCTCGTACTTGTTTCCTAACAAGAGCAGAACAGCCATAATAAATTAGTAAGTTGAAGGAAAATTTTCTCGTGACATAAGCAGTAACTTACTTAGCCAGCTTCGCTCCTGCAGGGGTGTGGAAACTATTGATCAGGTGAGCAGTGGCAGTGCCACTTGGGTATGTCAGCTTGAAGTCTATGATCATGATCTGAAACCAAGTACTAACTATTTAGAAATATACAGTCCAATCCTTCACAATCATCAGTTTTTGAAACCAAGTATTAACTATTTAGAAATACACACTGAAATTCTTCACAATCATCAGTTTTTGAAATAGAGTGTGTGTGTACCTTGCGCAGCGGTACCACGGAGAAAAGGCCAAGGAAGCTAACAACAAAAAGAAAGCCAATCATCCATCCTAAAGATGGGTTTTTGATATTTGCTCCACTGTTATCTTCAGTTGTCTGTTGGGCAATACGATCACTCATCCCAAATAAATAACTACCAAAACCTCCTGTTTTCATATTAATATTTACAGCTTCAGATTCTAATGCAGATTAACTAAAAAGGGAAAGAGAAATATGAAAAGGAAATGAGTAGTACCACTAAAGGCAATCCCAGAAGAGGCAACTACACATGTTTGAATGACAGTGTTTTCTTGCCTGGTAAAAGGCTGTTTCAAGAAACCAGATTTCTCAAGCATCTTAGTCCAAGTTCTGACAAAGAAGAAACCCAATAGACCAGCAGAGACATTGAGTGAAGGGATGATCCCAGTTGTAAGATTGAGCTTCATAACTATGAAACTGAACAGAACGCTCAAAACAAAGCTGACCCCAAAAGCCCTCCATGTTAGCTGCTCTCTCCATGATGGTACCCTTTGGCTTTCAAATATCTGCTCGACTGATAACTCTCCTTTTCCTGTTTCTTCTTCTTCTCCTATTTCTCTTGGCTTCTCTGCATGTTCTATGTCTAAAGTATGCTTTCTTTCTTCTCCTTCTTCTTCTAATCTACAATTGCCATTGTTCATTTTTTCCATGACAAAGTATGGACTCTCCTTGTGTTTTAAATTTAGTTGTTGTGTGAAGTTGGAATCTTAGCATGTTAATCGGTAGAGTAGAGGATGGCTTTATATTGGCGTTGGTTTTAATCTATTAGTATTGATAATCCAAGGGAAAAATAACAATTTGATCTATGAGAGTGGTGAAATGGGGACAAATTAATGATCCTGACTCCAACGGAGTTGGAACGTTACGTCCATGCAGATGGAGGTTGTAGAATTTCGTCAGTTTAATTACGACGGACATGTCTTATTATTCGATAATTTCTTCCACTCACTGTCACTCACACGTTAAGGGCCCCTCGTGTATGGATTCTGCAAATCGAATTGAAATGGAAAAAAGGCCAAAAGTGCAACTTGGAGTTTGAAGAAAAAAAAACAATTAATTTCTTAATATTTATTTTGATGTAATATTATCCTGAAATTTATAAATTAGAGCAATATCAACTCAAAATTTAATTATATATTATTTTTACTAATTTTTTATCAATTAAATGCTGATGTGTTATTGAAATTAACACGTGATAAGCCAACTATCCGACTTTATATGGCAAAAAAAAGTCATTTGAAAAGATTGAAGGTGAAAAAACTCTTAAATTATTTCAAAAAGAGCTCGTGACACGTTAGATTTTATATGGCAAAAAAAGTGTCATGTAACAAAGAGGAAGGTGTAAAAAAGCTTTCAAATTATTCTAAAAAGAACAATTTATCCCCTAAATTTTGCAAATTGGGATAATTTAACTTTTGTTAAAGCATTACAATTATGCTACATCAGCAGTCAATTGAGAAAAAATTATTCTCGACATGTATTTTTTCTTCAGTTTCACAAACAGAAAATTTATCCCCTAAAATTTGCAAATTGAGGCAATTTACCCTATTTTACATAAATATAGTATTGTCTTTTTGTCAAAAATCTCACTTGCCATAGCATATGGCTGCAGAGCTGCAAAGGTGTCCGATGAAAGAGAAGCAAGAATCAGCTCCAATGAAACCAAGGATGTCTTTGAAATAGCATTAGCAAAGGGTTTGGAGTTACCTCTTAAGACGGCCAACAAATAAGTAGCAACCACCTTCATCTCTGCCTGATCCATTTTGAGCATGCAGATAATTCATTAGGCAAAAGTTTGCGAAACTGAAAAAAAAAAAAAAAAACAAGCGTAGATAACAAATATTAGAAAGTTAATTGTTACTTTTATCAAAATTCAGGAAATGAATTGCACTTTCAACCAATAAAAAATTATCCTCCACTTTTATATTATTTCAATTTATATGGCCTATTTGGTTTCTTATACGATTATTTTAATTTATTTGTTGAATACAGTACTATTTTTGAAATTAAAAAACTAAACCGACGGTACCTTTTTAACTTTATATACTTTTATATAATTACTTAATTTAATAAGTATAAATTGATTAATTATAATTATATATAATACACAGATGGTTTATTATAATAACGTAAAATATGAACTATTGAATTTTAAATTTATTATAAAATGATTGTCCGACTAAATTAATACAAATATTAATATTCTACAATTTATTGTTTGGAAATTATTAGATTTTATTGTAATTTTACTGTTCAAGATATGTGTAATAGCACAAAAAATAAAAGTCCAAAATTTAAAAATAAAATAAAATAATCAAAATAATTTTGATTTGTTTTGAACTTTAATAAAAAGTTCGATCGAGAACAAATTTCAGACTCAACAAATTGATTACACAATCGACCCAATGTATGCGTGCTTGACAAAATCGTTCAGCTAATTAAGCATTTCGAGATTGAGCAACTCAGACGCCTCCACATCAGTCCTTATTTTTGCATTTTCATCCTCTCCATTTTGGAGAAAAATGAAAGTGGAGAAATTATCTTCTTTTACTTTTGTTTCCATCCCCCATTTTTTGTCCAAATAAGAGAGAACAAATTACATTTCTTCCACTCCACCCTTCATTACTCTCAATTTCTTCTAAACGAAGGCTCAGCTCTGGAACCAGGTGTGCAGCCAAAAATTTACGCAGAAGGTTGTAGGATATATTCTATTGATCTACTTAGGGTCATGTCCTTCAAGCACCCTCTTGTTTTATTATTTTTTGCATAATTTTTTTTTCTGATGAATGAATTATTTCATTTTCTGTTTGCGATTCTATTCTTGGTGCTTTTCCATGTATGTATTCAGAATATCATATTCCTTGTATTGTTTGATTTCTATGCTTAATAAATCATACAAGTAAACTTGCAGTATAAAAATAAAGATTCCAGCAAATTCTTGATCATTTTACATCATGTCTGCACTCAACTAAAGTTGCATTGTCTCCGATATTTACAAGTTCAGTGGAGAAAATTCAACAAAGATATTAACAATTTGCCTTTCTGAATGAGAGAAACCGGTTATCCAGAGATCAACAAGGGCTGAAGCCGATTACAAATACTGCACAACAGACGGGGATGACAGAAAGTTAGTTCCCAAACTACATAGTAATACCAAATACCTCATTTTAATAGCAGAACTGAACATTGGGAACTAATTGGGAGTGCCCCCTTCTTTTTATGGAAATTTGAATACTCCAATTAGTATAGTTTTCTCAATTAAGGAGGTCCTAGACATGAAGCCGTAAATCGCCAATGTCAGAATAAGAGTCCAATAGTGCTAATATCTAATTATCAGTTGACAGGGATCTTATCACCGATGTCCTTCAATCTACTAATGCTTAAATTGCTCACAACACAATGTAGCTGTCCTAAATTCCAGACTTGTGTGCATGATCGATGCATGCCACAGAAAGCAGACACCATGCAGTATTCATTTACTATTCTTTAATTCTGCAAGATAGATACTTACAATAGAATCTGCAGGTGCATAGGCAACAGGCACAAACTCAACTCATCTGCCACTGTATCAAGAGTACCAACCACCACAAAGGGCAAAACTTTCAGATTATTATTACTCAATCCAGGAGATTGATGCCTAAATAAAATTTTTAGATGCTTAGCAAGTTCCTGAGTTGGAGGGGATTGAGAAGTAGAGAAATAAAATACCTTCAGAACTGGTTCGCCTTTATTAGAATTTGCAGATTGTTTGGCCATCCCTTGTAACTGCGCTCGTGCAGCTCTGCCTGCAGCAGATTTTTCAAATTCCTCTTGCCTGCAATAAGATCACAACAGCATGAGGAAACTGTTGTAGGAGAATATGAATCCACTAACAATGTTATCAGGGTTACACAGAGCTTCTTTTATCTCTAAGGAGTTTGGATCATTATAAATAGCAGCTATGTCCTAAAATCATGAGTCGATTGACATGAACTGAGGCATGGATTACCAAAGTAAACAAGAGTAAAGCTGTTGCAGATTATAATATCCTAAACAGTTAAGCAGTTGTTGTCAAGAATATGGCATCCTTCTCATTCAGTGATTAACTAATTTCTACTAATTCATTCTAAAAAGTTCTAATTACATTAAAATGAAACTAAGATGGACGAATGTTATAACTATCTAACATTCAAACATCACAAAATCATTTTGATATTTCTTACTAATTTCTACTGGACAAATATATAAAACTACTCGCTTCAGTAAGTAAACCCCAGGAATAGTTATAATCCTCAAGTAAAAGAACACTACAGCAAAAGTATAGCGTTCACTATTAGCAACAACCACAATTGTAGTTCAGAAGATCTTGTCTTCTTGGACACTAATTGCAAATTATAGAATGAATTTCATGTCCTTTGACGAAACCAATAAGCAACCACAATTGTAGTTCAGAAGATCTTGCCATATTGGACACTAATTACAAATTATAGAATGAATTTCATGTCCTTTGAAGAAACCAATAAGCAAGCAAATCCAACCTTTCAACCGCACACCTATTCATTTGACAAGAAAATGCTGTTTCATTCAATTTCGAGAAACACTAAAGCTGCGGTGTAGATGATTCGAACAGAAATTCCTCAATACCATCTACTGATACATTAGCACGAAAGACCAAAATTTTAACTCAATTTAAGTTTGACGATAATTTGGCTCGCTCAATAAACTCGTAGCGATCCACTGTTCCTTTCGATATGATCGTGAAATTCTGAACCATAATCCAAGATGATCAATTGATAGAGGGAAAGATACGTATTAGTTACCTTTTCTGGGCAGCTTCGGCGGCTTTAGCACGAGCTTCGGCAGAGGCCAATCTCTCTTCTTCCTGTCTCTGTCGCTTGCTGCCTCCGTCGAAGCAAGCAAAACACCATAGCCCCATCTCTCTCCCTAATTCTGCTCTGTTCCCTTTCTGTTATCACCTTTCTTTTTGTTCTGACTTGGTTGTCCTCGGACTATCTATAAATTGCAATCTGGTGTACAGATATAAATTCTTTTCCTGACAATTGCAAGGTACCACGTCATAATTGAGGGATTGCCTTGTCTTTTCTCTAGGACCTTAAACAGCGCCGTTTTAACTTTTGAAGAAACTCCGCAACTGGTAAAAACGACGCGTTTCCGTCATTCGTCAACGTCTTCCACTGCGGGTGATGATCAGAAACGCAGACCGGTGTCATGGCTATTCGACCGTTAGACTCGCTTCAGCCAACGGGAACCCTGGAAATCGAGAACGGTCTCTCTCTAGTCCCGCGAGTGAAGCTTATCCTTACCGTCCATCCTTCAGCTTCCTCTTCCGCAACTAAACCAATCGACGAGTGGAAGTTAAAGCGCGCACTTATAGACTTCTTAAAGACCTCTCTCTCAGTTTCCATCGTCGTCCCCGAAGAGGACCTCCAAATCAAACGGTATAAAGACCTCAAGAAGCGAAAACGCGATGAGTCGGTGGCTCACGGCACTGTCTGCATCCGCGACCTAGGGTTTCTTAAAAGCGAGAAAGAGAAGGATGAATACTTGAAGGTTTTGGAGAAGAAGTTTCTGGATTGGAGAAAGTACATTGTCGAAAAAATGGACGGGATTGAGCTGAACCTTGAAGGATATAAATATAAGCTCTGTGTTTCAGTGCCTGAGTCTGATGACTTTGAGGCGATGAAGAAGGCTTGGCAGGAGTTTTACGCTTTTGGAAATCGAGGTTCGTGAGCTATTTTGCTTATCAATTTTAATTGTTGTTGTTTTCTAGTGATATTGACCTTTTTCTTTTTTTAATTTTTATTGGCAGGGTATTCAAGAGGGGGCAGGCAGGAGCCGGATACGATTATACTGAGAGGGGTTCCTTCGCGGTGGTTTGCGGAGCCTAGGGTTTCTTCGAAGCCTTCCATGCTAGTCACACATACCATTTTCTCTTCATTTGGGAAAATAAGGTAATTGCTACTGCTAATCTGTCTTCTTCTATGGTTTACACTAAGCTTAATTTTGTTTCCTGTGCGGTTCATAAGTTTACATATAATGGTGAGCTAGTCGATTGTGGGTAGTTGAGTGAACTTCCTCTCAAAACAACTCGATATGTTTTGTCATAGAGAAGTGGATCACTGGAAAGTTGCAAGTGTAGGTTAGTTTGTGTGCCTTTTAACAATCAATTATACATCTTGATGATTGATTCTAAAAGCGATCTGTACAGATATGAACTGTGTGATCTCATTTTGCTGGATATCTTTCATCTTGTGATCAATTTTGAATTAACTGAGTGAATGATGCCCTTTTCTTCTTTTAACACATACACATATGCTCGTGCAATAAAGGTTCAATTCAAAAACAGTCTAGTCTGTTAATTAGAATTTTTAATTTCACTATGTAATCTGAGCACTTAATCTGTTTTATTAGGATTCAGGATTGAAAATCCAAGCCTTTTACACATCTAAATTCCAAATATTCCATGCTTCTAATGGAAGTTGAATCATAATGACAATTTTGATTTTGTGGGAGAAGCGAAGCAAATGTCGGTATCAGAAAAATACTGCATGATCTGTTCATCCTCAAATAGAAAATTGGAAAAAGTCTGTTGTGGGGTGACATGGGAAGTCATGGATTCCCATACTACAGAACATTGCATGGACATTTTTCTTTAAACAAGCTATCATTACTGGATGACTGAGATTCAACTGCCAAAAATTTGGGCTAGCTAGACACAGTTGTGAAAGGTTAGATTAGAGCATGTTGAAGAGTATAAACTTTTCCTTTGTGCCTCTAGCCCTCTCTACAATTATTGATAACTAAGGAACCTTTTACCTAACTACAATTGCATTAATTTCCCTTTAGATTGGTGAATGTAAGAAATAACCACGGCTCATATGACCATTGAGACTAAGAAGGAAGAACTGCATGGGTACATGAATTTTGCCTTCTTCAGCTTTATGAGCTAATACAGAATTTTTATCTTCAAAACCAATTAGAATAGGCACATTTTATGAGAATCAAATCAGGTATAAGTGATAAAAGCCTTAGTTAACCTGAAAAATACCATCAGGTGTTTTGAAATGGTTGAAGTGTTTGAAGGGAAAGATTGATAGGACAGAAATCAATCATATCTGTGATTGCATATAATGCAACAATCTGAATTTGCATGTTACTTTAGTGTGGGATGCCCAAGTCTGTTTGGTAATTTGGAGAAAGAGTAACATTGGAAGTTTACAGGGCTTTTAGTATATTTTGGAAATGTGTATGTTGCTTGTGATATTCATTGGAAGTTTAAGCGCCCAATTTATATTTTAGAAATGTGAATATGGCTTGTGATATACAATTTTCCATAACAATGGCTCTTTACAGATCATAAAATTATAGCATGTTGCCATTATCCATTTGCGATTAGTTATGTTTGTTCTGTTAGTTCTACTATCTTGTGACAAAACCATTGTACTTTATCCTTACCACTTTAACCCACGCTTAATAGGAATCTTAATGTTGCTGAAGATGATGATTATGGTAAGGATGCAGATGAGGATGGTGGGGACATAATTTCAGGTCTCCACTGCAAGATTGTGGTTCAGTTTGAGAAATATGGAGACTTTCATAATGCTCTTAAAGTCTTATGTGGACGCTCATTGCAAAAGGTACCAGGAAATGGTCACAACTGCAACTCTTGAAGTGTGTGTCATCATGTTTGTTCAATCTTAATTGGTGTTATTCACTTTTGAGCAGCAAGGGTCTCGATTGAAGGCTGATTATGAAGTCACCTGGGACAAGGAAAGCTTCTTCCGCAGTTCAAGTAGTCAAGTCAAAGGAAAGAGTAATAGGATGACACAAGGGGCAGGATGGCAATATAGAAATGAATCTCCTGGACGTGGACGATACAATTCTCAGTTCACTTCTGATGATACACCTCGAAAGAGGTTCAAGGTCGGTAACCAATTGATTAAGTTCACAAATTAAAAGGAGCTTTTATGCTCTGGATGTTTTTCCAAGTTGTTTGCTCAAAAAATTAGGCCTGAAAATACAGCTGCAGCTTGGGCTTGGACTATAAAACATTGGCCTAGCCCAGCATCTGATAAGTTTATAATTTGCATTTTCAGGGGTCCTGTTCTTTTCTAGATGACTAGTGTCATAAAGTGGGGCCAACTTTTTTATAGATTGACACATATCCTTCTGTTGAAATGCAGGAATAGAGAGTTTAAACAGTAGTTGAAAAGTTTTCTTCAGGTTGGGCTTTTAAATACGCAAGGAAAAGCCACATCTTTGGGGTTCAAGACCTTCTAGAAACCTGTAAACAACTTGATCTTCTAGAAATAATCTCACCTCACGCCAAGATGGTTTGCCCAATTAGCACCTTGTGAAAGCATATCGAGTTTGTTTAATTGATAGCAGCATAACAGTGTAACTTTGTGAGCGTGTTTATTGCTTCAGTTGGGGGCCACTGCAATTTTGGTTGGCAAGAAAAAGGCTGCAAGGCTTTTGGCACGACCTTGGTAACTATGGCCCCTACACTTTTTTCTTACAAAGTATATGTCATTCTCTTTTAACATTTTGTGTTGAAAGTTGTGACTGCTCAAAAAACTTAATCTAGTTCTAGGCATGCGCTTTGGACTTTATTTAATGGCCTAATAACCGAATACCAGCTTTAAATAGCCGACGGTACGGTTCACGGTGATTGTCGATGATGTTGGCACATGTAGAAATGAGCATTTTACCTATTTAATATGTAACGGATTGGATTGTGAGCCATAATTGAAAAAATTCCAAGGCAGAGAACAAGTGTCCTTTTTAGAAGGGCATTATGTTGGAAATATTTATAGTTGGTTAGCAAGAAGTGTATCTCGTGATAAATAAAAAAAATGAGACTCGTAGGTAGATGTACAACTATCAACTCGTGAAATTGATCTATACTAACAATAAAATCATTCTATAATATGATTTAAGAGGATTGCCAGCATGTGAGCTTGGTTGGCAGTGGGCACAGTTGGGCTAAGAAATTGCTTCCATGTTCAATTTATTATGAAAAAGAAATGACAATATGAACTCAGAGAGGATGATAGGACGGTATGGATTTTGAAATCTTGGATTTGAATTTAGGACATAGATTGTTTTAAGATATCCGTCTACTAGCACAGCTAGTTTGTTTAATTGCACTTATATGTTCCGGCATATTAAAAAAAATATGGTAATAAATGCGAACCATTCCTAAAATTATGATGAAGGCACATTGGCAATCTTATTCGCAAGGCTTAGCCCATGACCAGTAAATGATAAATCTCTCGTAACAATTGCATATTTAAGCTTTGTCGTTACACCATAATGTCCATTTTATTGAATATGGAGATTTTGTTTGGTGTATTTATGAGATTTTAAACACATTATTTACTCATTAAAATATTTTGATTGACCCTTATTTACAGGTAGGGGTGTTCAAAATCCGACCCAATCCGAACAATCCGATCCGAACAAGGATTTCGGATAAGGTTGTTAGGGTCGGGTAGGGTTAGGGATTTGGGGGTTGTTCGGATTTGGGTCGGGTTAAACCCTCATTAACCCGAACAACCCGAAAAAGGGAATTTTTATCCCAAAACGTGGCATTTTGGTGATCAGGTAAGTTCGGGTCGGATTGACCCGAACCAAATTTCATTTTAAATAATTTAAAATAAAAGAAAAAAATATTTTTAAAAATAAATAAATAAATTCGGGATGTTCGGATTATTCGGACGGGGCCCGAAATTATGCGGATTATTCGGGTATGAGGTCCGAACTATTTGTAGGGTATGGTTGGGTTGGGATATAGGAAAAAATTTGGGATTCGGGTCGGGTTCACCCGAATCCGTGCTATGAACACCCCTGTTTACAGGATAATGTTTTCCAGCTTTTCTCCCGTTCAAATCAGTGGTTTCAGATCCCATCCCTGCACGTCTGAGTTAGGAATAGTTTATTTATATTTTTAATTTTCTCTGAATCAAGAGTGAACACTTTATAATATGAATTCTTGACTTATAAGGTCTCGAATTTTTTTCAATTTCGGAGAAAATTACATTGGCTAATCCCATGGGCTAATGTTGATTAAATATGAGTTGAGGAGAAAACTTGCTCTTTGATGTTATCAATGATGACGATGAAGCCATTTGGATAATTCCACACCAGAAACTTGGCTAATTAATTGAAATTAAACTCTATCGAAAAAAAGAAAAAAGAAAAAAAAATTGATATTTAAACAGCTCTGGTGTGATTCTTGACTTTGTATTTTGGATCCAACTGCTCATTTGTCAAGTCTTCAAGTCCATCTAGAAGGTCAATTTGGTTGTAGGGTGAGCAAAAACCGAACCAAATTGAAAAATCGAATTGAACCGATCGATTTTTTAATTTGGCTCAGTTTTTTTATTTTCAATTTTAAGAAACTTTGATTTTTTGGTTCGGTTTTTGAAGGAAAAAACCTTATAGAAATCGAACCGAACTGAAATTTATATAATTATATAATTTTTTTTGATATTTTTATTGAATAATTATTTTATACATGTAAATTATTTTATTTTTAGTTGTAAATTATATGAGTACATTTATCAATTATTAATATCTATTTTTTAGGTGATAATTTAAAATTTTGAAGATTAAATTGAAAATTGATTAAATAAAAAAATTTATTTAATGATTTTGTTGTATTATTTATTATATATTTTGGGATTATTTCTTCAATTTGAAATTTTATTTGTACAATTTAGATGTTTTTACTTTAGTATATTATAATTTATAATTTTTAGATACAATATTTTTTATTTTTTTAAAAAATAATTTTAAATTTCGGTTTTTTTATTAACCAAACTGACCAAAAATTTCGATTCGGTTTAAATTCGATTATTTTAAAACTTTGATTTAGTTAATAAAAATAATAAAACTTCGATTTTCGATTATTTTGATTTGGTTCAGTTATTGAACTGAATCGATCGTTGCTCTCCCCTATTTGGCTGTACAACAATCTTGAGATGTCTCTTTAAATTAATATCATAATCAACCTTATGCTAAAGAATTCAATCAACAATTCATTAATATAAACATTCTGCAAATGTAATGATCATATCAAAATAAATAACTAATGCTTGAAAATTTTGAAATCAGTATATACAAATCACAGTCCTGGAATCTTCAAGAAAGTTTTACAAAACCATAATGCCATAAAGAAAAATGACTTGGTCCATCACTAATTAACCTATTTCAACCTATAATTT
This sequence comes from Excoecaria agallocha, assembly GCA_037975025.1. Classification (NCBI taxonomy): domain Eukaryota; kingdom Viridiplantae; phylum Streptophyta; class Magnoliopsida; order Malpighiales; family Euphorbiaceae; genus Excoecaria; species Excoecaria agallocha. The sequence continues at coordinate 83,173,905 of CM075806.1, forward strand.
ACATTTATGAACATTAATTTGAAGGTCGAAATTTCTTCAACCCACAACCAAACACGGCACAGATTTTCCATTCACAAGAAGCAAAAATTCTAACTCCCCAGAGACAAAAAAAAAAAAAAAAGAAAAGAAAAAGAAAGTCGAAATCAAAATCATGTTTCAGAAGCTATTTTGACGTCCATGATTGCTTTGTTCCTTCACATCTTCATTGGTGTTGGTTCTAGGAGCAAGCTCGCTGTATCTTCTGATAAGTTTCTTCTTCTTGATTGCTGGTTTCTGTAGTCTTTTTGAACTCAACGTAGGAACTAAATACCACCCAATTGATGTGCATAAAATCGCCACTGATCGTCCAAAGAAAACCAAGAAAACCAAAATCAATATCACAAAAATCGGCATATAAACTGATGGTCTTCTCAATTTATGCAACTTTAATTCCCATTTCTTCTTCTGTTTCTTTTTCTCCAACTCTAATCTCTGTTCATGTTCTTGAAAAACTGGTGAATTCTCTATCTTCGGTTTTTCCAATGTTTCTGTTTGATTATCCATAGTACTCGTCTTCTCCTTTGTCTTGGTCTCGGCTTTGTTTTGATCTTTCATTTTGACTATAATAGGAACCCAATCGTTGGAGTTCGAGTAGACGAATCGAACAAAAGAAATGTCTTCAGATCCGACTTGGGAATAAATCTTTTGTCTCTTTTCTTCAAGATCGGCTTGAAGAGCAGAGAATTTATCAAGGCCGCGAGTGGAATAAGGGTTCTTGTCTTTGCTGCTCTTTCTTGATGATCTTCTTGGAGTAGAACATGGGCTCTGAAATTGCTCATCTTCTTCGTCTTGATGATGGAAACTGCCACAGATAAACGGACTCAACATCTCATCAATCAAACCTTAAATTAAACTTAGTAATTTTCAGACAGAAAGTTTTGGTTGTGTTTTTTCGGATTGGTTATTGTCTTGTGGGATTTGGAATGAAAGTTGAGGTGTAATGCTAGTATTTATGTAGTAGGGGATGCTAAAGAAGACCAGATCCAAGCTGGCCTTGATTAGTCAAATTAAATGTTTGAAAATGAAATAGATTTATTGATAAAATAAAATAAAATAAAATTATTGTTGGAAGTTTCTATGTGGATTGCGATGTCGTTTGACTTCTAGGGGAGGAGATAAAACTAATGATTCATAAAAAATTTGCAGCTTGTTTTTTTAACTTTTATGGGAAATTTATAGCTTTAATTATTTTCTACATGTTTATGGATTTTAATTAACTAAATTCAGCATATGATTTTATTTGTGAATGAGTAATAATAGAATATTACTTTTTATTATAAGTACAAAACTAAAAATAATATATATATTTTTATTTCTCTATTAGTTAGCATGATTTTATCTATAAATATACATATTGGATTTAATTATATTCAGATTAGATGAGAGAGCATTAGGTTAGGATAAAATAGAGACATAGATGATGCAAGGTTTAGTATTATAATTGCCATAATTAGGAAAATATCATGCACACGGGCCACTTAAAAATCGTTAGTTGAGCGGCTGGGGCTCGGGATAGTTGATGTAATGGTAATTATATCATGACGTACCAACTTTTTAGGTGCAGCCCTTGTATTTCAATTCTAAAATCCATATTTAATTAAATCATTATGTGAAACTGTAATTAAAAACTTAATTATACTTCCATTCTACAATCTTGATTAATAAGCTTTATGTAGCATATGCATTTGTTTATGTCATTAATTAAATATCTATCCTGTCGTATTTTCTTAATGGTCAGAGTTGCAAACATATGCAATGCCCTATAAATAATTTTCTAATTATGCTGTCAGATTATGATAAAGATGGATAAATTAATAAAAAAATAATGTTTTATTTTATTGCAGATACATCGTCATGGGGCAGCTAATTACTGAAATCATGTGTCTTTGTACATTGAAATATATATATATTTGAGGATAAACATAAAATCTCAATGAACATTTTTCCGTGCTTTAGAATTATTTTTCAAGATAAGATCTTTATACATCTTCTGGAAGGAAATTGCAAGATATATCAGAGGTTTCTTGAGATGCAAAATATTAATGTCAAACTTGAATTATGAAATTTATGCTATTAATAATATACTAAGTTGAAATTATTTTAAGAATTGTTTAAATGATCGAAAATCTGTCTATTCTTTCAATTGAAAATTCTCAGGAAACAAACAAATTAATATCCTGAAATGTTCGAACTTCTTTTGTAATTGTGATGATTAAAAGGTTGATGTAAGCATTATTGCTGATGAAGCAATAGAAGCTCTGTCAAAGAAAATTTATGTATATTAATAAACTGCATTTATTGGAATAAATTAAGTGAAATTGTGCTAGACTTTCTATTTCATTTCCTTGGATTTTTTCTTAAATACATACATTTATATATATATATTTTCTCATCAGTCATCAGTGACAGTGCCATATACCTTAAGTTGTTTAACGTTTCTGAAACTGGTTTCTGCATTTGTTGATGGTGACGGAATAATTAAGGAGATGCCTCATATTCTAATCTTTATTCCAGACAAAGTACAAATGTTAAAGTGAGGAAATTAAAAAATTTAATTTATTATACAAATAATGCTTTCAGATTTGAATCGAAAATAAAGATATTTTTTTTGTAGATAAAATATTTATGGACCAATTTAATGATACTTTATCAATACATAAATATTGTCCAAAATAAATTATCATTTTTATGCATATTAAAAACATATTTGAATCATTTTTTATTATTAAAGATATAAATATCAAATTATTTTGAGTAGCTATTAAATTAATTAAACGATCGTACTATTACTATTAGTCTTTTTATTGATTTTAGAATGTTTTAAATGCTGATTTCAATTTCACCGTTGTAAAAAATGAAAGAAAAATAAATATTATAATGGGCTTGACATCAGGCAATGCAATTGAATTGAATGTAAAAGATGGGTGGCGCCGGCGCCGGCGCTGGCGCAAGCACAGGGGTTTGATTTGATGTCATTGTTAATATCTCAAAATGGATTAAAAAAAAACACATTTTTTTTTTTAATTTCGTAAAATAAGTGAAGAATAAAAAGTAAAACATGATTTATTTATTTGGGTTGGCCGCGTTCTGATGTCTTTAGGAATTCTACGTTGACGAGCCGGTTGCGGTTTTCCCAAGAATACAAAAACGTGTAGCTAAGTATATATCTTAACGACCATTTATCACCTAAACCATTATTTAATCTTCTGTTTTTTTTTATATGCTAAACTATTTCTTGGAAAACAAGTTTGAATTTTTTTTTTTGTTAATTTTTACTTACAATAGTTAGGTCAACATATATATTGGGTTATATAATACGTTAAACCTTCATATATATATATATATATATATATATATGAAATTAAAGAATATAATTAACTGAATAATGAATTCTGATTGAGTGTGGCTGCGGGCTGTTCTTATATTGTACAAGTATATAGCATGGTACAACAACATTGGTCCATATTTATAAGTATGATTTTTTTCTTTTATTAATTTTTAGTTTAGTATTATTAAACCCCATCTGTAAGGACAAAACCCTCCGTTTCAATATTCTAATATTCTAAGATAAATAATTGTATATTATTTATCTTTTTTCAATTCTCAAGCACTTTTACAGTGTGCTATCATTACAGTAGATGCAACTTATATTTCGACATTTCTTGTTTTTATATTCAGCATAAATTAGGTATGATAAATGGAGGAGAAAAATAAAAAAAGTGGCCCATGAAAAATGAGTACACTGTAGTTGAGAGGCCGAATTGCAATTGAATGCCATGGAAGCTCGTGTTCTATTGTCTATTGTACAAAAATAATAGCAAAGTTTTTTTTCAAGGTATTTTCACAGAAATAATATAAAGTTTGATATCGTATATACTCATATTTTATTGAATATAATAGAATAATAATAGCATTTTTTTGAACAATAATTGATTTTAAAAGAAAGGGTGAAATTATAAAATTCACAAAAGTTAATTACTTCACTGCATGATGTTTGGAGTGATCAATCACTTTGGCCTTTGTTTTTCTAGATAATGTTTGTTAAATCGATCAAGATAAAAAATTTTTTGATAAAGTTGAAATATTTTTCGAAGCAAAATATGGAATAATCAAGATAAAACTGAAAAATATTTTCTAATCGTTTGTTAAATTTTTTGGAATGAATTAAAAATATTTTTTTCAATTTTTTACTTTTTTTTTTTATCTTGAAAGATCAAAATATGCATATCTAGTTTTTTTTTTTTATCTTGAAAGATCAAGATATGCATATCTTGAAATATCAAGATATAGACAGTTAAAAAAAAAGTTTTTTATGGGATCCAATTTTTTAAACAAAAGCTTGATAAGATCAGAAAAGTTAAAATAATTTTATTTTCTTTCCATCCCAATCTTTCCAAGTTTAACAAACACTACCCTATAAGAAAGAGTCCAACTACCTCCGGAGCAAGGAATTTTCAGAACAAATCTACACGTTTTCAGCGACCCTTACGAATTACCAAATCAAATCAATTTTATGAACATCACAAGAACCGTTTACCCAATTAAAAAACAAAGATTTTTCAAATGTTAGAAATTGAGGACTTGTACTTTACTCAATTAAATGACTGCTGATTAATTAAATTAGTCTCCTCCTGCGCAGATTGAGGTGGAGTTTTTATTTTGTTTTTTGTTTTTCCGTGGTTTTTATAAATAAGCCGCCTGAAATTGCCAAGAAATCGGCCACTCAATCATTAATAGAAGATTTAAAGGAGAGTGTTCAACGAAAATAACACATTCGAGCTTTGTGCGTTATGTTTCAAATATCCATAGCCTTTTTTTTCCATGATTTATAATCATAACATCAAGTCTCCAAAACCACAGATCTTCAAAATTATAGCAAGAAACACCACAAGTTCTTAAGGTTGCAATGATTAGTACCTTCCAATTGATTTGAACTACAAAGACTGTAAGCCACCAGCCACCACAACTGACCTTTGCTTATCTAAGGCAATGATGGGTTACTTAAAAATAACAATAATTTAATTTGTCTCCAGACTGCAGTCATCTTCGGGCATTTGATTTTGAAACATTGCAGTCTACTGAGAAATTCTCAAAACATCAAAGAAAATAGACCCTACAGATGGAATATCTTGACATACATTGCGCAAATATCACAATCGAAGTTTCTAAAGGCACTGTTATTACAACTAATCGTTAGCCCCCACCCCACCAAAAAAAAAAAAACACAAGAAGAAGAAGAAAGCGCTTGGATAAGTAATGACATAAATCAGAGTTCTTAAACCATCAATTTCTGACTTAACTTGTATATTCTTCACCTTACAGACCTACAAAAATATAGATGGCACTTTACACACCTCTCATGAGGAAAGAATCCTTTTCATCAGTGTGCTCTTCTCTATATCTTTTACAGATAAGTTACAGGCTCCTAAGAAAGCACTGTGCTTCTGCATAAGAATTCACAAAAAAAAAAAAAATGAAATGCATCAGTTGAGCTGATTGAAATCAAGAGCAATGAGGTTGATATATGCATATTTAAGGCACGTATGATAAGGCCACCAAGAAAAGTTACATGCAAAACATGGGTACACTGTTGCCTAACCTGATGACATTTATGACTCGTCAATATCAAAATTTTCATCATCTTTCATGTACTTCTCTTGCACTGCTGCAACTGTGGACTGCTTTGTTAAGGAGCACTCGTTCAACACAAACAATTTTTGAATAAAAGTTTTGATATGTGAGCCCAATTATATGCTAAGATGCAGCTGCAAGAGTTGCACATAGGTAATGACACAAGTGGATGAGAATTTTTTCAAGTCATATACTGCATTCAAGAAACTAAGAGGATGTTAAAACTCAATAAGGATATCTGTAATAATCCCAATCAGTAGGGCGGACTGCGACCTTGCTGAATTCAACCGCACTGGCATCTATACCAGCAAATATGTATCCATTGCTCTTGTCTATTAACTTCACAAGATTTGCTACACTCTCCTTGTCCTGAAAAGAGACAATGTGACTAAGAACCAATCAAAAATCACTACATAAAAACATCCACAGGTTAGCAACTGGCATGCCTGAATATCCAAAGTCGCAAAATCAACAAGACTGTAATTTTCGATCACCTCACACAGCTCCTTTGAAAGCTTTCTGCAAAAATAATTGTGAATAGCTACAATAAGAATTTAATAAATGAATGAATAGTAGTTTACACCTTTGGAAAAAGTAATTTAATAGTAAAGCCAATTTGGTTACTCTATGAACAGGTCAAGTAATGTATCATCTAGATAAGATTTCCATTCAAAATGATGCACTTCATGACATTTCAAAATTTGAATTCTTAAAAAGTTTTGATATCCAAAATATGGATTGATAATCTCATGGTCCAGAGAACAAGTTTAAGATCAGAGAACATAATTAGTATAACTAGCCAGCCTTCCATGACTTTCAGACTGCATATTTACAAATGGGCACTGGCAACGCTAGGTGGGAAGGAAGGGGGGCAATTGCCCCCCTTATTTTTTGAATTATTTATTATATATATATATATATATATATATATATATATATATATATATATATATATATATATATATATATATATATATATATATTAAATAAATAGTTTTGCCCACTCAAAATTTTATTTTGACCCCCTTCTTAACTTATTTTTTAAATTTAAACATTACTTGTATTTTTGCCCCCCTTAATTATAAATTCTAGCTTCGCCACTGCAAATAGGTATCATCTGTTTTTGAATTTAACATTATTATCAGAACCATGATCTATAGTCTAAGACAAAGCAATAGCTGCAGTTCCACATGCATGTAAGACCCATGAATGCAAGGGAATTTAAGACATTCTATCAACTCTATTATAGTCTATATAATAAAACTAAATTTTCAGTGTGAATTCTTTTCTATCTGAAAGTTTAAGCTTCACAGTAAAGTCTAATTTACTTGATACCTGAAACAGATGAAAGGGAAAATGTCACGAGAATTAAACTATGAAATTACAGTTATGGTATAATACTAGCAACCAATGTATCATAAGCAATTATCCTGTAAACCAATTTTCTCTCCCAAACAAGGGAACCAAAAAGCAGATAGCAAATCTATATAAAGAAAATATGGGAACATCTGAAAGCACAAGCCTCATGGCAATAAGAAGCCATGCCAGAATCTCATTACCACATTAGTGTTGGCAGCGTACAGCACTGAAATGCTATAGATAACGCATTTCAGAGACTATAACTTGTTGCCCAAAACAATAATTGCCACAAAGGTTCATTCTTGACCACCTATTATATAATAGCAATCCAAGATTCCACTTATTGTCTAAAAGCTTAGCAGAATTTTCTTAGTTTAGAATATTGAAATAGTTTCCACCATTATACACTGAAATTGATAACTTTGACCTTTCGAAAATGATAATGAACTCTATGATAAGAGACAAATGCAGTCCTAACACGTAAAGTTCAACCCATAGCAAAGATGACACATACTAGATGCTGCTTGACAACTCACAAGAGAGCAGCATGGCTTCATGTATATGTCTATATAACACTTGAGGAATAGGTTATAGGACTCTTTATATTTACAACTGGGTGTAATGGAACTGATTCCTGATCTCTTTCAACAATACCAGCACAAAATATCAGGCACAGTTTTCAGAGATTGGTCTTACAATTCACACTATAAAGTTTATTGATAACAACCTGTACTTAGCAGCACGAGGATCCTGATCAAGGTGACGCTGCAAATAGGACAAGTCTTGGACGTCTGTATAGAAATCTAGGTTGAAAGCTGCAAGAGAATGGATAGATGAGATTAGCAATGTAAGTACAATTTGAGATATTTTTCCAAAGCTGATTTCACGATAAAGGCAATCTGGAAAAAAAGAAAAAAATAGAGAGAGAGAGAAAATAGTCACACCTAGTTTTCCATAACTCTCAATTAGATCAATTTTAGACAAGACATTGATATGTGGGAGTTCCAGATGAAGCATAGTTGATAATGAGAGAAGCAATGCACTGATATATTTTCCAGGATCGCTGCAGAGATGGGCATCAACTAAATGCACAGCAGTCAACTGCATGAGAAACCCAATCATTCTACGAGCAGCAACACTGGATAAGAAAACCTAAAGTCACCTTAAACCTTCTGGAGACCAGAAGGGTTAGAAAGTAAAATGTCAACATAATGCTCTAATCGTACCCTAAGGTTCAACTTCTTGATGAGCTTCATTATAACATTCTTGGCATTTGAGTGAAGGAAAAATAATTCCACCTGGCCGGGGAAATCAAAAAGAAGGTAGTGATCTACAAAGTAGTATAGATTAGTTAGATAATATAAACATTCACCAGTATAATGACACAACAAATTTATCAACACAAACGGAGAAATGGATAAAAACATTTTAAAGAAAATGCAAGTTAATCTAACTTTATAACATCTAACAATCAAACAGAGAACAAGTCCTTTGTCACCTGACATGGTTGCAATACTACGTGAAAAGCATAGGATGATTCTTTCTAAGTTATGTATGTTAGGTTCATATGTTTTTTTTAGTGCCGATGTCAAATTCTATGCAAATGACAAACTAGTCCTCCAATAGATGCCCACATTAGCATCAGCATAAGAAAATTTTCTAGAAATGCCAGTAAATTGTAGCATTTGGCACTAAAATTCATGGTTTGTCTGATGCAAGGGCAAATCTATTACCACATATTAATGGTTATATTCCCCATTTTTCTAAAATAGCGGTTTATGAGATGATAGCAGCAGACTTCAATGCGAAAGTACAACATGAAGCAAGTAACTATGAAAGTGTATGATGCAATTCCCAAATTTATGTAGGCTGATTTCATCTTCCTAAAAGTGGCAAAATTATCCTGCAAAAAAAGTCAGAACTAAGAGAATTGATAATTCCAGATTATAATGTCAGATGTCCATGAATGCAATAAGTGTACAATTTCAGGGGACAATTACTCAATCAGACAACTTAAAACAATAATGTAAGGTAATTGTCCCTTCTTTCCATGTGGATAATACAATAGCTCTTCAAGAGACCAAGATTACAAATTCAATACCATCCAAAAACCCAAAAATTAAAAATCACAAGCAAGAATTTCACCAAAGCAACCATATACAAAATCTGTTAGGGAAAAAAGAAAGAAAGAAAAAAACAGACATATGAGAGGCTTAAGATACTTACCTTTTAACAAAGGTTCCAATTTGGATTGTAACCAGTCAATGTTGTTCTCTAAATAATCCATGCAATACACAAGACCTAGTTAAACACAAGAAAATTCACTTTAGAAAATTGCAGTTCAAGACAACTATTTAGCAAATTCTACAAACATGTTGATTTAAATAAAATAAAATAAAATAAAACAAAAAGAAACTAACAGAATTTGAATAAATTTTGTAATCAAAGGTATAGGATGTAAGAAACTAGAGAGAGAGAGAGAGAAAAGAAAAGAAAAATCACCTCCATTAGGACCGAGAGAATGCTCTATCATTACATCACTTAATTTAATGAGATCCTCAATATTCACAGCACAGTCGTATCTAAATTCAAGTAAAGGAAATTTCACATTTAAGCAAGTTTTATACAAATAAATTGTCAATCAAGTCATAGAGGATACGGTAGAGAATCATTTGCAGGATCCAAATTGACGACTGCAACCTTCCTACGACCGCATCAAAAAGATTAGTGAATCTTCAGATCAGAAACTATGAAGCTTAGTGAAAGTGAAAGTTGTATTTACCTTCCAATGAGGCTGAGGAATTGAGACATACCATTACAGTAGGTGGTTTTCCCTGATCCAGGCGGACCAATTACCACTTGCCCAAACACCATCTTTGTTTTCTAGTTTAAGGAACCTTCAACAAAAAGAGAGGTTTCTACTTAAATTAACTTGTCTTCTGGTTAACGGTTTTTGCTTTCAGGGTTTTGCTTGGACAAAAACCTAGTAGGGTTAGGTCTTGTTTGGTTCAGTTCAATAACCGAACCACCGTAAACTGACAATTGACAAATAACAAGAGTAGACAAAATCTCACACAATTTCAGAACTTGAAGGTAAATGAACCGAGCCAAAACAGAAGAGTACAGTTCGATTCGGTTACATTAGTTTGTGCCTTCTCTTGGCTTCTGTTTTAAAACCTAAAATTTTGTAATGAGAAACAAATTAATTTAAAATTTTAACCTAAAGCTATTTCTACTCCCAAAAAATAAATCTATATTGTCACAATGTAACATACAGCATGATGATATTGTCCTACAAAATATCAATCTATCCAACCAACCAAGACAACAAAAAACACATCTAGTTAAATTTTTAAAGTTATAAATTATAATACAACAGGATTTTCAACACCAACACAACATAATTGATAACATCATCAACCAACAAAGACTAAATGAGAAGGCATTCAAACTTCAAAGATGGAACTTTATTACTTGTTTCATGTAGGCTTTCTCTCGAATAGATTGTTTGCAATACCAAGTGCAACGAATAACGCTGTTATATTCAATGAAAAGAAGACTAAACTTCACTAACCCAAGGCAGGAAAAATTCATAAAGAAGTAATATAGTGCACCTCACTTCTAAAAGGCAAACTACAAGAGTGATGAGGTTGTACCTTAACGGTCGCGGTGAAAAGTATTTGAAATAATCACCGGGATATCGTCAAAAAGTAAATATCCGGCAGCTCAACAAGTCTTCGAATGTCGATGATGGATTGGCAAAGAAAGGTTAGGAGAATTTAAGTGAAAATTTCAGTTGAGGGATACAGCCGACTAGAGCACAGAAATCTCCAGATACTAGTCACAATTAAAAAAAAATCCATTTTCCAAGCACGCCCATGAATGGGAGCTAAACAAATAAGGTGCAGAAAACAAGGGGCATTCCGAGAATCGAACTCGGGACCTCTCGCACCCAAAGCGAGAATCATACCACTAGACCAAATGCCCTGTTGATGATAGGGAATAAAATATTATAATATTATATTATAAGACATAGTTACGGTGAGGGATCAGATTAAACGCTACGGTACACGCTGCTTTACACTCATATCATATGACACGGGTTGATGAGAATCATAGGGTCCAGAGCTGAAGAGGACTATCATGATGAATGCACGTGACTTGCACTCAATTTAAAAGAATTCTCCAGTACTTAGGCTCTGTGTTATGGGCCTAGCCCACTTTGTCATGCTGATTACTAACACGCCGACAGCTAAATTGCACCTCTTGCATGTGATCCCATTGCACCTTGAAAAAAATGTCTAATACTGTATAAAATGCTACTTCAAATTCCACAGCTTTGTTGTGTGATTATAATTAAAAAAATTAAAAATATAAATTCTATTTAAAAAAATATAGCACAAATTTAATAAATAAATTATTAAATAAATAAAAATATTCATTAAATTAATAAACCTATAAAAATTTTTATTACACTTATTATATTATAAATTAAATTTTTAAAATTATTAAAAAGTCATTCGAATAAAATGATACAATAAAATTTTTTTTATCCATTTAAAGAAAAATCATTCGGATATTTTATAACATATTTGCTTAATTTATTGGTACTCTGTAAGAAAATGTAAAACCCTATTATTCTATCTGTTGGAATTGTACAAGTATTTTTTTTATTCATTTAAATTGTATACAACTGCAAACGTATCAATTAAGCAAAACTAATACAACATAATTCTTAATGGCATAATCAGAAAACTAAATAATTTAGGCTCATAAAATTCCTATAATCAAATGCTCAAACATTGTTAATGCCACTCCTTATTCATGATATCTCATTTATTAGCAACATTTGCTCGAAATTTTTATTTCTTTCTTCTATATTAGCTTTACTCTTAGGATATGTTTGAATTAATAATTTATTTTAAAGACTTTCATCAATTCAAATAGATAATATAAAACCTAACTAAGTTAGCATTTGTCTAAAATTTCATATATGTTTTTCAAAATGCAAAAAATAAAGAAATACTGCTTCTATTTAAGAGATATAAAAGCGAAAAAAAATACAAAACTAAATTACTAACTTTTAATTAAAGATAAATCTTTGCGTACTCTTTAGTTTTTTCTCAAATTTATATGATTTTCCTATAAAAATTCAAAAAATAATAGGATATAAAAGGTTTCATTGATCAAAAACTTAAAAAATAAGTTAAAAGAGAGAAGGATAAAATCTAAATTTTAAGGGAGGCAAAATTCTCTCTCTCTCTCTCTCTCTCTATATATATATATATAATATTAAAAAAAAATCTAAAATTAAGGGGAGTAATTGTCCCCTTTCCTCTTCAAGTTGCATTACCAGTGTCTCTTTGTACTTAAACTTGTTACAATTTAACCTATTTTCACCACATTGACAATTTATTAGATAGGAATTCACATTTTAAAATAATATAAGCACAATCAGATGTGATAAGAGAGTTAATTTATTCTAATTTAACATCTTTTACTTATCATAAAAAAAGCCCAATTTCATTCTTGCATCCTTGGAGCACAGGGGGGCTTTCTTTTTTTTTTTTTATAATCAATGCATTTGGAAAAATATTTGGATTATTGAGGTATTTTTCAAACTATTTGAGGAATTGATATTTTTAAAATCTTTGCTAGAACTTTTTGCAAAAATGACGTGAAATCAACGGAGTGTTGGATTGATGTGACTTTGTTTTCGCTCAAACTTTTTGCAGAAATGACATGCGTGGTACATAGGGTGTTGGGCTAATGTGACTTCATTTTCGCAAAGATTCTTTTTGGAAATGGACAGTGGGATTGGCTTTGGGATGTTTACTTATGCCTACAAGTTATATTAATCAATAAATCGAATTACACCAACACACATGTATATAAATATATATGTATTTCGGCCTAAAATTCCTAACATTAGATAAAAATGTACAAAAATTAAAACTAACAATGTACCTTATTATTTTTCAAGTCACCAAACTACAAAATAAATTAAATCTATCAACACATCATATTGCACCAATTAACATAAATATAAATATAAATATTATTTTTTATAAATAATATTTAATTTAATATCAATAGTGCAAAGTCTATATTTACATTTTCACCTAAATAAAATCAAGATCTCATTTATTAAATTTACAAACAATACCTCATTTTGTTCCAACTCAACAAATAATACCTCATTTTATTTCAACTCAACAAACAAACATGACTTCTAATAATTTTATAAAACATACATTTTGTTCAAACAAAAAATTTGATAAAAATCAACTTATTATTTGATAAGTTGATTTTTATCAAAATTTTTGTTTGAACAAAATGTATGTTTTATAAAATTATTTAGAAGTCATGTTTGTTTGTTGAGTTGAAATAAAATGAGGTATTATTTGTTGAGTTGGAACAAAATAAGGTCTTGTTTGTAAATTTAACTTATATTTTTAGTTAGTTTGTTGAGTTAAAATAAAATGAGATCTTGATTTTATTTAGGTGAAAATGTATCTAATGTTAGGAATTTTAAGCCGAAATACATATATATTTATATACATGTGTGGATTGGTGTAATTCAATTTATTTATTAATATAATTTGTTGGTTTAATGCGGAAGTTAACATACCAAAGCTTGCTCTACTGTCCATTTGCGCAGCAAAGAATCTCTACGGAAATGAAACCACATAAGCTCAACATCCCATGGATTTTACATGCTATTTTCACAAAAAATTTCAGTGAAAATGAAAATCACATCAGCTCAACATGCCGTGAATCACAAATGTCATTTCCGTAAAAAAAAAATTAGCAGAAATATTAAAAACCTCAATTCTCCAAATAATTTAAAAAACACCTTAAAAATCCAAATAACTTCCTCAAAAATATTATTTATAAAAAAAAAAGTCTGGAGTATAGGTTGGTGTTAACTATAATAATTAAAAGAAAAATTGAATTTGCAGATAATAATTGAAAAAAACTTTGGCCCACCGAAGACTGAACAGTCCCATTTCCCACGGCCAACGTAAGAAGACAACATAACCGTAGGATAATAGAAGAAGGCGTAAAAAAAGTATAGTTAGATGCAAGCAAATCCAGCTGGGTTTTGGGTGGTGAAGTGATGGCTTTTCCAATCCTTGGGGCCTCATAGCCCTCCTGCACTTTTTTTGTCAAGTAAAATTAATTAATTATGCTTTAATTCAGGAATTCTTTGTATTTTTTTTTCTTCCACCATTTTTCATCACTTTCTGTCTTTTCCACCATAACCCTCAAAATATCCTCCTAATCTCTAACTGTTTGTGTGGCTCAAATTTCTATGACTATGACCTGAAGATATTTATGTAAGAAAAAATTTTGAAAAATACTAAATAAATCTGGTAATAGTCAGCTAAGTGGTATCCCATATGCTGGAGGATTTTTATACAGAAATTCAAGGCATGTTTATTGAACATTTTATGATAAGAAACTAACATTAATTAATAAAGTTATTATTGATTTCAATAGGCTATTGATGGACATGACATTTCACCAGAAGGGTAAACATTTCTCAAAAGAAAAAATTTAATCTATTTTACGGCAATTACATGAGAGGAAAAAGCTTATAAAAATATCCGTAGACAAGGGTAGTTTGGTGGTTCCTAGTTGGACAATATGATTGCCAATTGCCGCTAACTCCAATTATACAACTCTGCTTTTGGTCTTAGAAAATCCTCTGCAGCCCACCCACATTTCTGTATCATCTCTCTTCTCCTCATCTCCTCTTGCTCCTCGTCCATTACTCTCTCAACAGAAAACAGAAACAAAATATTCTACAATCTGCAGTTGGTAAGGACATGGCATTTGCAGGAACTACCCAGAAGTGCATGGCATGTGACAAGACTGTGTATCTTGTTGATAAGCTAACCGCTGATAACCGTATTTACCATAAGGCCTGCTTCCGATGCCATCACTGCCAAGGAACCCTCAAGGTATGCTCTGTCTTTCTTCATATAATCATTTCACATCGGGCTTATTAGATCTTGTCTAAGTGGGTATGTAATGGTCATATTCATAAACCTGTATTCGTTGCAATTAGCAATTGTATTCTAAGGGCGGACAAATCAATCTCTAGCGTCAGATTCGATATTTCTTCAGCAGATAATTTGTTTATTGAATATGGTTTAAATCCGCTATTTTGTTCCTGTGTTGAAAAAGGTTAGATCTTTCCTTATTTTCACTGAAAAAGACGACTACTTTCCAATCCAATAGATTGACATCAGATGTAGGTATCGAATGTGAAGATAAGCTAAGTTTTCACAAATTTGCATGATAAAAGTGAAGTAATAGTGGAGGAGATGTTCATGAGGTTTTAGTTTCTGTATGCGTGGATATTGACAGAAGAATGTATAATTGCAGCTTGGCAACTACAATTCCTTTGAAGGGGTACTCTACTGCAGGCCACATTTCGATCAACTATTCAAAAGAACGGGCAGTCTAGACAAAAGTTTCGAGGGTATCCAATGAATATTAGCACTTAAAGCTAGAAGATTAAATTCTTTACATTCGAATATAAATCTAGCTGGTTAATTTCTTCTAAATGTTCTTTACAGGGACGCCGAAAATTGTAAAAGTTGATAAACCAGCCGATGGTGAGGTAATTTCATGAAGTAAAATACTTGCTTCTGCCCTAAAAATGGTTGTCAAATACCTCCCAATGATCCTGGTTATGAAATTCTTTGAACAGAAACCTAATGCAGCTAAAGTTTCAAGTATGTTCGGTGGAACCAGAGATAAATGTTTTGGCTGTCAGAAAACTGTCTATCCAACTGAAAAGGTAAAGATTTCTGCAATTTTCTCTTCCTGTTCTAAGCTTTATGCTTTAGGTAGAAAACTTAAAAAATTCTCTAGCTTTTTATGTACAAACTTTTTATTACTGAAGATAAAATCTATTTCTCCATTGAAAGGTTACAGTGAATGGAACTCCATACCACAAGAGCTGCTTCAAATGCATCCATGGAGGATGTGTAATCAGCCCATCCAACTACATTGCACACGAAGGCCGACTCTACTGCAAGCACCACCACAACCAACTCATCAAGGAAAAGGGCAACCTAAGCCAGCTTGAAGGTGATAGTGAGAAGGATTCTGACATTCAGAAAGCTAATGGAACAGAAGTTGTAGTGTAGTTCCTGAATCTGCCGAATGATTCGTCTTCTTCCTGAATCCTCCCCCCTTACCATGCGTGTAGTTTGGTGTTCCCTGCAGTCCAAATGATTTTGTGCTGATGACTTGTGAGCAAATGAGATTCTTGATGTTTCTAATTCAAGTGTGTGATTTTGTCTGGTGTATTTGTTTTTTGTTCTTAAATGGGTGCTCAAGTGAGATGGTAAAGACTTCTGGGATTCTCAGTATATGATATAGCCCGCTTTGGCCGGCGTATCTTGTGAATTCTTCTTTTCGACTCTGCGTTTTTACACCTTCTTGTTGTTGAAATGCATTTATAATCTCAAAATAATTGCCATTTTCGGGATTTTTTTTGTCTCAAAAATATCTGTATTAGGAAGTTCAATGAAACATTAATTATATTTTTTCAAATTTGCCCTCATTAATTTCATCCCTTTTCACCCGTTATCCTTCTTTCTAATTAAGAGTAAAAATTTTATTAAATAAGGGTATTTTTGTCAACCTGTTTGGTATAGGTGTAGAAATATTAAAAGACAGTTATTTTGAGATAGGGGAATATCAAACAACTCCATGTTTGCAAATACTGTTGTTGATACATATATATAATGCTCAAATTGCATTACATATTACTGCACCGAGTTAACGAGGGGACAAATTGCAAAATCAACAATGAATAACAGAAAACATTATTATTTCTACAACAAATATAGTACATAATGTCATTGTGTTTAATGGCACCATCTGTGACTATTTGTACATAGAAGAAGCCATGTAAGGATATCAAACGACTACAGTCAGTCACTACAAAGCTCCATTGTATCAAGAAGACAACCATTTTGGGCAACATGCTTCAGGTCCACAATATAATTGTCCCGAAGAAACCCAAATCCAAAAGTCCCATTCTTGTATTGCCAAATCCTTCCCTCGACACGCCAAGGATTTGCAGAAGTCCCTGCCAAGCCCGGGATTACTAGATCATAACTCGAGTTGATATATATAATACGAGAGACAACCTCATTGTCTATTAGAGGGCATCGCCAATGTATGTCCTTGGATACTACAGAGGGCAGAAGATGCTTACGACTATTGTATATATAATCTTCTTCAGGTGAAAATGGAGAATCAATGAACACAGGATTTGATGTCCAGAACACTGGCGTAGAACTAGCAAGCCGTTCAGACAGGTCCCCAACCCTTCGACAAGAAATGCCAGCACCATCATATGCTACATGATAGAATTCCAACTTCATTTCATCACTAATTCCCTGCAACAGTAAGCAGGGGGATGTGTAGTCAGCTATGACAAGAACTTTCTCTTTCTCCATAATCATCTTCCATCCAATTTTCCAGAAAACAAAACTAGGCAGTAAAGAGAGAAAAACAGCTGGTTAAGGCAAAACCAGAACATCCTCTAAATCAAAAATTGGCCTATCAGTGTCAACAGAATATTGGACCACAGATTCCAATCGAAGAGAATTTCCCTTATAACTCAATCTGAAATAATTGACAACAAATCATAAGCTTATCTAAAAGCATTTTGAACTTTTTACTTGACAGACCTATGTCTGATAGATTAATAGTTTCCAACAACAACAACAAAACCTCAATCTCAGTTGGCATGGGGTTAGCTAGATAAATCCCATCTCTTCAAATCACTTTATGAATGGCAAAAACATTCAAACATTGGACAAACTAGCTTTGGTGATTTCTTTTCTTGATAGCCTGGATGTTCAACTGACCATAAACTTTATGATGCACAAAACGAATAGCTAAACTAAAGAAAAAACAAACTATAGGTCATATAAACAAAAAAAGCCTTAATGCATCGGAAAAAACACGATTGAGCAACACTACCTAAAAACAAAATACCTTTGATGCTTTCATGAAAACAAGCATCAAGGTTCAAATTAACAAATTGATGCTTTCATGAAAACAAGCATCAAGGTTCAAATTAACAAACACTGAAAACAAATGTATAATCAAAATAGAACAGCCACAAACCTTCCACAATCCCTGCAAAGGCCGCGCAGGTGTGGTTAAGAAATCGACAATTTTCAAGAAATGCTCAGTCTCCCACTTCCTTCTCCCTTGCCTTTCCTTTTCTCTCCTCCTTTGCCTCCTTAAAGCTCTATATGGCGCAGGACTCATCCTATTTGCATAACACTGATACATATCCGAAGTTTCAGGTAAGCTCCTCGGAAACCCATTTTTATATTCATTACTTGTATCATCACCAAACTCTCCCTTCACAGTTGAACAAGCAAAACCCAGATCCTCCTCCACACTAAAATGCATGTCCCCAATGAAATTGACGTTCACCGGAACCAAATCCATCTCCGAAAATACCAATTCAGCTGATTGGCCACTATTATGCCCATCGGGATCGAGGTAATTTACAACTTGACCATCCGGAGATATGGTCATCCAAAGAAATGGCGTTTTCGCGACACAATACGTACCATTCTGCAACGGAGAGACTCTCGAGCCAGAGAGAAATGAAGAACCCCATTCGAAGAAAATTAGCGCCGGAGGCTTCAAGCCGGCGGTTAACTTTTGCTGACTTTGACCGCACCGACGCCAAAAACCAATCAAGTTCTCCCATTTGGTGAGAGTTTTATAAAGGAGCTTGTAGGAGATTTTCCCATTGCCCCATTTCTGGATTTGAGTTTTGGATCCCCATCGCCGGTCGCAGATTGCGTACCAGAGTTTGCTGTCGTTTTGGCAGAGAGGAGAGAAGCGCCTCGATGTGCAGGCGAAGTTGGCGATCTCAGTTGGGGAAAGGAACGAGAGTATACAGAACTGAACATCCTCCGGGAAATCAACGAAGGAATAGGAGTTGGTTTCTGCCATTTTTGGAACTTTCTCGGAAAAAAGAAAATTTCAGTGATTTTCTAGGAAGTGTCGTGAATTAGAGAAATTTAATAACAGAAGAATAAATAAAAAGAAGATTCTTGGAGAAGAGGGAATGATCCTATTTCAGACAGAAATGTGAGAGATTATAGCGTACAAGCTTTCAGCCAAGTTTGCGTTGGAGTTGAGGACAGATATGTGATTTGCGGCCCATTTCATTGATTTAATAAGGAGGTTCCTCAACAAAGCACGACCTTGTGCTCAGGCCCAGTAGTTCACGGTCCGCCTGCCCCTTCCCCGTCTTAGCTACCAATCACTTTTTTTCATCAATTCCATTTGCCCTCGCCAAATCATATATTATCCTATTTTGATTAATGCTAATAATTTTAAATCTTTCTGATAAAAGTCCCTATAGCTCATCAAGAAATGATGAAAATTCAAATGCTATTATTTTTTTTAATAGTTACATATTTCGAGTAGATATAATGAAAGTTTAAATCATATTATTACTTTTTTTGATAATTATATTTTTAGAGTAGAAATAATGAAACTTAAATTCTATTATTATTATTTTTTGATAATTACATATTTGAAAATAAAAAAAATATAATTTAATTTTTAATAAATTGAAAAAATATTGATAACTCTATTCTTAACATTTTCAATAAAATTTACGAGTAATTATTATTGAATAGGAAAAATACATTTTTTTTGTTTTCAATTGAGCCTCTCTCAGTTGATATTTTAATTAATTAGGTCCTTAAATCTTTCTTCTTCACTTAGTTACTATAAACAAAAAAAATGTATTTTTCTCTTTTATTATATATATCTATATGCACACGTAAATTTGATTGAGTAAACATGTTTGAGTATATATATCGAAAAATTTAATAGCAAATAATATTCTCTGTTATTCTATTCTCACCATTTTACTCAAAAATAAGAGTTGAAGAAAATGAAAATTAGAGAATGTAAAGATTTAATCGAAGGAAGAAGGCAATCCATAACCCCAACAATGTTTTCTCAAGTATCCATTATCGTCACGAAAAGAAAAGAAAAACGAATATAATTACTCTTACCAAAAAAAGGAGTATAATCCTTGATATCACCATCTCAAGAGATCGAGACCCTCCACGTGTACGCTCCTTCTTGTAACACCGCCTCAAATTCCATCACCAACCAGATCACGACCGTTCAAAAATTTGATCCAACGTTTCCTGTATTGACTCAGGACTAAGAAACGACACGCCGTCCATTTCCAACACATCTCCATACAAATCCAAGAACCTTCGGTAAGCAAGAATCAATAGCTTCACAGTCGATTCTCCAATCTGTTCTCTCAAATCAGCATCAGGAATTGCATAAAACCCTTTATGTCTCTCCACAATCTCATCAAAACCCTTCAAAAAGGACTCCATTTTACCTCTCACAGTAGCTGCAATCGCCTCATTCATCTTCTTCTCTATTCTTATATCTTCTTTTTCAATTAATCTCGCAAGAGACCCCCAAGCTTGCCTTTGATACAAGTAAGCTGATTCCTCAGCTACAGACTTGTATTTTTCTTTCATGTATTGTTCTCCTAATAGCTTCCCCACCTCTGTGTTTCTTGTTCTCATGTAGATATACCAATATGTATTCATGGCAAACACATGGGATAGAATTTTGTCTTTGTAACGTGATCTTTTCGATTCTACATTTCTCTTGAGTGCTTCCATAATATTTGTAATGGCTTCGTTGAGCAAACTTTCTTCTGTTTCGGGTTTTGATAGGATTCCACCTTTCCATAGCTGTTCAGTGCGAAAAACTTTGGCCATTGATGTACTGTAATATTCGGAGGTCAAGTATTTGAGGTAATTAATGGCGTATCTTACCAGTTTAGGAACTGATCCATCTTGTGGAGGAGGAAAACCATCAGAATTGCCTTCAATTTTCAGGCCAAATTCCCGAAACACTTTACTTGAAGCATGGACCAGAAGTTTTTCTAGTTCTCTAAATCTTGTATAAATATCAGCTCCTGCTTCACCTTCAAATATGTTTGAAAATTCTTCTTTGAGATTTTCTAAAGAATTGAACATGTCTAGGAGCTTGAAAAGCTTCTGAGGCTCTTTACTGCTTCTTGCAACTCCTTCTCCGAATCGGAAAAAGACTGCCATGATTTTGTCTGCAATTTTTACGAAGCATTCTAGCCATACTGTTCCTTCCATGATTCCTCCAAGAATTTGGTTGCTGAGCTTTTTCTCTGATTGAAAAACTGTTTTCACTGCAAGTTCAAAGTGTTGAATCCAAAGACTTATGGCTGTCTCTAAACTCTGCCACTCCATTTCATCTATATCTTCAGGTTTGTATGTTTTCAAGTAATCTGGATTCAATCTCATTAACGCTTTTGCTGCTCTTCTATATCTCACCTACATATTGAACAACACGAAGCATATATAAAACTCAGGATAGCGTTTCTAATTTTCTCAAACAAATAAATAAATTAATTGATTGATTCTAGTGAAATGCACAAAAAACAAGAAGCCCTTTAATATTCATAATTCAAAGTTTAGCGTTTGTAGATAAGAGACGAGTGTTTTTTTTAAGTTTGGTGAAAAGTATCTTAAATTTATCAACTAAATATGGAATTCTATAAATGATTTTTTGCTTTTTTTTTTAATAATCCATCCGAAATCACTTTCTCAATTAATTTAAATTTACTTAAAGACAAATCTATTTAAAAAGAGGAAAATGGTTTGATCTAATTAAGTATTTAAAAATATTATATAATCAGAATTCAAATCTAATGCATCTAATTAATTAAAAAAATATCTACATCATGGCCTGGCTAACAGCCCAACCTATTCCGCAAAGAAGCTAAGCAAGCTAACAGAGATCAGATAGATCGGCACCAACCAAGAGCTCAGAATAATTGGATACCAAAGAGTTCATCCACAGTTCGGCCAGTAACTGAAAAATAACTGCCACGATGAGAAGAAACGGTTATTCTCCCCTCCTCCCCCTATGTCTCCCCTTAAAGTAGGAGAAGTGAAAAGAAAGGAGAAAATCAGGTAAAAGTAGTTTCCCTCAATCTTTTTTAGAAAAGGCACATCTTAATCATCAGATTTTCTAACTTGACATTCGGAAGATCCTTAGTCGCAAATCCATCAATCTTTTTGCATTTTTGCAGGTCACATTTGGATTTCCAGATACGATATCTTGAACTTGTCATTATTTGGTGTAGTGAACTTGGAACATGAATCTATTTTCGGACCTCAACTTACACCATACCTCAATGAAAAACTAAAAAAACTGACCCACTCTCCCTGAGACACAATAATTCTTCCCACAAGCCAATGATCCAAGCTCAGCATCCCCCGGTATGGCCATCCCAAGCACCTTCAGCCTTACCCTGCAAGCAGCACGGAATTTGCTAGCTCAACTATCAACCATAATTGCCCAAGCGCATCTACCCTCTCAACAGAACTTACACAGTCACCACTCTCCAATCTGGGGATAAGAAAGAAAAAAGATTCACGCCTCTCAATGCAACTACAGAACAAATCCTGGCCTGCATGAAGCAAAACGGGCAGGTTAGTTTGTAAAGATCGATAAGGGAAGATCCAAACAAAGACCAAAGCCTCTATTGTGCCTTCAATAGGGATAAAAGGACATGTGATAAAGAAATGCAGATAGCTCAAGAGGAAAATTGAGCACTTGGTATGGAAGGGTACCCTATCGTAATTTGTGAAATAGGAGGATAGGGTAAGGAGGCACAAATTGCCAACTCTCCCAAGGCTCCTACAGGAATCATCCATGTGATAGCAGGAGGATGGCAATGCAATGATTCCAAGAAGAGAAAGGCTAGGGAGGTGCTGTCAGTCAAGCCCGAAATGCATAACTCCCCACATGTTGTTCAGTTCTCAGCGGTTGATGGGTCTTATGTTTGACAACCATATACAAATGCATTAGTAGTAGAAGTAATCATCCAAGAATTATTTTTCCAACGAATATTGATATATAGGGGAAGTGTGGTTAACCTGATCACGCTACGGGCTTACAAAGCACTAGGAGTATTAGAGAATCTCTTGGAGAAAGTTAATATTTCCCTCATTGGCCTTTCTGGCCAACCTATTAAAGTGGAAGGCTTGGCAAACCTAATTGTCCAGCTAGGAGATGACGTAGTTGTCTGAACATGCCGAGCAAATTTCATTGTAGTTAATATTTTCCTATCGTATAATGTGAATTTTGGCCAGTCTCTAATGGTTGCAGTTGATGTTTATGTGTTTATGCAGAATTTGATACTTAAGATTTCGATGGAGGATGGTATAACAGTGCTAAGGGGAGACCAAAGAGCAATCTAGGAAACATACTTGACCATGTTAAAAGGGGTTAATCAGGCCTTGCCACTGGACAAAATGGACACCCCGACCGAGGAGATAGAAAAACCAAACTAAGAGAAATCTTACAAGTGGTCGAGCTGGTCCCAAAAATTTATGTATAGATATCGACCAGCAAGGAAGGCTCAGATAGGAAAACCCTTATTTCAGTACTAAAAGAGTTCATGGATGAGTTCGCTTGGCAGGCCTCAGACATTAAAGGCATCTCAAAAGAATTGATAAACCACTTCCTGAACATCTGATTAGAGTACAAGCCAATAAAGCAGAAGAAGAGGAATCATGCCCGTGAACGTCAACTGGTTATGGAGAAGGTGATGAATATTTTGCTAGAAAGCGATTTCATCAGGGAGATCTTTCATCTGGAATGGCTGTCTAATGTCTTACTTGTAAAGAAAGCTAGCGAAAAGTGGCGGATGTGTGTAGATTTTATCGATCTAAATAAGGCATACCTAAAAGACTGTTATCCTTTACCAAACATAAATCTTTTGGTGGACTCTACAGTCGGTTTTGTAGAGTACACATTTCTTGATGATTTGACGGGTTATCATCAAATCCCAATGAATTCGGCAGATGAAGGAAAAACTACCTTAATCACTCATCGAGCAACATATTGCTAACGTATTATGCCATTCGAACTAAAGAATGCAGGGGCCACCTACTAGAGATTGATGAATCAGCTCTTTACCAACTAGTTGAGAAGAAATATGAAGATTTATGTAGATGATATGATCTTTAAGAGCAGAACATCAGCAAATATGCCCACTAAGCTCAGAGAAATTTTTTTAACCCTAAAAAAATAGGCCTAAAGTTGAATCCAGAGAAATATTCCTTTGGCATACAATCCAAAAATTTCCTTGGTTTTATGATTTCAAAAAGCGGGATAGAAGCCAATCTAGAGAAGATCAAGGCAATCTAAGATATGGAACCCCTAAAACAGTTCGAGATGTCCAAAAACTTAATGGCAGAATAACAACTTTGGAAAGATTCATCTCCTGTTCGGCCAAGCGATGTTTGCCCTTCTATAATGTAATCAAGTCTGTGAAAGGTTTTACGTGGATGGAGGAGTGCCAATAAGCTTTTGAAGCTTTGAAACAGTTCCTCACCTGTAATGACCTCAACACCGGTCTGACCGTGAACAGTAAATTTCGATGGTGAATAGTGCACCCGGGCCGTAAAACGGACCCGAAAGTGAAAAATATTTTATTTGACTATCGGAAAGTATTGGTCATGGTGAGTCCGGGGTTGAAATTTGAAGTGAAATCGAGGTCAAATAGACCTCCGAAAGTCGAAAATACGAAAAATGTAGCGAGTCAATTTCCCTAATAGGGAATGTGACTTGATTTTGCATAAATTTTTAAAAATAGTAAATGAACTCCAAAAATTACCATATTTTGCAGATATTCATGAAATTTCATGTATAATATTTTGGTATAAAGAAATGAATTTTTCGGCGATGTCGACAGTTATCGAATCGAACCAGTTCGGTTGAATCGAACCAGTAATGGACTCCGATTGAGCCGAAATTTTGTGTACTACCTAATTTGGATGTGATAAGAATTATGGAATTGAAATTAGAGTGATTTGGAGTGAGAAAATGGGAGAAATAATTTTGGGCTTTAAATTAGGTGTTAATGGGCTTTAATTAATTAACTAAGCCCATTAACCTAAATCAAGCCCACCAAGCCCATAGACCAACATATATAAAGGGAGAATTTTCTGGAATAGGACAGCAAATCATCTTCTTCCTCTTCTCTCTCCCTTGGCCGAACCACTCTCCACCATTGTTGTGTGAGTTTTCTTCACTTTTCTCTCCATTTCACACCAAATCAAACCACCTAATAGAAATTTCTGCCTCTCTAGTTAAGTGTTGTGACCTTCTCTCTTCAAATCAAGGAAGGAAATCAAGAAAAATAAGGAGAGAGAGTTTAGGGTTTCATTTGAGGTAAGTGAAACCAATGGGTTAAAATTATTTTTAAGGTGCCTACTTATGTTTTTGGGTGCCTAGATTTCATTTATGATGTTATTTTTAGCATTTGAGGTTGAAAAATTAGAGTTCTAATAGCTTGAAAATTCGGCTTCCATAGGGAATCAAGGAGACTTGCAAGCTTCCAAGGCTAAAGGCAAGGAAAAGGAAGCTTAGGCACACTAGAATAAGAAAAGAAGGTTAGTGGCTAATAAATCTTAATAATTTCTTTGATTCAAATTAAGTACCCTTTATGTAAGTTAGGGTTTATGTGATAAAATGATAATTTAATTGAAATTAATGATGAATTAGTGTAACTAGACCTTGAATAAGCATGTTAAAATGTTTAAATGATTTATTGAATAATTGTATGGTATAACTACTTTGATGGCCGAATTTCACTCTAAGGAAAATCTAGGTATATTTTGTGAATTTGGATGAATTTAAGCTTTTAAATGATACTAGCAATGAAATAATATGCTTAGGAATTTTTATGGTATTTATTAAAATTAAATGAATATTTTAGAGAATATTTTCAATTATGTAAGTAATGAAAATATGGCATTTATATGAAATAAAATGCAAATTGATGAGAAAGTGAATGATTTTGGTGAATTATGGTAGAATAATTCACAATCTATGTGAAAGAATGGAAATAAATGACTACGAGAAATTTCGAGTAATGAAAAAAAAATGAAACGTTAAAGCTTGATTGCAATTTCTATGAAAATGTGCCCTTAGAATTAGTCTGGCAGTAAAAGCCTAGCTCAGGATATAATTGGCTAGCCATAGGGACATCTGTACCGCGGTGCAAGTCACGACGACTTTCTTAGTTATGGTAGGATCACTGATCGCCATAGCTTCTGTTTGTACCTGGTATCTGCTACGTGGAAAAATGGTCGCTGAGATAATTTTTCAGTCTATATGTGGCCCATGAGGGTCCACGTCCCGAGTATCCAGTCTGAGTATTTCTGTCGATACTGTACTAGGGGCATAAAATGATAAGTTAAAAGAAATGAAAAGAATAATGAAAATGAAGTTTAAAGTGGAAAAAGGACTTAAATGAAAGAAAATGAAAGTTTAGAGGCAAAATGGTAATTTTGCCAAAATGGGTAATTAATAAGTAATTATAAGTGATAAATGATTAATAAGGGCAAAATAGTAATTTTGGAGACCTAACAGGTCGATAAGATAAGATTTTATAGTACAGGGACTAAACCGTAATTTTACCCAAAAGTAGTGAAATAAGGAATAAATGATGAATAATGATGAAACTAATGTAAAGAAAATGAAAGTAAATGACTATAATGGCAAAATCGTAAATATTAAGGAAAAAGGACATTTTTGGAATTTAGCAAAATTTTAAGGACTAAAAAGGGAATTAGTCAACCGCTATGAAATAAATGAGAAAAAGTATAAATAATGTGAATGACAATTGTTTCCATTTGAACTTAATGAAAATTGCATAATTGTACTTATTTAGAATTTAAATGATTAAATAAAGTATATTAAAAAAATAAATATTGCAAAGAAAGTATTAGGATTGTTAGACACCACTGGACATAGTTTATGCTTAGCATGTAGTTTTTACTGCATGCAGGTACAGCGTTGGAGGAGCAGTGATACACAAAGTGAAGGACAAGAAATTTTGTCATTATGTAAATTATGTAGACTTTGGCATATATATAAATGACTAATATGTATAGATATTGGATATGTAAATATATGTAAACATATATGTGTATGGTTGTGATGATGAGTTGTGTTGAATTATTGGATGTTTGATGGAGATTTTGGAGAAATGAAATGATTGTTATAGAAGTGTTGTGCCTCTGAGAGGCCGTGTGTTGTCTGATTTTTCAGGAGGCTAGGCAATTACAGCCGTTATTCTGCCGAAATTTTATTATGTGAATAGTAACCCGGGACAGTTATAGGTCATTGAATACCTATGTAATGGGTAATATCGTATTTTGGTGTTATTTAAATGTTAATAAAAAGAAAAAAATTTTTTACGATATACATGTACTGTTCTGCATAATCGGAGTGATAAGGGTGTTACATCACCACCCCGCCATTACTCAGTAGGCTGTAGGTCGGTGAAATCCTGTACATTTACCTAGCTATTTTTAGAAAGAGCAGTGGGTTTGGTATTAGTTCGAAAAAAGGGTAGCTAGCAGTTCCAGTTTATTATACAAGTAAAGTCCTTCGAGGTGCGAGTTAAAGTACCCCATTCTAGAGTAGTTGGCTTTTGCACTAGTCACCGCCACTGTAAAGCTGTGGCCATACTTCCAAGCTCACATCATTATGGTACGTACTAACTTGAGCTTATGAAAGGTGCTGCAAAGACCAGAAGCCTCGAAGGGGGGGTTAACAGAGTGGACGACCCATCTAGGGGGATGTGAGATACAAAATGACCTAGCAATGAAGGCACAGATCCTGGTAGATTTTATAGCGAAACTGCATACATTAGCTCCCGAACCAATAAAAAGTTCATGGAAGTTACATATTGATAGGGTCGTTTGCTTGGAAGGGGCAGGAGTCGAAGTCATGATGATAAGCCCTAGGAAAATCTGCTTCAAAGCCAAGGCACACTTAGCTTTCCTAGAGTCCAACAACATTACAGAGTATGAAGCCTTATGTTTCAGGTTACAGTTGGTGATCAAGGTAAAATTCGATACACTTGAGATATTTTTAAATTCGCAGCTAGTTGTCCGTCAGCTGATGGGAAAGTTTGAGGCCAAATAAGGCTCCATGATCTGGTATAAAAAATTAACGTATGTCCTCTTTGCCAGACTTGAAGGGGTCGAAAGCACTTGGTCAATCACACAAATACCCCGGATAGAGAACCAAGAGGTAGATGTCCTAGCAAAATAAACTTCCACGAATAGCTTGGTACATACCACAGACATCCTCTGTGTCATAATTTCACAGCTAACTTATGATACTTATCAGATCCAAGTACAAGGGCCAATGGATGAGTAGCATCTCCCCATTTATCAGTACTTGACCTCAAGGACCCTGCCAGAGGATCAGGTGCAAACTCGAAAGATAGTTCGAAAGTCAAGCCTGTATGTCATACTGGATAAAAAGTTATACAGATGATCATTTTCAAATCCTTGAACTCTATACCTAAGTACGGAAGAAAGAGATTATACCCTAAGGGAGATTCATAAAGGAATTTATAGGGCTCATGAAGGGGCACAAGCAATTGCTTAAAAAGCACTTATACAGGGATATTACTGGTCAACAATGGCGGTAGATGCTAAGGGCTTAGTCTGAAAGTGTGACAAATGCCAAAAGTTTGCCAACATCACGCATAAAAGCTCAGATCAGCAGAAAATAATCCACAGCTAGTGGCCTTTCACCAAATGGGGGATTGACATACTGGATCATTTCCCCCACGCAACTGGTCAGCGAAAGTTTCTGGTAGTTGCCATCGATCTTTTCCCCAAATGGGTAGAGGTTGAGTCCCTCGCCATTATCTCTCTAGCAAATATCATTAAGTTCTTACAGAAGAATGTGATCACCAGATTTGGAATACCACACTCCATCATCTCAGATAATGCAAACAGTTTGATTGTCAACCCTTCAAGGCATTTTGCTCAGAGGTGAACATTAAGTTGTGTTTAACTTCAGTCTATCATCCCCAATCCAACGAAATGACCAAAGTAACCAATAGAACTATCCTATATGGACTTAAGAAACAACTAGATGAGGCTAAAGGACTCTAGGTCGATGAGCTTAACAACGTGCTATAGGCATACCAGACTTCACCTTGAGTAGCAACATGAGTGACACCGTTTGCTCTAACTTATGGTACAGAGGCAGTTATTTCTTATGAGATAGGAATCTCGAACACATGATTTTCGCAGTACAATAGGGAAAATGAGGCCAACCTGTTTTACCACTTAGATCGGTTAGAAAAAAAAGGAGTTCACCCAGGTCTGGCAGCAACATATGATCCTAAAAAATATGGTGGCTGCTCAAATAACAACAGGAGTGGGAAAACTAGATCCGAACTGGGAAGGACCATACACGATTCGATAAGTCATCAAAGGCGGCACATATAGACTCAAAGACCTCTCTGGCAAAGTACTGCCACACTCATAGAATATTTCAAGCCTCAAGCTATACTACCAGTAGCTTAGCATCATTACTAATCAGGTTTTATCTTGTTCTCCTAGGCTAAATTAGTTCCGTATAGTCACCACTTCAGTCTTACTTTGAAATTCCTTTTGTTCGACATTACCATTGGAATAGCTCTATTGCATTTTTAAGTTCATCGGCAAATACTGTGTACAAAACATATGTTTGTAATGGACAACAGAATCAATAAAAGTTATTCATTTTATCGAGCTCACAATGACTTGTCTCTATGCTAAGTATTTTGCTTCAAAAATGTTCGACATAATCGACATATTGACTTATTATGTCTTCTCGGCATTTTTTCCAAATGAGTTGCCTCTCATATATATTTTTAAGGTAGTTTGACCAACCAAACACAAGCCTGTAACTAATATGATCGACTTTAATGCTAAACAGAGCTTACCGAATACATTTGCTTAAACAAGCATCATTCCAAGTACTCGAAATAAATTTACTTTTGATAAAAATAAAAATAGATTGGAAAAGCCCAAAAGTCAACAAACACAAAGGAAAAAATAAAGTTTAAGTCACTTTTCATTAAAAGAAAATTTTATTACAAATGAGCTAGCCCTCTTTTGGATACACCTCATCCAAAAAGGAAAAATATAGCTTGGGGTATTTTTCCTTTACAGTAAAAGAAAGTTTACCGCTAAAAACTATACACTTTTCAGCCAGCAGCTCCACTTCCTTCTCCTTTCATTCTGAGCACTCTTTCTCAAGCTCCGCCTCTTTGAGTTTAGCCTTCTCCAGCTCGGTGCTGAGGGCTTGGCTACTATTCTTCTCTCGAGCTAAAGATGCCTCTAGCTCGACAACTTTATTCGTCAATTCTTTGACCCTCTTTTTAGTGATGGTAGCCTCATTCAGCTGGAACCGAAGATTGTTAGAGGTCGAATATGTCCATCGCCACTTAGAAATCAAAGTGTTTATCCTTGCGATCACAACACTTATTAGCATCGACCCCTTTAAATAACACACAAAAAGCAAATGGGAGTCAGAAGAGTACAACAACAAGTGAACACCACACAAAACATAATAATGTACCTCCACTTGATGTCTTTTCAAAGCAGAAGATAACTGCTCAGCATTCAGGTTAATGAAAGGGGACACTTTGTTCGACACATATGACACTATATGTGCGAAAATATTGAAGTCATCATTCATCTTAAAGTATTTGCTCTCCTTCTTCTCCCGAAAATCGGTGGCCTCAGTAATTAAAGTTTGGAGATCTTTTTCATCTTTCTCACTAGATCCTCCCGCTTCTACTGCTACTCTTGGTGCACTCGATGGGGCGAGCTAAGCCCAGGCTCCATCACCTGATGACTTTGGACCCCTTCCGATGTTTGCTCATTTATTATCTCCACGATAGTAGGAATTCGAGCAACTTCGGTGGGGGGCATGGGCACCACCTCAGGTGTAGTAGACGGCGCATCAGTAGTAACCTCTGTAGCTTTCTGCCTCTTGGCCCTCATTATCTCGACCATGCTTGTTTGGTTCCCTCTCTTTATAACTGTAAGAAAGAAAAAAATTAAAAATGGAATCAGTAACACTTAATGAATAACTAGAAAGGTACCTTTCTTTTTTCAAGGGGTGAGCTTAGAATCATAAGAATCAAACAAATTTTAGAGATTCCACTTGTCTCGAGCAAGTTCCCTCCACTGAGCTATAATTAGCTCCTCTTCTGCTGACAACCACAAGCCGTTGTCATTACGGTTGGTAAATCGACCCCATGTAGTCCGCACAGGAATATCCATATGTAACCTCTTCAAAAGGAAAAATATGATCTTTCCACTTCTTGAGTGAGTTTGGATTCCCACAGAAGGTGCCATATCCCACTTGAGCTTGTATATAATTGTGGTCTTCTGCGCCAACACGAAGACCAATTACATGTGTAGCTTGGAAGAGTTTTAGGGTCAGATCTATGCCATGCTTTACCGCCTAGATTTGAAGGGCAGACAGTATGTGCCAAGCATTGGGGTGAAGCTGCCCAATTGATGATACATCATAGTAGTTCAATACCTCCACCTCAAACCTCATCAATGGAAGACGAACCCCAACTTCTAGTTACACCTCATAGACCATAATCTTTCTCTTATTTGTAAACTCGGTGTTCACCCGTTGGGGAAAGCTAGGTTTACTAACAATATACCCATCAGAAGAGGTCACTTTGCCGAGCAAAATGGAAAGCTTATCTTCCCTCACTTTCGAGCAAATGCTGCCATCCCTTAGCAAACGATGAGGCATTTTCTTCGATTTAGATCTGCCAACAAATTGCCCAAATTTGAAAGGAGGGGCCTCTTCATGAGAAGCTGAGCCCCCATTAAAACTCAAAGCACTGTCAATCTCGAACCCCTTACCTTCCCCAACTCTCTCACTAGAGTCTTCTGAAGTGCTCATTGTAACGAAAATAAAATAGAAGGAAAGAAAAGAAATGCAGAACAAACCTGGTAAAAGCAAAGAACTTCAAAGAAGATACTGGCATGATGCGCCAAATCTATCCCATAAATTGCCAAAAAAGAAAAAGAAAAAGGAGAAACAAAGACAAAAGAAAAAAAGTGAAAAATAAATGGGGAATGAAGCTTATATAAGAAGGCGAAACCCATCCCCCACCGTACACGTGATAGGCGATCCGTACGATCGGTCTCATCATTATGATAAAGCTCGGGAACCGAAGCATTTTTTGCAATAAATGGCCACCGTTGCACAACAAATCAGGGAACAATGGTTCCTCCTATTAGATATCTTGAAGGAATCAAGACGTCAGTCCAGCTGTCACCACATGGCAGAAAATAAGGAATGGACATAAATGTCTCACATTTAGAAGGGGGGACTTATGATAACATGGCCTGGCTGTCTATAAAGAAGCTAGGTAAGATAGATCAGACAGATCGGCACCAACCAAGAGCTCAAAATAATCGGACACCAAATAGTTCATCCACAGTTCGTCTAGTAACTGAAATAATAACTACCACAATGAGAAAAAATGGTTATTCTCCCCCCATGTCTCCCCTAAAAGTAGGAAAAGTGAAAAAAATTGCTGAAAGTAGTGGAATGAACCCACATAAAATGGGTAGAAAACATATAAAAAGGAGGAAATTAGGTAAGAAAAATTTTTTCTCAATTTTGGTCAGAAAATACACGCCTTAATCATTAGATTTTATAACTATATTGTCGGAAGATTCCTATTTGAAAATCCACCGATCTTTTTGCATTTTTGCAGGTCACCTTTGAATTTCCAAATACGACATCTTGAACTTATCATCACTACATAATACCATCTCATAGACATATATAATTTTATTCATAAACCAAATCATTAACATATTAATAATGGTACCGTTTTCAAAAAAATATGTATATTCCCTACTCAAATTGAAATAAAATCATGGAATACCTCATGTGCAAAAAATTAAAATGTGTGTACCTGCACGAAGATATCAATGCATATGTCCAAACAATCATTAGCAGCTAAGGTTTCCGAAATCCGTCTTAGAATTTCAATCTCCAACTCAGAACCCAGATCAGAAGCCACCATATTATCAGCTTCACCGTCCTCAACGGAGTCCCCTACAATTTGGTGTTTAAGGTGCTGCAATATATTCTCATACTGATCTTGCAAATTGAGCAAAGCTTCATCAAGCAACCCATCAAATTTCATGGCATCAACCTCAGTCTCAAACAGAACCTTAAGCGTAGCCATAGCCTCCCTTAATCTATTCGCTCTATACTGATCCGTAGCTTTAGTCCTGCTCAAGAACTCTACCACCTCCTGTAGCTTCTGAATCACTGGTTCTCCATTTTGACTAATCGTGTTTGTAGTTGCATTTAGATTATCCACACAGTCAACGTACTTAAACAACAGCTTGAGTCGCTTCTTTGGCTTTTCTTCAGCAGATAACTTAGCGGAAACATCAAGAATCTTGCGTTGTAGAGACTCACAAAGCTTAAAGCTATCAAGAAGAGCAAGAGCAGGAGAAACAGCTCTGTTTATTCGTGTTTCGAGGGCTTTTGCGGCCATGGCTGAAGAGTGTAAAGGAGCTATCCTTTTTGAAGTAATTGATAGAGTTTCATCTATAAGAATGAACCTTTTCTCCATGTTTTCTAGACTATCCTCCATTTTCTTTGAGGCATGGAGTAGGGTTTTCAATTCTGTGCACGTTATCTCCAGCTCGGACATGGTTAAGTCGTCTTCTTGGAGCATAATTGATCTCGAATTCTTGCAGGAAAAAAGAAGAGGAAAAGAGGGTTTCTGATTGTATACAGTTGTAGAGATGAAAGCTATGTTACAAAGGAAAAAGAAGCCAAGAAGAGGACGAGAAGCAAAGTATAGTTTGACCCCTGAGACAAGGTCTCTCGATTCAAACTAAGAGCAAATGGCATTGCTTTTTAGTAGCTGACAAATGGTTTTAGAGTAATAGCAAGAAGCAAAGCGCAAACGCAGCCGGTTTTTACAAAATCCAGAGAGAACGGGCCGAACCTGGAAAACGATCTCGGCTGCTGGATTTGTAGCCTGCCGCTAATGGGGCTTAAGATAACGCTAGGAATGTTTTACACTTATACAGAATTGAGAACTGGATCTAAATTTGTTAAAAATCCAAATTTACATGAAATATGAAAGTGAACCGTTCCGAAATTATTTGAATTTTTTTTTAATACGGCAACCCCAACAAATTTGAAAAAAAAAAAAACAAAAATTCAATTCAATTCAATTCCGCCCTATTGATGATTAGAAATAACATAACATGGCAAATATATCATATCATATTTTAGGTGGTAATTCAAAGGTTGTCTCAAAATGGTGTCCAAAGTCCAAGTGAAAGTCCGAAAAGTTTTAAATTGGTTTTTTCCATTCAACATCTGTAATTGGCTAAATGCCAAGGGACAACTAAATACTTTCCTCAAAATAAAGTGGCTCAAAAAATAGCAATTCAATAATGACAACATCGTGTAGACTTTATTTTATTTTTTTAATCAAATGGAAATTTTAATTTAAAATGTCCTGGTTATGAATTTACATAACAGCATTTTGGGTCCAATTAAAGAGTTATAAACTCTTTTTTGTTTTATATAATTACTAGTAATTATCCAGTTCGAATTAGATCGGTCCATTATATGGGTAAGAGTGTAAAATTTTTTTAATATCCATTTTTTCTATTTACAATATTCGAATTCAATATTTTAATTAGTAAAAATAAATTTTAAATTATTTTAATAAATCAATATTGGTAAATTTTTTTTTAATACCTAATGGGCCGATTGATCAACATATTTGTCAACACAAATTATGTGGGGCCGCCCACTGGCCCATCATAAAAGTGCGAAACTTCTGGTATTTTCGCGGCAACAATTTATGAACCTCATTCTTCAACGGTTTAACTGACAATTGGTTCAAAGACACAGACTTCCGTCGACGAAATAAATTTTTTTTGCCCGAGAGACTGGATCAGTTTATCACCGAGATATGGCCACTCTAAGCCTTGCTCGGGCTAACCGATTGGCCCTTGCATGCTCTCGAAGATGGTTCTCTTCTGAATCTGACGCCTTGATCGAGGTTAAACCCGGAGAAGTTGGCCTTCTCTCCGGAATCCCTGAGCAACACCTTCGAAGAAGGGTAAGCATTCTCCATTTTGTGCTTCCATTATTCAAGTATCGTTGTATGAGTTAATAATTTTGTTGCTTTGTAGTGGAGAAAGTGAGATTGAACTGTTTGATCGGTGTCTTAGGGTTTATAAGTATTAATTTGCACCAGTCATTTTATCGACATGAAAAATTTCAAATGTAAAATCGAATTTGAAAAGCAATTGGATATTTAAACCTCTCCAGCTTCAATTTTGATATGGAACAAGTAAAAGCTAAAGCTAAAAATTCAGTTCCTCTCGACTTTTAGCTGTCTTTTGATCAATATATGCACGCTGATCATCCAAGGATCACTTGTTGTTTTGAACCATGCGAATCTCATCATCCAGTTATTACTAGGTGATATGAGTCTATTTTGCAGATTGAAGTAGATAACTGAAATCTCACTGTCAACATCCGTACTCATGGTTCCTTCTGATAATTAAATTTGCTTTTTTCTTTCCTTTTTTT
Source organism: Excoecaria agallocha (assembly GCA_037975025.1). Taxonomy (NCBI): domain Eukaryota; kingdom Viridiplantae; phylum Streptophyta; class Magnoliopsida; order Malpighiales; family Euphorbiaceae; genus Excoecaria; species Excoecaria agallocha. Next base: position 83,209,515 of record CM075806.1, read on the forward strand.
TTTATTTGACTCCCAGGCCATTGCTCTTCTGTTACTTATTTCCATTTATGCATGCCAGGTAGTTATATATTCACCCGCTCGTACTGCTTCACAACAGGGCTCAGGAAAAGTTGGGAAAGGGAAAATTAATTTTCTTTCTACACAAAAGTATGCTTCACTAATTTCATTCTTTTGTCTTCTATATCGAGCTATGAGGATGAAAACTTCTGCTCCATGAAAATACAATCATTTTAACGGACTTTATAGTTCGTAAGAAAGTACTAAACTAATGGATTCCTAGTTTAAAATAAATGTGCTTAAATAATTTGAAAACTTGGGTTATTAAACTAGGAACAGATACTTAAAAACAGAGCCCAGGGGTTTGATGAACAGTGTCAACAGATGAAATTATTGAACATCATTTTTTTCAGGTGGGAAAACCCATTGATGGGTTGGACATCTACCGGAGATCCATATGCCAATGTGGGTGAGGCAGGACTTGATTTCGATAGTGCAAAGCTGCTGTGGCATTTGCTGAGAAACATGGTTGGGAATATGTGGTATGTACAGTTATGCTGAAAAGATGTTTTGAATTTTTCTTTGTAATCAGTCTTTTTGAGCACTACCATTTCCTTTGCCTTGCATTTTATAAAACCCTCTGATAGGCTCTAACGGACATTAGAGAGCTCAAACATTTCTGCTTATGCATGAATTATAAATTTGATGTTGTTTTTGTTCTTGTTGTCATGACATTTCCTTATCTAATTCGAAAATGCTTAGAATTGCATCTATTAGACATATTGTTTATGCAAATTCTAATCATTCTAGAATCTGTCCTTAATTGGGAACCCTTGTGGGATATATGTAATTTTTTTCACTGATTCGGTTAACTTTATTGTAACATAAAACCGGAGCACATTGTTTATCATTACTTAATATTATTATGTTCTACTGCAGGTCAAGAAGCGGCATACACCTCTTCTGAAGGTTTGTGCTTTCCTTATTTCTAGAAATGAATGCTTTATGTAGGAATCAGGGTACTTCCTTTAGATTCTGTGGACATTTTTTGCCAGCAGTCTCCTACGAAGCATCATTTGCTTCTCTGGTGGAGTAGATATTGAAGCAATTTGATACCTCTGAATGTTAGAACTTCCGGATCTCCTCCTTTCCATGATGGAGAGAAAATTGTCCGAGAATTTTTTGAAGGATTCTTTTCAATTGCAGAAAGATTCCTAAATCTTGAAATCCTAGATTGAAATGTATCTCAAATGGGTCTTAATTTTATGGAACTAGAGAGTAGGGCGAAATTCTTGAGCAGTCTTGAATTTTGTCCTGTCAAAGATTCTCGCTAATATTTGACATTCAAAAAGTTGTCCAATTTTGACTGGCATTTAGCCTGTTTAAATGTCCATTTGTTATTTGTTAGTTTCAATTGACTAGAGCTTGCTTTTTTTTTTTTTTTTTTCAAATATTTACGGCCCAAGTCATATGCCGACAACTTCAAGTGGAAGGGCCCAGCAAAAGAGGGACGATAACCAATGCAATGCTGTCCAGCATTGTTCATTCAATTTGATGCTTGGCATGCTGCAACCTTCATGTTGCATGTATAAAGCTTAATTGCTGTAAATTTAATTAACTCGTGTTGTACATATATTCATGGCCAATAAAAACAAATGAATGTTTTGTCTGCAAAATAATCCGTGTATATGGCCCTGTGTTATATATGAAATTCTCTGTCGCATGAGACTTCTGGCTTATATTCAACCACCACAACACCTCTGCCAAGAGAAACTAGAAAAAAAGCAAAATATTGTTCTACATATACATATTGATTAGCTTTAACTGAAAAGCTAACAAACACTACATATAATATATATGTAATATATATACTTGAGGTTGTCTTCTTCTTATATATTTATACATTGTAGCTAAGGTGCTGTTTTTTAGTGATTAAACTACTAGTTTTATATACTTACAAAATATATTCAAGCATTGGCACTGGCCCGAGAACCCTCCTTGGAAGGGGTATGGAACCTCCAACAGAAGAGATAATCCTTGGACTGGCAGGTCAACCTGATAACTTCACAAAAAGCACCAACTGCCTTCTTCTTCCCCTCCTGGCCCCATTCTATATTAACCCAGCAAAAGAACTTATTCAATGAAGTTGGCACCCTTGAATTAGCAAGATGAAGTGTCACCTCCCCACAGATCCTCTTACCTTGCAATCGGCCATCTCTGGTCACCATAGAATCAAGCCACGAGCACTCTGGCTGGCCTACCATTTCTTTATATGCAGAATTTGCCAGCCTTACTCTGTAGTTGGAATCAGATATTATAGCCGGCAAGGATTCAGACTCTACCTCTTCTTCAACCTCGTCTGGCTTCTTTGGGACTTGCACGGACGGAGTTGAGCTTATTGGGTCTTCAGTGATGCACCCTACGGTTATGGTGGACCCGACCGGTCGAACCGGCTGAGGAGTTATAACATTAGGGCTGGTTGGAGGTTGGTGCAGTTGCTGCAACAGATCCTTTTCCTCTGAGACTTCAGCTGCAGTGTTCAAATCTATGACCATCTCTCTACGTGGTTTCGTGGTATAGATTTCAGGTACCGCTGGTTGATTACAAACAACGGAAACCGGTGGCTGACATGGAAGAAGAGAAGAAGTGACCAAATCCGAATGGGTGACTGTAACTGAATTGTTTTCCAATCTGCTTGTAAGACCAACACTGGGAACGGAAAGCTGAGAAAGGCCATGAGCAAAACCCTGAAAGGAGAGACGTCGAGTAGGAGAAGAAATGACATGACTGGAAGAAGAAAGACCAAGAATATGAGTTCTTGGTCTTTTGATGGTAGGTGGAGGAGAAAGAGCAGCTCTGCCTTTCTTCCTGGTTCTGGTAGGCCTAGCTTGTAACTGTGGCCAGAGATTCATCAAGTAAGGAGACTGTCTAATTTTATGAGACATTGATGTGTTCTCATCAGCAGGGAGTTCAGGCTTTGGTGCTATGCGCCTGTAGCGAGACATAATCTCAGCCGTTTTAGCTGTGTTGGAGTAAGGACTGAGTGTCTTGATCATGGTGGCTTGTGGTCTATTCACACACAACCCTCTGTGAAATGCAATTGGTAGAGAAGAAGAAGAAGGAGAAGGAGAAGAAGAGAAGGTGAATGGGTTTTTAAGGAAGGTACTGGGCCAATCAGAGAAAGGCAAGCATGGAGCAAAGAGGCTGGAAAAAGTGACATTTGGTAAGAGTACGATGGGTACGTGTGATTTGAGCATGGCAGTGGGTCCATGCAAGCTAACACATATGATATAACAAGGTCGAAAAAGAATTTTAAGCCTATACTTTAACGTTTTCTCCGTTTAAAGCCCTAAATTTTTTAATTTATTCATATTTTGATACATATTTAAATTCAAATAGGGATTTAATAGAAACAATAATACTTTAAAACCTAAATTTATTATTTTATTCGATCCATCCATAATTAAAAAAAATGCATTTAGTGTTTAATGGGACATAGATGCTGGTTGAAAAGTTTCCTTTTCCTCTATTGAAAAAAAAAAGGGCACGTAAAACTAATAGAATTAGGATTAGGATGGAAGTAGAAAGAAAATGAAAATAAATGTAGCAAAAATGATTTTTGACATAATCCACTGTATATTGTTATGGAAAAGTGAGCCAAAGTCAGTTATAATCCACTGTATATTTGAAGACTGGGGGTTTGGGCTGTCGCACAGCCAATCAAAACGCCACTATCTCCATAACGCGTGTGGAGTTGGCTGCCATGCGTGGGTACACCTATCAGGATTGGCTTGGTCTTTTTTCTTTCTTTTGTTCCGTACTTTGTTTTTACCATTTTACCCTTTCTCTACCATCGGTTTTTTTTGGCTAGAATCCGCGTGTCAGGATGCGATACTATTGTAGTGCATGCAAAAGGTATGAGTTGGAGTGTGTGATTGGAGGAATAGAGAGAGGTGAAGTGTTTAAAATAGTAACACGCGGCTGTTGTGCGAGAAGGATGGTAAAACGTGATGTTTGCCCTTGAGATGCGTCTCTCCCTCCCTATTACCGCCCTTGCCCTTGCGGTGCTTTCGCTTTTCTGCCACCTCATCATTTTTCGTTCATTTAATGATTTACGAAGATTGGCGTTTTTCTTCTCCACCATATCACCTGAATGCCCTTTTATGATTCAAAAGCCAGTACATCTAGGTTTCATTTCTGAAATAACAACTGCGATTCAATTAGTCCTTTTGGGCCCAAAATTTGAATTTAAATTGGGCCCAGGTAGCCTTATACAAGGCAAGTTAAGCTGACGCGGTATTTTAGTGGATAGTGATGAAAATATTCTTGGAGAAAATAAGCACTTGTTGACTAAATATCGGTGGAGAATTTAGAGGAAGTAATTGATTCTTTTCCAGAAAGGATTAAGTGGCTACCAATATCCAGCAGCAACATAAACAATTATGTTCAGATAAGGAATCACTGAACTAAAATGTGACATATAATTATATAAACATATAAACGAGGATAAATTACAGATTGATGGTGATTCTCAAAGTAATTATAACAAGAAGAAATAATCAAACTCCTTTCGCAGAGTAGGCGCGGTGGGGAAGCTGGGAAGTGGAGGCATAGATGTTGGGAATGTGGGCTGGGGAAGAGATGGAATGTTTGTTGGCAATGGTACTGGCATGGGTGTTGGGTTTGGCAATGAAGGCATTGGTGGCATTTGCAGAAGACTGCGACCACCTAACCCAGCATCCATGCTCGAAAGTGTTACGGCAACGAAAAGAGCCACCCCCAGAATATTTGAATTATAACCCATTCTCAGTAACTGCTTAGGCTTCAATTTTTGGATTTGGATATCCGATACTTGAAGGGTGATTACTTTGAAAATGATGACATGCTATGTTAAATTGTTGTTGGTGTTGTTGGCTGACCAATTAACCAATGTATATTGTTATACTTAATCTCATCCACTCAACCCCTTCATCTATGCATTTATCTGGTCATGTAGGTAACTTGTGCTCTAGTCTTTGTTACCCAAATTCAATATTATGCATGTGAATTCATAAATTATTTTAATAATAAATTATTATGGGAGTAAAATAATTATATGTGGCAACTGGTTGAATTGAGTTGTTGTTAAATGGGTTATAAATAAATTGAAGGGTAAAATAGATGAAAATTTTATGATATTAGACCATCTAGTGGTGATTGTTTCATAATTTTCCTCATTCTTATTTTTTCTTTCATTCTTCGAATGTCAATTTTGCAACTATTTAATTTTTAAAATTGTTATAGCTCCCCCTTCGTAGTTCCGTTTCTGCTAGTTTGCGGAAGCTCAAGAAGGTTATTTCTGAATCATATATATACATTTATAGAGGAATTTATAAGTTCAACGTTGATTAGATCTAGCTTGCTTTTTGACTATAGATGTGTTGAAACAAAGAAGACATAGTTGCAGATAAAGAAGTTATATTCAATTCTAAAAATTAAAATCAAGGAATTTTCACCAACTCAGTAATATTTTCATTATTCTTCTCCGAGCTTTAAAATTCAATCTGCTTGTCATGTTTGTTTAAATCTTATATTTAATTATATTTTATCAAATTTGCATTTTGTAAAAAAAAAAATATTTACTTAAAAATGAAAGAGAATACAGTCGGCAGGTATTTAATTTTTTTGTGTGATAATACATTTTAAGAGGAACGGTGAAATTTAAATTTGATGAAATGGAAAATAGCTAAACTTCACAACTATTTACTTACCCTGTAAGAAAAGGAGTAATGTTAACAGAATCTGAGAGAATTTCCAAAATAAGTTAACCATGAACACAAATAACTAAAAATCGATTAAACTTGCCAAACCATTGATCATTGCTGCTTTATTATATCCATCCATATCTAAACTCATCACTTTACGGTTGGCGCATTCACTGGCCTTCAATTTCAATATCATACCAAACTCTATAATCTTTTTCATCCGGAAAATTAAAATTATAAATTAATAATAATAATTTTCTAATTTCGTTTCAAATCTCTATATCTATAAAATAAAAGACTCGTCTATTGGTTAACTCAGTTTTTTTTTTTCTAATAATCTAAGTTATATAGAGGGAGAATATGAGTTCTAAGTCACAAGCTCCTCAAGGTGAATTGTCTTTTAATCTGTCTTCTTCTTTTTTTCTTTTTTCTTTTTTAAATGTATGTGTATGTTGGTCTATCCGTGACTAGGTTATCCCCAGCCAGTATATCCTCCTTATCCTCAACATGGATATCCTTCTGAAGGCTGTCACCCACCAGCCGTGCCGCCACCTCAACCTCAACCAATCTACATTCAGCCGCCACCTCCGGCGCGGGCGAAAAGTAATGATACTTTCCTCAAAGCATGGTGAGAGACTCTTTTCTTTGTGTAATTTTGATAGAAGTTTCCATAAGTTAAAAATGATACTAATTAATATCGTAAATCTATTGATTTTTTTTAATCAATCAAATCAATAATATAGTAATATACTGTCTTATTAGTTTCACGAAAAAATAAATATATAGTATTAATTCGATTTACATACGAATAGTAAGGTTCTTTTTCTTTTTTAATCTTAATTTCTTATGTAGAAATAGGTAAGTAACATTTCTTTCAATTTCTTCGTGGCAGCCTTGGTGGTTTTCTCTGTTGCTGCTGTTTGGAGATGTGCTGCGATATGTAATCGAATAAAGACAATGATTATATAAAGTCTCATTGTGTATGATGAATCCCAGAGAATTCCAAACTTTAATATTAATTATTATCTCTTTTTCTTAAATCAATTAGAATCAAATCAAGACTAATATAACATGTAAACTAAATCCAATAAAAATTCTATATCAATTTGAATCAATTCAAGATCTAACCTTTATTTTTACCTATTTCAAGATTTTTTTCTCTTGATAAAATATAACCGAAATTAACCCATATAAATCGAAACAGCAAACAAAAGAAAATCTGATGTACAAGTGGAAATCAAATCCGTTGTTTTCTGCCTCTCATTTACCATTGCTCCGCCAGACATCAAATAACAAATTGAAACTTAGGTAAAGAAATTACGTTTTATAAAAATCCATTTTGCATTTGCCACTTCTGTAGCTTGAAGGCACTTTAAGATTGAATTCAATATAAATATATATACATGCATGATTGAATTGATCTTGAGTTCATTCACGAAACCCATTTAAACAAGAAAAATACAACTAAAGCCAATTTGCATATTTATAGATGGATTTAGCAATCTTTTGAACCCTCCGTACACATGGCATCTTCTCTTACAATCAAAAGTTGAATTTAAACATTAACATCTAACAACTTCTCAATACTTGATTAATTACCCTTGCAGCAACAAATCCCAACCCAAAATTTTTCATAAACCAACCATTGAAACCTTAGAAAAAGGGATTAAAACAGAAATTGAAAAACTGAAATTAGTACTAACTAAACTGGAATGAAAAATTTAATATGGATCTATCAAATTGAAGAGAGCTCCGGTGTTATTTCTTGGTCGGAGATTGTGACTGATGGCACTAACGGCGTTGGATGAGGGAAATTGAACTGAATAATAAAGAAGTGAAGAAGAGAAGAGAACAAGGAGTCGGCATGAAATCGATACAAAGGCAAATGAACTTTAGGGTTTTAGGTTTTTAAGAATTTTTTAATAAGAAAATATGAAACTTAAAAAAATGCAGACGTTTTGGCATTGAACTGAATTTCGAACCGATTCAACGAGTTTCAATTAAACCCGACTTTTTTTTATTCAAATTGAGTTTTTTTCATTTTTGATTTTTATATTGGATTGATTCAATTTCTTTGCTGATTTACGGTTCATCTAATTCGACCGGTCGAATCAATTCGAGTTTCAAAACATTGTATAAGAGAAGCCAGGACGCAATATTATTCAAGTACTGAGGACCAAAAAGCTGATGTACAAGTGGAAGTGAGTGCAATATAGTTTCATCAGTAACCAAAAACATGACTTGCAGCATGCAAATTAACTAAAGTATTGGTTATCGTTAATTGCAAAAAAAGGAATGGGAGAATAAAGATCAAGAAGGAAAAGATGCACAAAACTCCACAAGCTAATCAAATCCTATTAGTGTTTGTCATGCCAACTATATATTAAATGAATTGCTTGAGCAGTTTCCTCCGTCAATTAAAAAATTCAGATGATAAATCAACATAAAAGCTCAACCAAAACAAAATTTAAGTGTGTGCAGTAATGGGATTTTTTTTTTAAAAAAATAGGGTGATTTGTTAAAGTATTTAGAAAACAGGGACTACAGTAAATATAATTTTAACTCTAACATGCTGAAAACCGGCAATAAATGATGCCAGTATCCAACATAGTGGGCCCCGCATGTTTAATTGGCAAAAGAGTTGAAAACCGACAGTATACTATGCCGGTATTCGACATAGCAGACCTCTTGGTTGCTGGAAATCGGCAGCAATTGGTGCCATTATTTGGCTTCATGGGGCCCCTGGATTTATGGGGCCCCTGGATTGATGCCATCTATATTCCTGTGAAAATAAAAGTTCACTAGTTAAAGATGTGGGATCCTCCATTGCATTGTGTTGAGGAAATTAGCTTTGTTGGACACAATTGTGTTGGTAAAATGGAGGTGACTCCAGCATAAAACCAGTGTTTTCCTTTGTTCCCCTTCGATGGAGACCAAAGCAGCTGATTAACAATGTCCCTTGCTATGAAATTCATATTCATATTCATGAAGCCATCTAAGTTGCAATTAGCAAATAATTAAAGATCCACTATCAATTAAAAAGTTCAGAAATGATGAAACAATGGCCATGGTACAAAAATTGAGCTATCCCTTCTCCATCAATGGGCACCTCTCAATGAAAACATATTCCACATCAATGGAAATAAGCAAAGATCCAACACAACATTCCCGCCATGTTTAACACAAAATGCACAAAAACATATTAAGCCGCTCCATTATTTAAATAGACCTAATGGAAAGCTATCACCACTGATGCCAGCGAAGCAAAAACAGGGAAGGAAAACCTTTTTCAAAGAGAAACACTGAAGGTGCTAGGAATAAATCAAAACTGTGAAAACTGGTAACAAGATCACTCCTCCATCGCCTGGTTTTGCTCGATTTGCTGTTGGCGGACACTAACCATGATCTTTGGTAATGTGAGAGATGGCTCTTGTTGAAGACTAGCAGGAGCTTTGACCAAGTGGATACCCTGCTCCAATTCCTTCTGAGCTTCTTTCTGCTCTTTGTTTTTCTTGCCCTTCAACCTGCAGATTTTCAATTTATCAAATATCCATTGGAATAATCACAAGAACACCTTTTAGCTTCTTTGTTATGATAATTATAAGTATGGACTTTGTGTAGAACCTCTTCCTTATGTGTTCGCTTTCCCGCCCAGCTCTAATTTTAACTATCTTCTTCATAGCCTTCAAAGTATTCTCAGCAAGATTCCTGTCATATCTCTCGGGTCTATTCCTCTTTCTCTCAAACTCAAAGGTTGAATCCTGGCGAGGAAGAAAAAAATAAGCCAAAATATGAAATAAGTTTCTCAAGGTTTTGTCAATTGAGGACATGGAAGTATATAAATCACATGATTATCTAAAAATATATAAGAGTGAAGAAAGAAAGTCTTCTAACCTGTGTCATGTCCTTTCCATGCAGCCGCCTGTAGGCTTTGGTCCATTTTACTTTGCGTGGGTTTCTCTTCATTTTAAAGTTCTTGTGGCATTTTGATCTACAAAATCGAAAAATCTACACAAGCCACAAGATTGGTAATTAGAATTTATAGAGACAAGTGCCAAACTCAAAGATGATGATTAACTCAAGTTTTCCTAGATTGCGCTCGTAATATAGGTCAGGTTCTCGGTTGGATCAACTAAGATTAGAATGCAAGGATGACTGTAGACTCTGATTGGCTCATTAGTACCAATAGGAATTAACAGTGTAGACACCAAAACTTAACTCACTAACAATTTCTCGAACTTTAAAAAAAAATACTGAGATAATAAGTGACCAGAGCCTGGTAACCTTGAATCAGTACATTTGTATTACCATAATTATAGCACTGATTACATTCTAAGTGAGTACAACAACAATCAACTTGAGAACACACATGGTTGAAGGTTCAAGAAAATCAAAGCCAAATATCAGGGTATATTAACTTATACTGCATCTTAGTTATTGCTGCGACCTCATCCAACTAACAAAGTAGCTAATCTATCTAGGTTGACCAAACTCAAAAGTAACAATTCCATGCTCATCTAAGTACTCTTGCACTGATAATTCAACCTCAAATTGATATGAACAAAATCATGTACTCTGATTTCAAAAGTTTAATTTTTACAAGGTTGAGCTAATGGTTTGATCAAATTAAACCAAATGCCTACAATAGATTATAGCAAAAGGATGAATATATAGCATTTACCTTTGCATCATTACGGACAAATTGGATACCATGTCCAGGGTATATAGTGGAGGAGCAAAACCAACACTTTTCCAATCTCATTGTGCCTCCAGTTTAAAGAAGCCCGCCTATCTAAGGAGAGTAAACAAGATGCAGTATTAGTTCCCAAAAAAAGAAAAGAAAAGAAAACACACACACAACTAGGAGGAACTGCTGCCCCAACACATGCATTATAAGAGCAATGTTTTCAGAAATTTTCAGAAGAGGATCGGATATCGACTCGGTCTGCCAACTGAGTCATATGTCAATTGGTTTAATTGGTTTGATTCAAAATTTTTATTTTTTTAAATATAATTATTTATAAAACATTAAAAATATGATATGTAAAAACACATTCAATAATTATCAAATATCAATATAAAAATATTAATTTTAAGTCCAACAAAATTTGCAAATATAAAAATCAAATAACAAATTTTGCATTCAGATTCATTTTGAAACTGAAATTAGATAACAAATTGATAACAAATCTAAGTCCAGCCTTCAAAATAATAATAAGCAAAGAACAAAACTCTCTTTGCAAAACAAACCCAATCAAAATTCTTGATCAATTAGAATCAAATCAAGACTAATATAACATGTAAACTAAATCCAATAAAAATTCTAGATCAATTCGAATCAAATCAAGACCTGGCCTTTATTTTTACCTATTTCAAGATTTTTTCTCTTGATAAAATATAACCGGAACAAACCCATACAAATCGAAACAGCAAACAAAAGAAAATCTGATGTACAAGTGGAAATCAAATCCGTTGTTTTCTGCCTCTCATTTGCCATTGCTCCACCAGACATCAGACAACAAATTGAAAATTAGTTAAAGAAATTATGTTTGATACAGATCCATTTTGCATTTGCCACTTCTATAGTTTGAAGGCACTTTAAAATTGAATTCAATAAAAAATATATATACATGCATGATTGAATTAATCTTGAGTTCATTCGCAAAACCAATTTAAACAAGAAAAATCAAAATAAAACCAATTTGCATATTTACAAATCCCCATTTAGCAATCTTTTGAACCCAGATCTCTGTACACATAGCATCTTCTCTTACAATCAAAAGTTCAATTTAAACATTAACATCTAATAACTTCTCAATACTTGATTAATTACCATTGCAGCAACAAGCCCCAACCCAAAATTTTTCATTAACCAACCACTGAAACCTAAGAAAAAGGGATTAAAAACAGAAATTGAAAAACTGAAATTAGTACTAACTAAAACTGGAATGAAAAATTTCAGAAGCGGCTCGAACATGGACTTAGCCTGCCGACTAAGTCAAGAGCCATTTGGTTGGACCGGACTGACTCGGAGTTTTATTTTTTTAAATCTAATTATTTATAATTACTGTATAATTCTGCTTTATGTGTTGGCTCCATTTTTCATTTTTTTTGCCATTTCTAAGTAGAACAAGAAAGTTATACAAGGTCAACAAAAGAGAAGTGGAATGGGCACTATGACTCCATACAAAGACCATCCTTATCATTCTCTTACCAATTAAGAAGCTACTTCATTGAATGAAAAATTTGTTCCATGCAATTCTATGAGTCAATGTACACAAATTCTCAACCGTTATACTGTTGGTTTTTTAACATAGATCCTTCTCATTTAACTACATGTATCTGTAAAAGCTAACAATAATAAGAGATTGGAAAATCATTCCAAGCAAGGTGACATGCTACTATATATAATTATATACATACATACATACATACATACATACATACAGGAATTATCATTTCTGATTCTAACGAGCTTAGTAGATGACAAAGTGCAATAGCTTCTGCTAAATTGGGTGTGAAAATCTCAGTCTGATGTCGATATATGGCCTTTAGAAGAGCACCACTTGAATTGCGAATGATTCTTTTAAAACTTTGACGTTATGTACAGCCCCTGGTGACAACAACAGATCCCAACCAGAACTAAAACAACAATTACCCATTCCAAATGCCCAACGGTACCAAATGCTCTTAGTTTCCCAACAACCCTCAAATAAAACGATAGAATCAACAGCAACTGAAATGCCAACTGAAATGTTAATTAATTTGAAGATATTAAATTATAAAATGCGAACTGACAGTTTACAAAACAATTTATGAAAAGAAGCACCGCCTAATTTAACCACCAAATTCTTCAATAATTCCATCCTTTATATTTACCCAATTTATGAACAGAAAAATCAAGAAAAGCAAAAAGGCATCAAATGCATCATCGAAATCAAACATGGCATGCATATTTTTTTGCTAGTTAGTATATAAAATTGAAGAAACAAACCTGGATGCAGAGAGCTCCGGTGAAGAAACAAAGGCCTCACCTAAAGAAACAAAAGTCCTGCTCCAGGTGAAGAATAAGAAGAGAACAGAAGACGGCTGCGTTAGATGGATGCAGAGAAAGGGAAGGAAAGTCAGGGATTTAGGGTTTTTTGTAGGAATTTTCAACGGGGAAAAATGAAATCCCTTCAAAACGCATAATTTTTAGGTTGAACCGGATTTCGATCCGAGTAGCCAAATTCCGATTTAATTCGATTTTTTCCGAATCAAACCGAATTTTTACTACTTTCAATTTGATATTAGATCAACTCGAATTCTTGACCGATTTAGCCAGTCTAACAAAACCGAATTTCAAAACGATGCGGTACTCTTAAGCCCTTCGTATTGGTCATCTTTACGAGCACATGGGCCAAATGGTTCAATTTGAATAGGATTGAAAGTCGGATTATAAATAAATTATTATCAAATGAATTGGTTAAAAAAAATTAAATCATAGATAAATTAAATATTTTAAAAAATATATATTGCATACGGAAAAAATACACATAAAATAGTAATTATGTTATATTTATATTATATAAAAAATTTTTAAAATTATAAATAATATAAATAAATTATATGTATATTAATCAATTGGATCATTCGGGATAAAATGATTCAAGTTTGAATTGAGTTACGTTATGAATTAAATTTTAACTGCATTCTTAAAAATAAATTTAATTAAATTTGTAAATATGGACGTTTGAAAATTGTATTTCTTTTCCTCTGTTGTTAAAATTGCAGAAGAAGATGTGCAATGTGACAATTTTAAAAAATAATAAAACAACAATTTCTCGTCCTCCGAATAATCAAATTCCAACACCAATAATTTCAATTTTCTGGATGGTCTCTTCCCGCAACTATCAGTAGCCATTGCTCAAAGCTTGTAGATCTTCGATTAATATGTTGCCTTTTTTTTTTCAATAAACAAGCAAAGAGGTAGTGATAATTCCTAAGATAACATATTATGTAAATTTTTGTTTTAGTATTTGAATATTTCTATTGAATTATAGGATAAAAATAATAAATCATGTGATATGATTAATATTGGTTAGCTTGAAAATATTTCTATAATTCATGTTTAATACACAAATGGATTCGGATCATCTAAACCCCTTTTTTGTTCTGTATGATTTTTTTATTTATTTTATTAAATTTTAAATCTGCTAAACTCAAACTTGAAAAAATTATGGCTTTTTTTTTTTTTTATCAGGTTAGCTTTATCATTCATTTATTTTTTCATCAGTTAGGTTTATTTAGACCTCAACTTGGTCCGACCTCATATATCAATTTAATTACATTAAATTATTTTAAAGTTTGATACTCTTTATATATATATATATATATATATATATATATATATATGGTTTTTACAATTATTCAAAGTATTTTCGCATCTAATTTTAAAATATTTCTCACAATATAATAAATTATTTTAAATTTAATAATATATTAATTTTATTATTAAATTATGTGGAGGACATCCGGTCTCAGTAAACGACTGAGCACCTACTTTTTTTAATGCCTTTAGTCTTCTCGGAACCGCAGTTATGTCCACTCAAACTTACTAGGTAAGTTTACCTTATTGTAATGTTATTAAAATCGGATCGGATAAAGAATTGTCAAAGCTGAAGATTCGTAGTTTGATCAATTTAATTGGTTTAACCGGATTTTTTTTATTTTTAAAATATTATAAATTATTATAATTTTATAAATACTATTGTATAAAAATTAAAAAAATATTCATCAAACATTAATATATATCACAAATATCCCAATAATAAGTTACAAAACATAATTTTAATTTTATTATTACAAGTAATTAATTATAAACTTTTAAATATTATATATTAGAAATATAAAAATACAATCATATATGAAAAAAATTTCCTTTTTAGATAGAGTACTAATAAAGCAAACACAAAAAATATTAACCTTGCATATATGAGTATAATTATATTTAATTACAATAAATTCAAATAGATAATAAGTTTATTAAATTATTAAGTGACATTTTTATAATTTAAAATACTAATTTTTTAAAGAAATAAATTATGAAAATTTTATATATATAATTACAATGAATCAAATAGATAATAAATATATTAAATTATTAAGTGATATATTTAGACTTTAAAATATTAATTTTTGTAAATAAATAAATAATAAAAATTTAATATATATATACAGACATATATTTGATTACAATTAACCAAATATATAATAAGTATTTTAAATTATTAAGTGGCATATTTATAATTTAAAATATTAATTTTTTTAAATAAATAAATAATGGAAATATATATATATATATATATATATATATATATATATATATATATAGGGTGAAAAAATACAAAAAAAAGATAATTTTTTACAATTTTTAGCCAAAAATTCGGTTTTATCCGATTTTCCGTTCAATCCGATTTTTTCGATCCAATCCGATTTTTTACAGTTGAATCAATCAATTAACCTATCGATTTACGGTTAAATTAATTCAACCATCCGGTCCGATTTTAATAACTATGCCTTATTGTATATTTTGAAAGCAACGCAACTTTTTCTTTTTTATATATATAAATTATATTTTTGGATTGCAGTGGACATTCCACCATATAAAATTTTTACTTTTTAAATTATAATTAACTTTTAAAAATAATTGAATTTATTTTTACACTAAATCATAATTTTTTATATAATTGAATAAAACCATATTTAATCCATAATTAATTATAAATATTTAAAAATGTTTAATGAGTATTCAAACTCAAAAATCCTAATTAAAAAACTCACGTGGTCCCATTTTATTTATTTATTTAAGATAAAAAATATATATAAGTATAATATAAATGGCAATTTGCGAATTTGTGATTGATCTGTGGCAGAGGCGTACTTGCTGAAGAAGGGAGCGATTGGCAGCAGAGAGATATAAAAACTTAAATCACACACACCTAAATTCATCCAATTGATCCCTCACTCTCTCGCACTGCATAGAAAGTTTTGACTGCTTTCGGTATGGACGACAACAAAAATGCCCCTAATTTTCCTTCTAATTATCTCACTCTTTCTCAGCTTCAAGAGCGCTGGATAAAGGAGCAGCAGCATCGAAAGCAAAAGGAGAAGCAAGAAACAGACCAGCGACAGAGGAAAAACCACCAACATGAACACTTTGACCCAAACATCCAACCTCAGAACCAGAAGAAGGTTAAAGACCCCACTGAAAATCAACGAAAAGAGAACCCGAAATTTCAGCGGAGAAACTGGAAATTGAAGGCAACCGTCTCCGGCGTTTCTCCTGACGAAAATTCTGTTGTTGAGGGAAATGAGATCGAGACAACTGTTAAGGAGACGAATCGTAAGCCCTTGGAAGTTACTGAGTTGAATAAGAAGCGGAGGAAGAATAAGAAGAAGAAGTGGAGCAAGAATAAGGAGGAGAAACAGAAGATTATGAAGGATGGAGAAGCCATGGCAAAAGGAGAAGGGGAAATTGTTGTACCGGAGGCACCACCAGTTATGAACGAGACGGAGAATATTCCGGCGAAAAGGAACGGGACGAAGGAGGATACCAGGTTAGTTTATAGGCCAAAAAGTACGTTTACGGTTGAGAAGAGTGATGGTAGAGTGAATATGGGTGGGGAAGTGAGCAATGTAGTAGAGGATAGTAAAGAGAATGTAGGGATTGAGCCAAAGCTCAGACATCTTTGTATGAAAAAAGAGAAAGAAGGATCAAAAATACAAAATAGTACTGTTAATCACAGCTACACTGAAAGTAGAGGTTACAATAGGATTTTTTTTCGTACCAATAGCAAGTATACTGGTCATAATTGGAAGGCCTATCGCGGGAATACCGAGTACAGAGTTTACAACGGAGGTGAGAATCGGCGTAACTGGCATTACAGAGCAAGTAATGAGAGGGGTAACTGCTCTATGGAACGAAGTGGAAGGATCTGGGTGAAGAAAGAATATGTTGCTGATGCTACTCAGGATGCCTGACATCGAAGGTGGAGGAGCTCGGCCGAGGAATTGAAGTAGTTTGATCGGTAAGGATTAATGATCTTTTTGTTGGTTTAATGTGAATTTTTTTCCTTGCATTGCTTTATGTGAAAATCAATTATACAGTCGTTTATTATTGTTAAACTGGTACGGTTGTGGGTTGACTAATTTATTATTACATTATAAGTGAAAGAACGGAAGTTTTGATTTGGTGAAATGCAATGGGAGATGCAAGGAGTATGTGTTGGATGCGCATTTCTTAAGTATGATTATGGAGCTCTGCAATATTTAAAGGAATACTCTATCGGGCCATTTCTTTGATTAATAAAAATTTGTTCTAATTGATATCTTCAAAGATGATGGATTGCCACCTGAAGGAACTGATATTCTCAAAGATGGTTTGTCCTGTGTTTCCGGACGTGTTATTCTTTGCAATCCCATGGCGGCATTTGAGCTTATTAATGCTCAACAAAGGACATTGGGAAATCCTGTTTTCTGATAATGAATAAAATTCATTTTGCCTCTAACAGTCTTGAATAAGCAAAGAGAACTAATAATACCTGATTAGTTGAACTGAGGTAATTAATTTTATCAGCTTCTATATATCGAGTTCTTGAAGTAAGATGATGAAGTAGATGCTGTAATCTCTGTCGTTGTAAAGGTAATGATATCTTTACAATTATGAAGTTCCTAGAGTATGACTATCCAAAATAGACGTTCAGGTCTTCATATTGCATTTCAAAGAGATCTAGATCGTTGTAATTGCTTTCCAGCTATGGCCTGTTTTTCGGATATTTGAAAAGCAAATTAGTGGAGCAAAAACTTCCAGGAGTTCATGTGGTTGTTTGAAATATTATTGTAAATACTAGGTATTAAAACCCTATTTGCAAGGATTATGTTGATCGTTCACTACAAAGACTTGCTGTCGGTCCTCCTTCAGGAAGGACATAGATCTTCTGTTACAGTTCCAAAGACTAAAAGACAGCTCTGTTTTGCATAATTTTTCATCTGTGTTATTTAGGGCTTGCGTCTGTCTCTGGACTGCTTCCACTCATTTCTATTTTGAGCCTGCTTCTGCTTTTCTTATGCTTTACTTGCTGAAAATGTTTTCCATTGTTGTTTCATCAATGTTGCAATACATTTCTGCCATGCTATTTTCTAAAAATCTTATGCGATTATTAGCATGTAACACATTGTATGTTGATGAAGAACACACAATAACACAAAGTAGAAATAAAGAAATGACCAAGCAAGGAAATGAAAATGAACTTGTATTAATTGAAAAAACCTAGTTACAGTATGAGTTCACTGCTACTCTACTGTATGAGCTTTACAACCCAAGAAAATGAAAAAACAACTGTAAAGAAATAAAGATGAAAAGTCCTTCAAGAGAAAGAGCACCAAACAACAGCTCCTCTCCCCACTGCACAGCCTGCAGCCGAAAATAACAGAAATCCTTTTTCATCACTTCATCTGGTGCTTGCCTTTTTATACTTCTTCCTTCTCTCTCTCTTCCCATGCACAACTAACATTTGCCAAATCGTCTGCCGTTTACCTTTGCCTTCTCGAATATACCCTCCATACTTTGGGCCTTGGGTCATCCTTCATTGCTTCAGGGTTTAGCTCTCTATCATTGCTGGCTGGGGGAAAAGATGTCTTGTCCTCAAGACTCAAGTCAGGAAACTGATTTTTGATAATGAAGACAACCTCCCAAGTAGCCTCATCTGGTTCCCCTTCTTGACACTGTATAAGCCATTGAGGAATAGAGTCCCCATGTTGGTTGATAGTGCGGTGAGCCAGAATACGAGAAGGGAGGAGGAGAGGTGCATCATCAGGTTCCAAGCATTCAGGCAGCGACAATGAAGCTTGAGCTGCCCCAACAGACTTCTTCAGCAGTGACACATGAAACACGGGGTATATTTGTGCTCCAAGGGGTAACTCCAACTTAGAAGCGACCGGGCCAGCACTTTGGATGATAGAAAAAAGCCCATTTGTTTGGTGAACAGCACTATGTTTGGTGAACAGGGCATCCATTTGTTGCTTCTGTGGGTCGGTTGAGTGATTCAAAACAGCCAAACACTCATAAGAAAACTTACCTTCTACTGCCGTGAGCTGAGATAAGTGTTCATCTAACCACCATTGTAAAGAGTGCGGTTCATGATGCCCTGTATTCACCCCCTTCAGCTCCATTCGATACTTCACCTGACAAAAGGGGAGCTTCACATTGTCCCCATCATTGCACCATTTTGGAAGACGACTTGAGTTATTTAAAAAAAAAAAACGGAGCATGTAAGCATCTTTAATCGTAAACTCAGTAGCATGTATTGAGCGAGCGAGTGGTTCAAAAAGTCCTGCTTCCTTGAACAACGCAAGAACAAATGCAAGACAAGAAGTTGACTTCCCATCAGAGCATACCCAATCATCCTGTTCAGGAATTGTCAACAATTCACCAAAAGATGACCCACGCTTTTCAGTTTCTACCAAGATTTCAGAAAGATTGAGGCCCTGAGTTCCAAGTTGCTTGTTCAAAGCTTCATTCCACTTGTCGGCTGATGGTGCAGGTTGTATTTTGCTCCAAACTGTCATGGCAGATGCAATCACATGAGCATCCAAGGGGGTTGGATAGTTCCCTTCTATAGTGTCTATCCAGCTAAGAATCATGCTGTGGTATCCGTAGCTATGGCCATTCATGCTCATTGCATACTCCCATGCAATAGTCTCATTAAGTTTGGCTTGCACATCAGGATGCAGAGGAAGCAGTGCAATATGCTGGTCAGAATTATCCTTTGTCAGCTCAAATTCCCACCACTCATCCCATGGTATGACAGTCACAATATTTACTCCATGTTCGTTTTCATGTCCTGATTCACGAACTCACACTTTTCCTTCAGAATCCCTTAAGCAAATAGTTGTATGAGTGGCAAAAGCTCCAGTTACATATTTCTCCAAAGTCTCAAAAGCACCCCACCTCCCATGAATTTTCGATACGACAATGAGATCTCTAGGGTGAATATCATCAACACTGATGTTGGTAATCCATGGCTGAGGACGTATTTCAAACTTAGCATCCGTGTGTTTTTGAAGGAATTCAATATTAGAATTATCTCCCCATCCAGTATCTGTAAGTAGAGAAAAGATATCCCACAGTGCTTGGACCCAAGCTTTCCTTGCATCTCCACCATTCTCCCTTGGTCTACAAAATTCGAGCAACCCAATGCCCAATTAACTATGACATTCCCCAACGTTCGTAACAAGTCCACCCCCAATACCAAATCCAACCCTCCTAAATATGTCACAAGTGCGTCAATAAGGCCATGGTAGTCACCTATTTGAATAGAAATTCCCATACATCTCTTATCCACCCCAATCAAGTTCCCATCCCCATGTCTAATTCCAAGGATTTTAATGCGGCGTATTTGAAATTCCAACACAGGCACCAGCTAAGGCGAAATGAAATTGTGTGTTGCGCTGCTATCCAGTAACATCAACGTAGGAATCTCGTTGGTGGTCTCCATTAATTTGATGGTATTCAACTCCTTGATGGCTCCTACTGTAGCACTCCCTCGATGGTGAAGTTATTTAGATCCAGTGTCCTGCATTGCCCATCCACCTGGTTGTCTTCTTCTTCATTTTCCACTTTATAAAACTCGTCTCTCTTTCCCAACTAGTAGCAAAACCTCTTTTTCCGTCTCTCTTTCCACTCGATCTTGATGAGGTACCGAACTTCCTGTCTTGTGTTTTCCCATAGTTTTTGATTCGAATGAGACAAATAGAGATGTGGGGTGGTTGTTTGTAATATGGGTTGGATGCTTGTTTGGGCTTGACCCAAAAGCAGAATTGGGCTGCAACTGAGATGACCCAAATCTCTTAGAACCCCCTAGGTCCAATAGTGGAGACCGGTGTGAAGATCGGCTTCTTCAGCGAGCTCTGCATCCACTCCGATAACACCATCCCCTGTCGGCCGGTTTGCAAAGATGCTTCGATGGAACGCGCAAGTGTCATAGCTTCCACCTTGTTCACCGGCTTGTGAACCTTCACCCAATCCTTCACTTCTTCCTTCAATCCACTAATTAAGCATCCCACATGCTGTGGGTCGGGAAAACCTGGAGCGGTAGCAGCCACCGTCTCGAAGGCTTCAATGAATCCTTCGATGCTTACTCTTTGTTTCGAGTCTGCTAGATTTTCGAATGGACCAGCAAAATGGTTTGTGTAGAAATTGTAGTTCTTTCGAGGATTTGAGGCCTGTTCCGGGTGATTTCCACTCTTTTCCATCGTTGTTTCCTCTTGAGAACTGTACTTCTCTGTATTGGTTGATTGTTTGTCTAATCTTTTAATCCATATAAGTACCTGCTCTCTAAAGGCATCTTTCTTCTCTTTATCTGCTTGATAGCTCCGTTAAGAAGCAGCCAAACAAATTTGGATCTGTGTCACCAATTTGGTGAGCTCCTTAACACAATTGGCTAACTCTCCAACGCGCTTCTCATTTTCATCCAGTCATAGTGATAGAGCCTGATGTCTTGTCTCCATTGTTTCCGGTCAGGTGGTAATCTGGCAGGTCGTACCAATGATGAAGAACACACAATAACACAAAGCAGAAATAAAGAAATGACCAAGCAAGGAAATGAAAATGAACTTATATTAATTGAAAAAATCTGGTTACAGTATGAGTTCACTGCTACTCTACTGTATGAGCTTTACAACCCAAGAAAATGAAAAAACAACTGTAAAGAAATAAAGATGAAAAATCCTTCAAGAGAAGGAGCACCAAACAGCTCCTCTCCCCACTGCACAGCCTGCAGCCGAAAATAGCAGAATTCCTTTTTCATCACTCTCTCCTCTGCTGCTTGCCTTTTTATACATCTTCCTTCTCTCTCTCTTCCCATGCACAACTAACATTTGCCAGATCATCTGCCTTTTTCCTCTGTCTTCTGGAATATACCCTCCATTCTTTGGGCCTTTGGTCATCCTTCATTGCTTCAAGGTCCATCTCTCTATCATATATCTGGTCCATCTTGAAAGTCATTTTGCTGTGGTATTCCTATAGTGTTGGAGTATCACATCAACGGAGATCATCGACATCATGGCACATGTGAATGGGATTGATATTGTAATTGACAAATTGTAGGAGGAAAGAAAAAGATGTTCAGGATTAGCAGTATCCTTATAGGAGATGAATTTATAGTGCATGTAATGAATATCATTACGGATAAAATTTGTGTGAATTTTATCATACCCTGCAAGACAATGATTTGATCACTCTTTCGTGTATTTGCGTTTGGGTGTCTTTTTGATATTTCATAATATTTCCACTCTGAAAGTGTTTGTCAGACTATAGTTTGATGTTCTAATGATCTTTCACAATATAGGAAGCTAGAAAATTTCATTTCATCCATCCATGTCTCCGTCAGATTATAGTTTTAGCATCCAACATTGAATACGCTGTATGATATCTGGATTGAGTTGTTGATTGAGCATTGGCTGCTGAAATGCAGAAAGATGGTATATAAATTTGAGAAGTGTTTAAGTTGCGAGGAATTATATGAGTTGTCAGATTGGCTTATTTGTGAAGTCCTGATGACATATTTGTCAGGCAGCACTCAAAATAGAGAATTCAAACTGTCTGTATGTTACATTGCTTGGAATATCATTAGCCAACTTGATAGTGAAAGATTTTCTGAGTTGTTTAGTGATTTTTGGCCTTTGTTTTCGGCCAAGGAACATGTTCTGCAATTAGAAATTAAGTTCTTCCTCTGGTGAAAGAAGCATCAATTTAAAAGATGTATGATCTTCCTTCTTTTAGAGAAGAACATTGCGGCTTTGGCAAATGAATTGCATTTTGGATTCAATATAAGATTTTAGGTCATTGCACTCGTATCATTTTCAATGTATGAGAACTGTAAATAGATTAGCTTAGGTAGCATATTTTGGTCTGATGAAATTCTCGTTAAAACATTGAAAAAAGATAAATGCTTTCTGAGTGTTTGACTAGGATGCATAGAATGCTGAAACATCAAACTTTGACAGAAATGTTTGCATCCACATGGAGGAGGGAATAAAGGCGCATAAAGAACTGGAATGCCATTTTACTTCACAAAATCCAGTACGGTACTTGAACCAAGTGCATTAAAATTGTGCAGCTGAAAGTAATTGGAGCATTTAAATGCAGGTGCTGAGGTGCAGTGGTAGCTGGCAGAGAATGACATAAACAAGTCAATTAAAATGTTTTGAAATACAGTGACAAAAATGTATATATAAAATCATTTCTTGGTTTCAGCTATCACAAAATTGACTTTATCTATATGTTTTCATATACTTCGTAATTTGTCTCTTATTAAATTGTGTTGTCATGGGGCACTTTTTGATCCTTATGGATGATTTATGACACTATTGGGCAAAAGTTGTAAAATTCCATTGCCATTTCTTTTGTCATTAACCCACATTCTATGACCCTCTTCTGTTATTTGTTTGTGTCCTCAGCTTATGGGATCAACTTTCTCGTTATTAGTCCCTATTATGATGTTAGATTTGATTTCTTTGTATATTATCGGACTATTTCCTAAGGACCTATATTCAAGACCAATTTCATTCGATTTTCCCCTGAATTCATCTATATATGATCTGATAAATTTTCACAGAACAACTGAAGTTACCGTTGGTATGAACTATTGCAATTAAATGTCTTACTAAAGGCCTTTGCACGGATTGCTGATCACAGACAATGTAAACAAATTCATGCTTTGAATCATCCTATAATGAATTTAAATTTTCTGTGGAGTAGCGAGTACATTAATATTGGTGAAATGAAGAGATAAATATATAATTTATTCATAAAACTTAACTGTTCCACGTTAATCCATCAATATTGATTTGGAAAGCAAATACCAAGATTGCAAGTGTATATTTAAAAAAAAAAATTGCTTAACAGGAGTTCAAATTTATGGCTGATCTGCTAATAATTGATCACAGTTAGATTAGTGAATATTAAAAACTCAGATGAGTTGCAGAACCGATTGTGCTGGACTTATCAGCGCCTCTCCTTGGTAAGGCTACTACAGCAAAAGTAGTACGGCCAGACACAGTGATCAGTGATTCATGTTCACAATCACGACACAATTTTACTGCTTTCGTTATGCCATAGACAGCAATATCTGATGCCATATTGTTAACAACGCAGGATATATATTCCATATCCATTTCTGTGGGAAGCCCAACATTCAAGGCTGGAGAACCTTTTGCAATGATGGCATTGGCTGCTGCTCTTGTTTCTTTATTTGAGGTATTCTGCTTCAGTAATATTTCTTTTTTCGCGAATAGACTACACACAAATTTTTATTGTATATAAATCTTGAAGTTGAACATTTATATCTACTATAACATGTTTTAATCTAATTCTGATGATGAAAGGACAATGCAACTTTCGTGTGATCATTATGAAACAAGGAAAGGCAGTGGTATGAATCTGATGTTAGGAATGATGAATTCTATTCACTACCTTGCATGTTTAACAAACTTTTCTCTTTTGTTTAATTTCTTTCACATACCCTTTATTCTGCTGAAGAACAACTTGAAAAAAGAGACGGTTCAAAGGTTTTGCTTTGGAACTGTCTTGTTTACAATAATTCTTCTTTCGAAATGTCTCTTAAAAAAGAGCATTGATATTGTTTGCATTTGGTTAAGTTCTAGATGCCATAGCATTGAGCTTTGCTGTGTAGTCCTAGCGTCATTAGGCCATGAGGTCGCGAGTTTTAAGTTCTTGAAGTTCTTGTCATTTTTTTTATTTTCCCATTTTCCTTTTCTAATTTGGGACAGTATATACAAAGAATTTTTTTTTCTTTTAATTCGACCATTTATATATGGAATTATGGATAGTAACAATGCCATTTGTCCTTCTAAAAATAGCTATTTTTAGTAGTTGTTAGTTGTGATTTTGTTTCTAACTACCAAATATCATCGGATCGTCCTATGTCCTTCGATTTTCCTCTATTTGTGTTATGAAAGACATTCCCATCAGAGACAATTCTTTATCCCATGATCAAGGAGAACAATTTGTCTCCAGTGCGTGTGCTTCAAGGTCCTTTTTGTTTGTTCAGTTCAGGTACATTGTCTTTCTATGTTAAATCTTATTAATTGATTTGTACCCTCCAAAAACAATGAAAAAAGAGAAAAATTAGTTCCTCTTGCTTGTTCCAATGGAAAAACGGTTTTGATTGTTCATTTCATTTTCTCGTAATTGAATTCTTTTCTTTTTATGAATTTTTTTTAGGATTTATTGCATCTTTAATCGTAATTCTCAGATATGGAAATTATGTGAGCTAAGTTAGCTTGTATGCATATAGACTGAATGGATTACAAGGAAGATTATATCAGACAAAAGCCCTTGTGGAGAGGAAGCAAACATTATGGTCATAATTGAAAGTTTAATTCATTGGATTTTGGTTGAGAAACAACTTACATAATCATCAATGGACCTGTCTTTTGTGGTTTTAGGTAACACAGATGATTCCTGGTCGTTACATGAACATGTTTACTTCATCAGAAAAAACTGAAAATCGATGGGATTGCAAAGATGAAAAGGGAGTTCTTTCAAAGGAAAGAAAAGGAAAAATGCTGTGGAAGAAAGTGAGATATCAGCTTGTTGAATACCACTCATTGCCAGGGTATTTAAGGGACAATGAGTTCATCCATGGTTACTACCGCGCAGAATGGCCATTGAAGCAAGTCTTTCTTAGCATCTTCAAGATTCACAACGAAACTCTTAATGTTTGGACGTAAGTTTTGATGGCTAAACGTTTTCAGTGTACAAAGATCTTGTCTAATTTTGTCTCTGAAATGATTGGTTTTTTCTTCAGGCATTTGATTGGTTTCTTCCTTTTCCTCTTTCTGACTGTATACACAGCAATGAAAATTCCTGATGTTGCTGATATAGGTCCTCTGCAACATTTGCCCAATATGCTTAGAAAAGCTGATTTCCACAATATTCATTTACAACTACTGAATTGCATTCCTTCTCTGCCCAACATGCCTGATCTTCAAAATCTGAAAGTGGGTTTAAAGGCATCTTTGCTTTCAATGGAGTTCCTCTCATCACTTTCAGGAAATATCATGGAAATTCTGATGAATTGCTTGCCTGATGGATTTGCTGGAATATATCCTGCTGATGTTAGTGTTCTGGTGACATTCTTTAGCTCAATGAAACATAATCAGAAAGCTATTTTATAACCAATGCTAACAATTTACATTTCATAAAATGCAGCAAGGAGTTGAAAATGATGCAGTGATAGCTCATCCGACTACAAGATGGCCGTTCTTCGTCTTCATGATTGGGGCAATGTTCTGCTTGCTTTCCAGCAGCATATGCCACCTCCTGTCGTGCCATTCGGAGCAAATGTCCTACATAGTTCATATAGTAGATTATGCAGGTATTGCTGCTCTAATTGCAGCTTCATTTTACCCTCCTGTCTATTACTCCTTCATGTGCAATCCCTTTTTCTGCAACCTTTATCTTGGATTCATAACCATTCTAGGTGCTATCACGATCATGTTCTCTCTCCTTCCATCATTCCAGAAGCCAGAACTTAGAGCATTTCGTGCCAGTCTCTTCTTTGGCATGGGCCTGTCAGGTGTGGCACCTATTTTGCATAAGCTGATACTGTACAGAGACCACCCTGAGGCCATACGAACCACAGGATATGAAATCCTGATGGGGGTTTTATATGGGTTAGGAGCATTGATTTATGCTACAAGGATTCCTGAAAGATGGAATCCCGGAAAGTTTGATATCGCTGGGCATAGTCATCAGCTTTTTCATGTATTGGTTGTGGCAGGTGCTTATACTCATTATCAAGCTGGATTAGTGTACTTAAGATGGAGGGACTTGAATGGCTGCTAGATTTCAGATGCTCACTTAAATTTTTGTTAATTGTTCTTGTTTGCTTGCCTGTAAAAGTTACTTCTTTGTTACTTGGTCTTTGTTCATTTGCTGGGAACATTTACAGTTTCAATGCTTGAACCAAAAGAGAAAGGAAAATTAACTTCTTTACTTGCTTTCGTTGAGAGCTGAACTCATTGGGCTTGTTCATTTGCTTGGAACATTTACGGGTTCACTGCTTCAAGCAAAAAAAGAAAGTACAAGCAGACTCCTATCTTGCTTTCATTGATAGTCGAACTCAAGACCTCCCGCTTACTAAACGGGTGCTCTAACCAACTGAGCTATGAAAGCATCTCGTTGGTCTTTTCCAACTAATCATAATTATAAAATATTTTTTGGAACATTTATTGACTGTATTAAAAAACAAAGAAAAAGATGTATAAGTTGAAAAGTGCAGTGGCCTACTAACCTGAGGCCATTACATTACACATCAAATCAAGTAAATGAAATGGAACCAGTCTGGAATTTCTTTTACGGTGACCGCACAATACTAAATCTTGAATAGGACCCGCCCGTAACCCAATAATTTTGGCACTAGTGGTCAATCTTTTACTTTTGTTTATGGACATATACAATCCGAAGAAACTGAGTGAATGATCAGCATATCATAACCGTTGATTCCATGATGTGGGCCATCCACCCCCCAGTAAATGATACGGTCACCAACCTTTTCCTGATGACCTGTAGTCCTTGTATGGAAGCCCAAAAATTGCCTTCCCCTGTAAACACGGGGAGTTCTTGCCGCATTACGTCTTCTTTTACGGGGCAGGAAGCCACATTTTTGCTTATTTTATTTTCTTTATGACAAATTCGTAATTTCTAATTATTGTAGGATATAACATCACTAAAATAAATTATATATATATATATATATATATAATCCTCCGTTCATATTTTATATATTTTTTGCCGCATTTTATGAATTACTGACAACTAAATATATTCATACAGTTAATTTTTTTGGGTTAAAAATATAATTTTATTTTTAATACTTGATAAAAAAGTTTTATTTTAATATTTAATAAAAATAATAATTTTATTTTTAATATTTATATTGGTGGAATATCATCCGACGTAATATTATCTTACATGTTTTAGAATTAATAAAATTTTATTCTAATATGCCATTTTATTTATATGTCCGAGTGTCGAGAAAATATTTAAAGTGGACAAATTTTTTCTAATTTTAAACATAAAAAGTAACATTTGTACCCATTAAAGCATTAAGAATAAAATTATCCTTTTTAGCAAATATTAAGAATAAATTTACATTTTTTTAAATAACGGAGTAGTTTTTAATACATTATCTAAATTAAAAAAGTTTTCAAAAGAGAATGCATATCTCCGAGAAAATATCCCAGTTAATTAGACCGAATCATTAGCACAAAATATGAGTTTTTTTTTTCTTGATTTCATAATATTTAATAGTAAATAATAAATCTTGCACTAGTGAGAAATAATCATTCGATCTATTGTTGCAAATAATGTTCGACAACTAGATATTATTACATTGACTTAAATATCGTAATGTTTCCTCTTAGAATTCTAAGTCTAGAAATAGAGAATAGTTTAACTCACTGTTGTGTTAGACAGGAAGATTTGTATTGTTTTAGATAAAACAGTTTGCAAAGAAGAAATAATTCAAAGAGCAGATAAGAAAATGACGCCACAGGTAGCATTTGGCCTAACAATACATGAGGACTGAAGTTGGACTAAGAGAAGCATGGGGATACGAAGATTTATTCTCCTAAAATTGAGGTTGCATGTAGTGAAAGAGATATAAATATCTGTCTACAAACCTATGCCATCGTGTCTGAATAGGTCCATAATGGAACAATTCATCAATAACAAATTGCTATATACATATAATTATTTTTTTATACATAATAATTTTTAATTAGTGTGGTTCATATAAGCCTGATATATATATAGAAGGAAAAAAAAATCATTAGTCAATATTCGTGGGACTAGCTAGCTAGAGCTGACCAAGCTAATGAAGCCTAAATGCAAAAATGGGGCCTAACATTTCTAAAGTTTGAGCTGGTTACCACAATTTTTTTTTATTCTTTTACAATGTATATATTTCATGTTGATATTGGAATTGGTATGTGAGTTTTGATAAATTAGTTTCTTCCACCATAGTATCATGTTGAAGTGTTCTGCGGATTTGGCAAAGACAGTTCGCACGTGTTATAAAATAATGAAAAAAAATAATAATTTAAATTGCGGTGGATAATTTATTAATTTTTGAAGGTAGATCATAATTACTGGCCATCTACCCATGGGGTGGTAGTTTGGTGGTGATTCAGGTTAATTTATGAATGAAAAATTTAAAAATCGACTCCCGATACCTTCCATGGGGATAGGTAAGGAACATTAATCTGCAACGACGCTCTAAATCTGAATTTAGTCGGCCTAGTGGGATTTGAATACCGGATTGTTAATAAAAAAAAACCATTACTGGCCATCTAAAATAAAATTATAGTTAATTCCACGAATGATTAATGGAGATA